>CAADRB010000005.1:2108029-2431761 GCA_900708905.1 Hymenolepis diminuta | reverse complement strand
GGCGAAGGGGGGCAAACGAGCTAACAATAATATGCATAAACCCGAATGTACAAACAAACCTGGAAACAACGAGGTTCACACGTGTGAGACTCGAAGTGAGCAGGCAATATTGGAATGAAAAAAGGGGAATAGATGTCTAAAGTGAAATAATATCGGTGAATCCGGTAGGGTCTGTTGGGGTGAGAGAATTCATACTGTGTGTGAATTCATACTTACATAGTTATTGAATTGCATGCTACCAAAACTCTCAGTACAAAGCAATAGAAGCACAAAAACAATAGAGCAATAAGACACTTCAAGTAGAAGTTGGAAGGTTAGAAAGAAAATTAATAATTATCAAAACTTCAGATTCGTCTGGTTGCTTGCTTTCTACTTAAGCGGTTGAGTTCTTTAAAATAAAACCCGACGCTTCAAAGTCCAAGGCCCTTAACTTGGCTTCTAGATTCATGGCAAATACCTTGATGCTAAAAGTTTGTCTGTATGGTTGGGTGCAGTGGCCTTAATTGAGGCGACCACCGAAATGTAAAGGAATTGTTGAAAAAATTAATTGTGACTACATATATGAAGATAGATGCTTGAATTCCCGTTGGTGCCCATCAAAACACTCCCATTTATATTGTAGGAACTCGCTGTGTCATTTAAATAATATAATTTCCAAGTATACACAGATATTTATCTATAGGACTTCAAAGAAAGTACCAGAGATCGAAACGGTACGGAAAACCGTTAGTTCTAGAGGGTTTATTACTACAACCCACGGCAAGGAAAAACTCAATAAGAGATAAAGAGAGGGNGGGGGGGAGAGAGATCGAAAAACCGTCGAGAACAAAGACAGGATATCAAGTGTCATCCTTTATTCCATTTTTTGATTTCGGGTTGTACAAAATTTAATGGTTAATTTCAAAATTCAATTTTCATTGAGGGTCTCTAGATATACTGATTCTGATTGATTATTTAGGATGGCGGGTCTACCAAAGACCGAGAAAGCGGAATGATCTTGCCCAATTTTAAGCAGCTCACATGATCTTAACAAAAATAGAGCTTCACTTTTTTATCAATCTTTCCTACGAAGAAAGTTCCATTGAATGAAAATAAATGGAAAACTATTAGTCCTATTCTTTATAAAGATATTTACCAAGAATTTTAACTCATCATTCCCATTTCCTACTTAACAATGACTACCATTCCGGAAGGACTAAAATTTGGGTCAAGATACGCGTCACGGAGGTAGCCACTAAATTACCTCGCTCATATTAACTAAATTCCGAAATCCATCAATCACAAAACCCCGCCCCGCCTCCTAACTCGGAAAGTAGTTCAAGACAGTAACTAAATCCGCCACAAAATAAAGGGAAGATGAATTGAAATCCGAAAACTAAGGAAGTGAAGAAAGGAGGAGGAGAGAAAACAAGAGGACGAAAAAAAACATTGGCCCACGATGATTAATCACAAGGACAAAATTGAGTTTCATTTTTAACGGTGAATTTCCGGCCTTGTAAATTAAATTAACTTATTAACTGGATGAGTCATTAATATCAGACATCAAAGCGTCTGAAGCATTGCAAAAATATTTGAAAGGGGAAATTTATCCTCCTTGTATTTTAAATCTAGGATTTCCAGATTTAAGGTCAATACTAATCAGAACAACTAAATATTTTAAGTTATAAGTGGGAGAAAAATGTACACTTCAATTCTGGGACAGCTTCTCAAAAGTTTCTCAATAGAACATCAAACTGATTGCAGTCCTTTCGATCAGAGGAAAATGATCTCTGATCCAAGTTGCCGTAAAAACTTCCTGAATTCAAACTGAGGGAAATCCGAGATCCTTAAAGAGGACTCATATTACAAGGTGCGTAAGGTATCTGAGGGCACTTATACTTTTGTAATTTAATCCAACCTGATAATAATTAATGCACCTTTAATGTACTATCATTAATGAAATGAAAAGACACATAAAAGCCAGACACAGGAATTCAAAAATTGCAAGATTTCTATTAGTCACCAAATCTTTCTCTTGTAAAGTTAGAAAGGAGATGCTGAATGAAAGCAATGGAGATGAATTGGCCGCCACGAACAAGAGAAAAAAGCATTGTTACATCGGATACAAATCTCATACGTTCTTAGGTGAGGTCGTCAGTTTATGTGGACAAAAACAACTCAAGTGATTCATTCAATGTGTGCTAAACGACTCTCATAGAAATTTAGGCACACAGAAGAACAGGAGTGTCTTTCGTTTTTTGCCCACGAAAACAACTTCCACCAGGATCACAATGCCAATCCAAGAAGTGATAGGTGGTGGCTGGCTATGTGCGGACGGACCACACTGAAGTTCTAACTGTTATGCGCATACACAAAGTTCCTCCCAACAATAATGATTTTCGGTGTTGTGAAGGGCAGTGAAGGAGGGACACATCATGACTCCCCCATTCTTTACCACAAGGTCTTAGAGTCAATGTACATGCAGATGCCTATCTCGAGATTCTTCTAACCATTGTTGTTAAGCCACCTTGGATAGACAGCGTAGCCAATAGAAGAAGACCCTATGTCCTCCCCAACAAGATTCAACTCCATCCCATGAAGCTCTCAAACCCACCATTGGAAGGCGGAGAATTTTCATCATTATGTCACCCCAAACTTATGGCCCCTCCTAACTATTCACCAGACCTTAATTCCTTCCATTATTACGTGTGGGGTCGGGCGGGGCGCAGTGGGAAGGGACGGGGAGTGGTTGAAAAGGAAATTAATAAGCATCCCCACGACACCAAATCCTCTTCTCTTATGAAAGCAATAGCCCGAGCAGTGGAAGAGGATATTAATAAAGACTGCCTCATCAAAGATTGCAGTCAGTCACTTTCAAACTCGAATTGAGTCGATGATAGAGGCCACAGAAGGAAATATAGGATAAAACCTATGTTAATAGGTATTATGCTTGGCTTCGTTTTGTTAGAAGAAAGTGTGAGTTTCAACCATTAGCAGCTTCATTTTGTGTTTTTCTAAAAGTATGTAAGGTGTCTTCAGACGCCTTACGCGTCCCGTATACAGATTTATTTCTTTTGTAACGGTATAACTAGTTTTAAACACTCAACGGATATCCAATTATCGAATACTTGTCATAGACAATTTCGTTTAGAAACAATTTTGTGATTTGCCACTATTTTGATTTAATCGATCGAAGATGAGGTTCTTAAGTCAATCTGATCTACAATGATCCGCGTACCCTTAACAACCTTGGACCATTAAATCTCTAAAATAACCCTCACATGGCATGTAATATCACATCACAAAAAGTTCATATTCTATACTTTGAGAAAATCTGATCACTTTAGTGTAAACACACATAAATAAACGGGTTCATTGATAATTTACTCTAATTTGATAAGCAGCAATGCAACGACAACTATGATTATAGTAGTAGAGAAAAAATAGTAAAATGTAGCTGATTAAAAATAGATTAGTTTGACTTGAACTCTAATTGTGGCTTCGCTCACCTGATTTGGAATAGTAGGTGATCAAATCTATTGAGCAATTTGATTGACTTAGGAAATAACCAATGGAGAAGCAGTCTGCGTCAGCATTAGCCAATCGATATGCGGTTAGAGAAGCAAATATTAACTAAACTGCTGCTTGTCATAACCGTAATGTGTGTGTGGATATGCTAACACCCCCAAATATGTTAAAGAATGACAAAGTAAACAAACGAAGGAGGAGGAGAATTCGTTCCTTGAAACAAAAAGAAACGAATATTACGGGAAAGAATCTCCGGCCGACTTTTCAAAAATGCTGCTTAAATATAAAAAAAATCGTTTCTTGTCTTCAAATAAGAGAATTTCCTCTTTTATATTATTCAATAAAATGTGTAATAGAACACTAAAAATTTGAAATAAGTGTATTACTGGGTGAATAACTTTAAAAAACCTGTCATTCTTCAGTTATTATTAAAAGAGAAACGGTTGCAAAATAAGTATTTCAGATTGAAATACTTATTCATCAAATAAATTTTGATTAATAAGAATAGGTTATGGACACTGCAGACTAATGTTCAGGATCTAACAACTCGATATCATAGTAAAAGCTTGTAGTACACACATACTGACTCATACCTCTAGGATTCCCCTCTGTCAGCTCTTGAGCTTTAATTGGTTGCTCAACGATGAACAAAGACGGGAAATCACAATTCTCTCATCTTAATTGAGCTCTCGTCCTGACTCCACTCGCTCATAAGTACAGACGCCTTATCCTCTCTTTTCAAAGTACCAATACCTATTCCTTCTCCTTCCCTTCTTCCTCTCTTATTCCCTATATTTGTCCAATACACATCTGTCTGAGTCCTTAGTATTCTCATTTTAAGAAAAAATTATTAATCTTTAAGTTTATTCGTTTTGTAAGGGGATTTACTGTTCCTAAGGTAGCTTTAGAGAAGATATTTGTGCTATTTCTTAGTGTTTTATATTTGAAATGTTCAGAGATTGTTGATGAATTGAACAAATTGAGTGGCTAGTCATTCAATCTCGATAAATTTATCTTTCCATGGAGGAGCCAGATGATATAATAGTAGAGCTCACTAGACTTCATCCAGGGTGAACTCCAAACATACAATAGAAAGTCTGAATTTAATCGCATATGAAGATAGAGATAGGTGAGTTTGACTTACGACTTGGAGAGCTGAGTCGATCGCTTCTTTTCTTCAATGAAATGAGACTCTGAGTTTTCCAGTGCCGACTGAAGACGTTTGACTTCAGCCGCTAATTCCTCAGAACGGGCTTCAGCAGCGGTGAGTTTTTCAGAGACGGCGGCAACAGATGCAGAGACACCATTGACTTTCGGGGAAGGTGGAGGTTGTTGTTGCAACTTATGCGTTAAAGTCTGGAGTTCGGATTCAAGGTCGCGGATTCGCGTCTAAAAAGATTTTAAAGAGAACACAAAAACTCAGTTAGTCAGTGATTGAAATGAGTTATTATATTAATTAATGCTAATGAATAGGGATACGGCTAAAAGTGAGTTTCTACTGTCGAAATACTTACGCAAGGTGAAGAGCAGAACAAAACACCTTCTCTGGTTTTGGATATTTAAAAATTTATTAAATAAAAATTAAACGAAATGAATAACAGATAGATTAATGTTGCAGGATATTTAATGGGTAATACTAATTAGCCAATACCTAGGATGTTATTCTATCCCAGATTTTTCTAAAGCGCTGGACACGATGATCCAAGACCAGTTCAGACCAATTCAAGAATGGCAGTATTGATCATACTGAAAGTATTAATGATTATTCTAGCTGTATATAAACGGAGACAGAGGATATTTTCTTATCTAATTTCTTTGAAACCAAAAGGAGAAAACATGACAACATTTATCTGAAGTGATGGATCGGAGACCACAGAAATTGAAAAGGACAATGAATGTGGTTTTCGTCATTCGTGCAGATTACTCTTCTTTTATCAGAACAATAGAATAAACGAAGCTACTTATAGTTCCCATTTAGGCGAAATAGGAATGAAATGCCTATCGTTAAAAGTGCTTTAACCAAAAAATCCGGATTTCACTAATCGTAAACAATACTTGCAAAAGTCCAGTTCAAACCTGAGCCGACATTTGGAATTAAGAAAATATTAGGAGAGAACACACAATAAATGTCAGCCAATAAAATAAACATTCAAATAGGAAAAAAAAACTCTTTTGGCAAAAGGATTACCCATAGGATGTTTCCTATGGGTAATACAGTAATATGAAACGAAAATAAGTAGGTATAATACATTTGCATTGTGGCAAGATTCGAAATCTATTGACGCATCCGGTGAACGGCCACTCATATAGACAAATGGTAGTCAGCAGTGCAGTATCACTTCTCAAACCAACAGCAACCTATCTAATGAAAATACAACCTCTAATGCCAACCGCTTTACTCTGCCAATTATAAAGAACTTGTTAGTTGACTCTTTTTCGTCTGTCTGTTTGACTGTTCAAATCCCCTGCCAAACGGATGTACTCAATCGCTCTTTCGACTTCTAATTTCGGATCTGGTAATGAGTAGGCCTGATTACTCCAGGCTTTACAGTTTGCTCAATACTGTGGATATCTCAGTTAGAAGCAGGAAGCTCTAATTGCTTATTCCGAGACAAGTGATGTAGGATCCCTTCCCTTTGGTTTAAGAGATTACACGCTGAACTTCAACCAACAGGTCACTAAGTCCGAAGAATTTATATATGTACCACCTTTTAGTACCTTACTGTAAAGGGTGAACCTAACAGTGCGCGAAATGATTCACGAAATGAGAGCGTCTTTTAATAACTCTACCTTGTTATGATTAATAACCGCAAAATTAATCTCCGATTCCTATTTACGAAGAATTCGATTTAAATATAGGCGGTATGGAGTTAGATGGGATCCTCTACCTCTATTCGTTCATCGTCCAAATCAAAAGTGATACACTGGGTAAGTTAATGCAATCAGATACATAAATGTAAAACTGGTCTAGGAAAAATTTTATTTAAGCTAGTAAAGGTTGAAAAATAAAATTGGTCAAACGAAATAGTACTTTTTTAGTCTCACAATAAGAAAAAGGTAAAGAAAGCAATTGTATATTGAAAATCATACGTGATTGACCGATTAAAATATAAACCACCTAATGCGAGAAGAAACGACTGAATAAGCCCTAAAATCAAATCCGGGGAAAAACAGGGGGCCACATTCCCCCCCACCTCCAGACGTAAGTCTTTAACAAAACGTCCACTTATTTTTTCCCTTGATATGAAAAGGACAGAAAGCGATCAATATCATTAACCTTTCAAAAAACCTAACACCAACTGTAAATCGAGTGTTAGTCTATCACTAAAAGTAGTCATTACATTTAAGCAATTTTGAGAAATAAAACAAGCAACTAAGAGAAAGATAAATATTAAATCGAAGCCGATTGTCAAAAAGAGGGAATCTGAAAGTTAGACAAACAAACACAACTTTTTTCTCTCCTTCCGGTTTCTCATGATCTACTCCTTCGGCAAATTGAAGTACAATTAAACGTATACACGAGGGAAAATAAATTCTCTGTTGAACAAACAAAGTTCTAGATTTTAAATAAAATTTGTATTAGGATGGAGATTTAGGTAAAAAAAATGAGCTGAGGGAGTGTGCACATAGGGCTGCGATAAAAATGCAACAGACCAACTGAGATTTATATCAGTTAGCTTGAACTAATTAATTTCCAACCACGTAGAAGAGCAGTAGCAACCGGTGGGGCGAGCATCTAAACCACTGAATATTTAATAAATTTAACAATATTTAAATTGATAAAGAGAGGCTGGCGCTCTAGTTAAGAAGAGAATTGATGGGGGGTATTTAAAGAGTGGTTGAAAGGCAACTCCCTATGAAGATCTTCAGATGTCTAAATGCTCAAACAATCGACACACTGAGGATCGAAAATCAGTTGCTCGGGGTCATAGTGCAAAAGTACGTACTCAGATCGATACAAACACCACCAAGAACATTTAAGCAAGATTCAAGACCACAAGTTCTATAAGGAAGTTCCGGGGGGTTTGAAAAAATGGGGGTCAATAATGTGATCCGTTCATGTTTATTTTTTATACAAAAATGAATTGATAACCAAATCATTTGATTTTCAAAATATATTTTTGCTTTTCAATAGTTCTGCATAAAGATATTACTTAGGACTCTGTGACCCAAAGCCCTATTTTGATTTTAGTATTGATTAAAGGATTTACGCCAGCGAAGGCAAAATGAGATATTTTCAAGCCAGTTTGAGGTCCTAAGAGAAGTTTCAAAATTAAATGCTTTGCGAGAGTAGTATAGGTAAGTAATGGTCCGACAGGGATGTCCACAATCATTTACTTTCAATATTATGACACTTACTCAAAAAGTCATGAATTCTAAAGACAAGGTTATGGAGTAAAACAAATAATAACTCAAAAACATCAATCTCACCTTGAGTTCAGGACACGTAGAACATGTTACATCCAATGGAGAATCTGTAATAAGAACACCCTCATCCCCGTTGTGCTTCTTCTCCTCCTCTGAGAATTTAGCCCTGAGAGATTCGCCCAATTTGCCAATTTGATTGAGGGATGAGCCCTTAGTGAAGGTGAAACCGATACAGGCCACCTGACATCCGCGGAACACTGAACCAAGTGGTGGTCCCTCCTAATAAAAGGGATAGTAAATAAAATGAGAATGAATCCGGATGAGTTCTGGTATGTTTAAAACGCCTTCGGTATTTTTGTCTACCTATTCGTAACTTTTGCAAGAAGTTACAAATGAATCAAATTGATATGAACAGAAATTCATTCAATCCATCTATTCAACAGGTTCTGAATATGGCGGACATGAATCCATCCAGAAAATCAGGGATCAAATCAATTGGGATACTTTAACATTACAGAGTGAATTTTATCTCTTAAAGGAACGTGAAACACTCAATGCTTCCAAAGTTCAAATAATGTTAAACAACCTGACTTAATTATATACTTCATTCTGATCCCCAATTCATCCCCTTCTGAACTCTTTGACTACTTTGCGTTTTCAGATGCTATTCTATAGTTAAGACTTGCAAAAGTTTTCACATTGCCATGGATGAAACTGACCATAAACAGGACAGCAAATTTATAATTTTAGCTATCTCATTTCTGCTATGTTCAAACCGTAACCTGCGAGATATCACGTAAGATCATTTTGTCTTCACAACAGTTGGAAGAAATGGATTGAAGCAGCAAGACCGACACTTCTTGATCATCCCAGACAAACATTCGCTGCAATTCAGGAGACGATTCGTGAAGTTTGAACTGCGGAACGTGAATTCCCCATTTAGAAAATTTTGTACAACACGAGTCCAAAAAGAACAAATGAAGTGTAAGACATTGCTTTCGGTATCTTCTTGATCCTCTTCCCATTATCATTTGGTGAATCTTATTATTCGATGCCAATTGCTTCCACAATTAAAAAATTTATTACTGCGGGTAATAATAATAAACAGAATGTAAATTCAGGAATCTGATCACAAGCTCTGCATGGAACAAAAACATAATTACTCAAAATAAAAATCTGCGGAGTGAAATTATAGGCCTATGTTTGATCTTACTATAATTTACTGTTATAACAATAACCTCCAACCCCATTAAGGAAAATGTTTCTTAATGAATATGTAGAAATGGGAAGGGAGAATGGGGATGGTAGAATCGACAGTCAGGAAACCGAAATTCATTTGAACTCCGAATTCATCAGATAGTTTGCTTTCTGGAGTTTTCATTACATCCTCCGTAAGAGAAATTTGGATGGTATATCTCTCTTAGTCATCATTTCTTCAAACAATTCTGAGAGCACGATTCTACCGGAAAAAGGAGTCTATAATTTTTAAAATTTTGTCCAATAATGTTTTAGAATTTAAGGGAATTGTGAACCATTCACATCCTTTGCATTTCGAAAGTGAACAAGTAAAAATTCTATGTACACAAAATGACTAGATTCCCGTGTCGGTTCCGGTTAGGCTGGCCCTCTAAGGCGTTAATACATGGTGTTTCCCAAATATATTGTCTTCATTTTAGTACGTGAATGATATTGAACTAGTAAGAACTAGTTCTTAATAAACTTAAAAATATAATTTTAACATTTACACAAACTCTAGGATATTTTGAAATACTGATCGCCATGATTCACCGATCCAGAGGTCTAAATGGGTTTCAGAATCAATGAAAAAATTGTCACTCTAAAGGCTGATAACCCGTTTGATCTACTCGGCGGATTATTTACAATCCTAATCCACTTTAACTATAAACAGTACGATTTGAAGATAGAAAAAGCAGGAAAATAGGAGGTCTAAGAAAAGAGATCCCATTTATGCCAAATCTGTCCTCGAGTACAGATTTCATACGGTTTACATTTTATAACGAGTAAGTCTGAGGTGTTATATGCATGTGATTCAAATAATACCAGTGCTATTAAGGTCTATTTGATCCATTCAGGTTTTAAAATTGATAGAAACGGTTTGTATTGTAAAAGAACCCGATGAGAATAAAGTACCCATCACAAAACACGATAATCGACAGAAGGATAAGAGCTATAAAAGTTGCCGTTCAAAAACAGCTCTGTTGAATTAGCTAACTGAATTTCGGGAAATTCAAGAACATCACCATGGCGATCCAAAAATTAGAGTCAAACTCTAATATAGTTAGGAAAAATAAACTTAAAATTATAGATATTTAAAACCTGTACAAACACACTATAAAGTATTTCGAAATGCTAAGCTCTAGTTCATATGAAAAAACAGTGAAACAGAAAAAATAAATCGGCATTTTTTTTATCTGTTCGGCCGGTCGCCTACTTCAAATGATGAAATTTTCTTAATAAAAACGAAATCTACACGATTTTGAGACAAGTCAAATGATAAATACTGTCCCGAGGTTAAAGTACCCGTCAGAAGACATAAATAATCAACAGGACGATGAGGACAAAAAAGTCGACATGCCATAAAAAATCACGCAATCGGGTGCTGATTTCAGAGAGAACTGTCGTTGTTTTTTTCATTGGTGGGGCCAATGTGAATCGACCACACCAAGGACACAATTAATTCATCACTACTTTTCGCGAGAGAAAAATAATCACATGCAAACACAAACATATGTGCAGATATGCACCACATAAAGGCATCACCACAACACTATTTGCGCTAATTCATACCAAGACCATAAGCAGACTATCGCAAGCATCAGAGATAGTGGGATAGGGGGAAAGGGGAAGATGAGTGAACGCACAGGATTATCAGTTATCTGGGTGCAGGCTCATTTAGGATAATTTGTTTATGAACTCATTCTAGATGGAGTAGTATCATAGAGTCCCACCTGGGGTGAAACTCAGGTCTGACACCACTTATTAGCCAAACTTAACCAGTCCATCGATCTAGCGGCCCCCGAATTCAAGGACGGGCACAGCAACTGCGCAACCAGGTGATAATACACACAAAACACAAAGAAATATCCCAAATAGATCCACATAAGATATAGAGGGGACAAGACAAAGAGTACTCAAGTAGCATGAATAAATATTGGTACGTCAATTATGTCAGGAATAGTCCAGTTCGAAATAATTTGATTAAACCGATAATTTCAAAGGTCAAATTCGACAAAATACATGGCTTTTCAAAATCTGTTCAAGAGAGCAAGACAAGAATCCGTACAATACGAAAAGTAAATCAGTTAAAGAAGTGCAAGAATTCATTTGATCGAAATGAGCACTTCAAAAATCCAGCTGGAAAGGATACACAGAACCACAAATCTACTAAATTCATCAGTAATTTTATACCCGAGAACTTCTTCAACTGTATTTTTTCTTTTATTAGTGACGTAATAACGATTAATCTCTTTCCAATATTCAGAGCTAATTGACAGTTCTGTTGAAATCATATATATATATATATATATATATATGTATATACACATATTAATTTTTGTCCATCTATTTATAAAGATAATTACAATGTACCAAGTTAACAAACGGATGTATAGATTAAAGCTCTTGAATTTTGCGGAAGCAGGGAAGAAAAATTTGCCTATAGTTTCATATTTTCTTTTTTTGTTTATATTGTAAAAAGTATTCAGTATTAGGATTTTCCTCAAATGTCCTTCATGAAAAGTATTCCAAAGATAAATCTGTATAGATAAAAACACTATCCATATATTAATTCACTATTCGTACAACACACAAGTTATGTTTGTGAACTTATGAGACAGATAAATACAACTGACTTCAAGGTTAATAATATCATTTCAGAAACACATTGCAGAAAAACTTACGTAAGTTCGAGCAGATTCTTCAATATCAAAATTAGACGTATCCTCTGGAGATTTAACTTCTGGTTGATATGGAGCAGGTTCTAAGAAATAAAAAGGATAGGTCAAACCTCATGATAACACGATTTAGATGCAACGAATTTAAGAATAAAAGCTAGAGACTTGCGAGAACGAATGTTCTGCCAATCAACTCCCTTAAAGAAGGGATGTTTCACAATCTCCTCAGTTCCATTCCGACCATAGCGAGTCTTCCGATCACAAATAAAGTGTTTCAATAGATCCTTTGCTGCGTCAGAAACTCCTTCCTCATCTTCAGGGAACTTGAAGGTTTTCTGTTCATAAAATATCGAAAGTTCATTAAATTCGGATTGAATAGGAGTAATCGGTATTGAGATCCCCTTACCTCAAAGTTCATGATCTGACTGTAAGTTTGAATAAGATTTTCGCTATAGAACGGAGTCTCTCCGAATAGCATTTCGTACATCAATACTCCGAGGGACCAATAATCGCATTCGACACCGAACGTTCCATGAGAATCTTCAGCAGCTCGTAGAATCTCAGGAGCAATATAATCAGGAGTGCCAATAGCAGCGGTGTTCCTAATCAAACCGTCCTGCCCAATCCGTAGACACGATCCGAAATCGGTTAGAACGATGTGACCGGACCTTTAAAAAGAGAGATACGATTAAAGAATGATCCAATGCCAACTTACGTTTCGAGGAGAACATTATCAGGTTTAATATCTCTATGAACATATCCCAGCTCGTGAAGAGAATTGATTGCGAGGACTAACTCCGCCAGATAAAATCGGGCTATATCCTCAGGAATTTGATCATCGAATTTACTCAACATTGTGAGCATATCACCGCCATTGTAAAATTTCATAACAAAATAGAGGAATTTTTCATCTTGAAAGGTGTAATGAAGTTGAGTAATCCAGGGCGACCCCTTGATCATTCCTTTCACGAGTACCTCACGCTCCTCCTGAAAACATGCTCTCTAAAGAGGAAAAGAGAATTAAAATAATGGAGAAATATTTACATCTGAACGCTTAAGCATATCATATTTATGAAGGGATTTGAGTGCAAAATACTCATTTGTTGATTTTGATCGCACAAGGGATACTTCACCGAATGCTCCAGATCCGATCAAGCGAATTGTTTCGAACTCAGTTCGAGACAATCGACATGATTCAATTTTTTCCACAATTGGTTTGACTTAAAAATAAAATTAAATGTTTAATAATTACCTGATCTACAAAACTTTTGGCAATTCCTCTCATTTCGATGTTGTAAAGAACTGCATTCGTAATATAAACAGGTTAATACGTCAAGAAGAAATTCTATGTTATAACTGCTAGTTTCATCAGAAAAATTATTTAAGTAGAGATGAAGTAGTTCTTCACAACGATCTCCGATTGTTTTCATATTTAAAGAAACCAAAATGATTACTTAAAATGATATCAATTTCGGACCATAAAGACCTAAGATAATAGCAAAAGGTAAAATTGAAATATACACCGATTATAGCGCGTCCGAAAATGAGATGTTGAAACATTAAAACTTCTTCTTCAAAGTAATGAAATTGTTAAAGTATTGATTGAATAATACAGAATATGTCAAGTTATTTAATTATTCATAAAATTAGTATATTTTTTAAAATGTGCCTAGTAAATAACTTAAATTAGCTTAATTTGTCTTATTATTTAACCCTGGCATTTTAAGGCTTTTTTGTGGGGCTAATAAGTTTATAACTTTTATAGTTAGCAGATTTCTATTAACAACTGGTGATTAGAAATGATTGGCTGGTAATGGAATCCCCACTATAGTATTCAGAGGCGGCCTCGCTGTATGTTTGCATGTTTGCACAATAATACCTATCATTACGCCGAGACTCCGACGACGAGACATGACTGACGTCTAACAAAGAAATGCCTCGTGTATAAAACTAATTTATCTACTAATAAATTGGGGTAGCTTGCCTGCCACCTCCGAACTGATCTGGTAACATGAGTGACTTGACTTATTCCACCTATTCGATCGATGTGGCCCGATAGACCTCACGTTATTACAGTAACAATGATTAATAAAAATCAAATTGAAAATGCAGTTTTTTGATAATACGAAATGTCCTATATTTGCAAGCCGCACAGAGGATTTTTCAGACGTATACAGTCAGTTTGATTTCGCAGTCTATATAATAATACTGTTAGATTATCATAAGTCAAAATATTCTCTACTAAAGTCGACTATCTTCTGTTCTAAATCCTGAGGATATTTTATGCCATTATTAAGTCGTTCCACAGTTACGATTAACACTCATTTGCATACATTTATAAAAAATAATGTGAAGCAAAAGAGTGGCTTCTTTCCTTAACCAAACTGTCCTATCCTTGATTTACTGATATAATGTTGATCGAGGCTACATAGAAGGGATAATTTAAGTCATTTATGTAGCTAGATCAGTATCTAGATGGCTGTGTAAGCACCCAAATTTATTGATAAATTAATTGGGGTATATATATAGTAACGTTTCTTTATTAGACGCCAATCATACCTGGTTGTCGATGTTCCTTAGTGCTGATTGGCATCGATGTCGGTAACTAACTAGTGGTTTCTGGTCGCTATGTGTTGGTTAACATCTGCTTCAAAAGTTAACTCGAAGAATTTCTTCTGATGATTTTGAAGAATAGAAAGTTAAAAAGTAGCATGAAGGCTTTCATTTATTTAAATAGCAATTGCTTTCATTGGTAATAGAATTTGAATTTTACAATCTTTTATATACTATTCATACACTAACTGTGGTCTTTGCATTAAGCAACTAAAAATGCACATAACGTATGAGCCTTCTGCTACAAATAGCAGTGAGGTAAGAAGCAATATCATGTTTCGATATTTTCTCTGAAATTATGTGACATTACGACAATTACTCGAATAACTCCTTAAACCTAATTTCATGCCAATTTTTAGAGATAATCGCTTTCAAAAAATTGAACTTAAGAATTGTCACAGATTTAGAGATCATTCAATTGCAAACCTGAACGAAACTTCTGGGAGGATATACAAACAAATATTTGCATATTTTAAGATGACTTTGTCGATGAACTGACTTAGGACTGTGAGCACTAATAGCCATTTTAATGCGAAGTTAAAAAATCACAATACTTCGTTTTTATTAATGTTAATATCTTATTAAAAGTCTGAACTTAATTCGTAAAACGCCGTGAGATCTATTTGGCTAATAACGCGCTACGTATTGGTAAAATAAGTTAGCTGTCTCTCATTTGAAAATTTATATTCTGTTCTTAAATGCGCTATTTATACTTATATACGGCTAAAATATCCACTTATATTAAAAATTAGATTTAGAAATTGACTTCGTTTCGTCCACAATTTATGTAATAACTGACTCTTATTCGATCCTTAGGCCCTATTGGTTAGAAATTACGACGCCATAGCCGCATTGTGTACATTTTGTGCGCTGATTCAATACTTTTCGGTTCCTGTCTGCTCAACGCTTATCTAAAAATGGAGGATGTTTCACAATCTGAAATACTAGTACAGCTTCGTTCTTCGATGAAAGTTCTGGACTCTCTTCGAAATGAACATAAAGCTGCATTGGAGGAACTAAATAAGAATGGAGACGCAAAAGGACAGACGAAATCGGCAAAGGTTGAATCTCTAGAGTCTTTCGTGGAGAAAATTGAGGAAGCAATTTACGATGGCGATGTATGTTTTTCTTTGACTTAGCAATTTAAAAATTAGGAACTTTTTGTCTTCTCGGACTATCTCCAAAGTGCTGAGGCTGAGAAACAAAGACTCAAGGCCCAAACTAAGCGTCTCGTTCATGAAAATCGTTGGCTCCGAGAAGAACTTGCTAGTTTACAGTCCCAATTCCGCCAGAGTCAGGTTCGTATAGTTGCCCTAGAGGAAGAGATTAATAAACTTAAATTTGCAAATGAGATGTCTAAGTACGATGCACCAGACCAAAGTGGGCTCCCAGCTAGCGATAGTACTAAGGATCTTAAGACTGGTCAAGACAAGTTTGAAAATGAACAAGATGGTAGGTTTTTCATTTCGGTAATCACTTTGAAATCATAGTAATGAATTCAAGCCAGACAACCGCACTGTCTCAAATCATGACCAATTATGAGATCCCTGCTAGACTTCGAACCCTGCATAACCTGGTTATTCAGTACGCTAGCGAGGGTCGTTATGAAGTTGCCGTACCCCTCTGCAAACAAGCCTTGGAAGATTTGGAAAGGACCAGCGGAAGAGATCATCCAGATGTTGCAACAATGCTTAATATCCTCGCTCTCGTTTATAGAGATCAGGGCAAGTACAAAGATGCCGCTAATTTGCTTAATGAAGCTCTGGTTATTCGAGAGAGACACTTGGGGCCAGATCATCCTGCCGTCGCTGCCACACTCAACAATCTCGCTGTACTTTACGGTAAACGAGGAAAGTACCAAGAAGCTGAACCCCTCTGTAAACGAGCCTTGGAAATCAGAGAGAAAGTCCTTGGTGCAGATCACCCGGATGTTGCTAAGCAACTCAACAATCTGGCTCTTCTTTGTCAAAACCAGGGCAAGTATGCGGAGGTACGTGACCCTGAGATTGCTAGCTTTAAGGGCCTTAATTAATGATCGATAAATTTGCGTACTAATTATTGTTAGGTTTATGAATATTTGCGTCGAGCCCAGAGTATATACGAGAAAAATGATGTTCCTCAGAGGGTCTTTAAAACGCTCA
Source organism: Hymenolepis diminuta (assembly GCA_900708905.1). Taxonomy (NCBI): domain Eukaryota; kingdom Metazoa; phylum Platyhelminthes; class Cestoda; order Cyclophyllidea; family Hymenolepididae; genus Hymenolepis; species Hymenolepis diminuta. Next base: position 2,415,218 of record CAADRB010000005.1, on the reverse strand, counting down.
CGACTTTGGTGAGATGAGAGAGAGAGAGTAGAGGAATGAATATCGTATTCTGCATGATAGTATTGGTTTAAGGGGAACGCTTATGCTCTATGAAGCCCCCTTCATATCATCTATTGCTTGCCTTTTTTTCTTTTTGCGCATGCCTCTTCTACCTCGTGTTGTGTATCTTGCCTGTGCGCTCGTGTTTGCTCGGATGTACGCTACATCAACCAGGTTGAGCGGTACTATGAACGAGCTCTCGCTATTTACATCAGTTGTCTTGGCGCCAACGATCCTAATGTGACTAAAACGAAAACTAATTTGGTATGTGTACGCCTCTCCCTGTTGGCATTTTGCTTGCTTTTGTTTCCGCGTAGTAAATTATTGTGCGTATTGGGAGGGTTCTAATGCCTTCTTTCTTCTAATTTAGGCATCAGCTTACTTGAAGCAGGCAAAATATGTGGAAGCCGAGGCGCTCTACAAGGATATTCTAACTCGAGCACATGAACTGGAGTATGGAAAGATGACGGTTTCGAACAAACCAATTTGGATGTTGGCGGAGGATAGACAGAATGGAAGGTGGGATACCTCTTTGGCTAACCAGGCTCAAAATCAACGCTCGACACTCATGGAAAAGTAAGTTGAGTGTTTTGTTTTTTTGAGTATTCACGTGAAAGCTTGTGTTGTCCTTTATTATTGCTTGTGGGGGAAGTGCAAGTTAATTTGAATCTCTTTTTGAATCACCAGATCTGAGTCTATTTGTACTCAAAGGGACGTTTAATCATCTGAATAGTAAACGAACTAAGATTCTGTTATGGTCTTTCTAAAGATTACACACAATTAGTAAATCATTGCAACACAGTTAAAGGTCCTAATTGTCAAGGAATATGTAAACAGGTTCAAATTGTTAATTGCATAATTGTTTTATTTGAATTGTTCAGTCATGGATGCTTATATTCGAACCACCTGGCTATTGAGAAATTTTGGCTGTACAACTAATTTTTTACAGTTCTTAGCCCATAAAACACACCCTATTAAAGTTAATATTTTGCATGTGATAGTTTTTTTGCTCAATTTAAATCTTAGCAAATCCATATTGTTTTATGTGGTATATATTTATAGGCGCCTCGCCCTATTTGAGTTTCTTTAAATTCCAGAGCTGTTTCATGATCTAACCCGAAGTCGTCACTAACACCGCTAATACAATATCACTAGGTGCTCACTGAGGAAATATTATGGCTCATATCCATTAGGAAAGAGGCAGGACCAAACGTCGGCGTAATTTTATTAAAGTGCCTAATCGATAAGCCAGTGCATAGGGATGAAGTCCATGCGTATATCTGTTCAGACAATTAAAATAGAGTCCGACTTTTCATAGATGTGTCATTTGCATTTAGTTGTTTTAACCTTGGTGTGACTTCTATTTTTAATTTTTCAATCTTATGGATGTACTTCCAACCGTTTCCTAGACGATTTTAAGATGCTTGTGTCTAATAGATGTAAGACTTGTTACTTGATCCTACAGTAGAAGTGGTTCAACGAAAAGTTGCAGTGCTTTGACATCTTCTAAACGGCATACTCAAATTTTTTCCTTATTCGTTTAAAAAGGTATTTTGAACGTAGATTTCTATTTGGTGTCTCTAAAAGTATTTATTTGGATGCTCTTCATGGCCTTCTGCAGTAGCTACTACCTTTTTTCATTTATTTTTCCCCTAAAATTATCGTCATTTTGCAAGAAATATGGATGCATATCAGATTTTGACCTCATTCTTTTCTGTCTAAACTGATTTGGAATTCGATAAGTTTAAGGTTATATTTAGGTAATGGTAAAGTAAAGCCGGCTCGAAGGATTTCGAGTTTGTAGTGTGTAGGTCGCCTTATTAGTTATCCCATGCATATTGCGGATCCTTTCATCAGCTTTAGGGTGTATTTGTTATGCGTTCAAGTTCAAAATATACCTTTTTTCTAACAAAGTAACTGGATGCTTTTCTAATAACCCTTTGTCAATCTAGTCCTACAATAGCCACCACTCTTCGTAATCTTGGAGCACTTTACCGTCGTTCTGGCAAATTTGAAGCCGCTGAGGTAATTGAAGAATGTGCCGGTCGTCCTGTTAAATCATCCGAGGTTCGTAAAATGGATTAATTATTTTGACTAATTAAAAATACTAATTTCGCTGTTTCTTCCTTTATCTCAGGGCGTAAAGGGCAAGCCTGCATTCCCATCTGCTAAGAAGTGAGCACTTTGAAGAGTGATCTTTTCCCATCCATCCTACCACTCTTTTTTTTCGTAAGTCTGCATTTTTGTTTATTATTGTCTAACTCTGTTTATCCTCAAAGTAAGTATCTAGTACACTATTAAGATATTAGGCGGGATGTATATGTTTATGATGATGTTTGCGACCCTTGCAGCTTGAGGTTTATTTGACGTCCATCACTTGTTTTAATGCTCGAAAACTCGTATATATTAAATTAATTCACCAAGTCTTTCCTCGGCTTTGATTGAAAAGGTCTTTTAAATCGATTTAGGCTGATCTTAATTTGCCAAGGACTAATCGTGACGTCCTCAATCGTGTTCCATTTAGGTATGAGGCTCGTGTAATCATTAGAGCTTAGTTCATTCGCATTACGGTAATCTCTTCCACAGGGTTGGCACATTTAAATTTATTACTACTACTAATCTTCTTTTGGGCTCCGCTCTGCGTGGATTTATAGTTGGGTGTTCTTTTTTGCAAAAGTGTGAGTCATCCTTTTTCTCTAAAATTTGGTGTATTTCCCCTGATAGTTCTAAAACAGCAGCAGCATAGATTTATGTTTTCTCTTCGTAATTGAGAATACTTTTTGGCATGTGATTGCTAATCTGTAGAAAGGACGCATCTGATTGGCCAATTAGCTTAGATAAAGGACCATTTTCATTATCTCACGGTGAGTGGTTTAAGAAGTTGTATTTCATGTATGAAAACTTTTAGGGATTCACACGTATTGAGTCACATGAGGTGGATTTCTGATTAGCAAAAAGTGATTTGACAAATTCACCACGCTATAGATCAGCTGATTCATTGTATGAAGGAGATTTAGTCTATGAAATTTGGATTTATTCACAATTCAACTAAAATTCGTGAGCATGTATGTATGCCAGTTGAGAGTATTAATTATGTCTTTCCTGGGGAATACCTTGGTTCGATTTTTTTCAAGCATTTAGTTTGGTATTCAGAATGGTGGCAATATAAGCAAATATCTGTTTTGGGTACTTTAAAGTATTCAGATGTGGAGAACCTGTGGCCGTTCGAATTCAATACATTTAGAATGCGAAGATATCTTTTATTTTAATCAGTTTCTTTTTCATTAAGCACTGCACGGTTATCTATCTACCTTGTGTCTGCCTTCTAGTCCATATTGGCACCTGGCAACCTGAATAAGGATTTAACCTCACAGAAAGGCATAAATTTCCTTATTAAGTCTTCGCTACTGGTGTTCACAAGGGGTCCCTTTGAATGAACCCTTCACACTTCATTTTTAATCGAAATCATTGTCCTAACATGTACCTTCTCGTTGTGCTCTACGTAGCTTCTTGATTGCTGTTTTTCTGCGCACCTTGCATAAAGGTTATTTACTTAAAGGGTTTATGGGTATGCGTTTTTAAATTTAATTACGCTTGGGGGAATTCGCACACGTGTGGGAAGAATTCATGTGATCCGTTTACTGGTTAGAGCGGGCCACACATAACAGTTTTATTAGCTTTAAGCTTTTCATTTGAGGTCACTAAAATCTGGTTGTGTCTGCTAAGTTATGTGGTTAGATTGTTGTGCCAAAATATTTTGAAGTTTGCGACAGGCTGCGGTTTAACAAGTTTGAACTTTCTATCGGATGGCCACTTGGAATTTCTCTTTGATTTACGATCATGTTTGATTTGAATTTCAAATAGGATATCCTGTTATTTGTTGAGTGCTTATAAAGAATCTGAACAAAGTTGACAGCTCGTTAGAATAATAACGTTGGACTAACCGGGAATTTAGTTAAGACGGTGAATATTCCCTTCCCCGATTCCTTTCTTATTGGCTTGTTTATATTCGATATTATAGCTTCCATTCACTTAAATAACCGGTGTTGTGGGATGTTTTCTGCATTTTAAATGTATATTAGCGAATTCCAGTTTCTCAATTTTAATTATGAAACTTCCATCTATAGACCAAATGACCGATTTCTTTTAAATTTTGGGGGTTGGATATCCCTTTCTCGCGGCCTCTCAAAATTGCTTCCGTTCAATTAAACAGATGGCTAATCGTTTCCGCCGTTTTTGTGTTATGCATTTGAATACCAATAAACAAATAACGACCGTAATAACTACTTAGTAATTGGTTAATTTTCATCAACTTCATACCTAGTAGAACACTGTTCGTAAATCAGCGGCAAATTTATTTAATTTTCCTCATTTGTAGTAATCTCGGATTTGCTTATACTCATGTAATTAATAGGTTTCATCCCATAAGGTAGTCAAAGATGAAACCGCTTTTGTGGAGTGGTCAAGTGTACTGAAATTAATTTAGATTTTCCACTAATTGTTCATAATTTGACAGTCAGAGCATTATTAATTGTAGTCGTGTGAATCTGATTTGATCTTCTTTGGGGACTAAAGTAACCTAATGTAGGGAACCTTTTATTGATCAATGCAAGAAGTGTCATTAAATTGATTTAATATTGCTATCGCTACTGAAAATTTGCTGACCTAATCAAATGGCCTAGTTTCAAACAAACAAAAATTGTTGCAATAGGGTTTAGAAATATTTCAGGGATGAAATTAATTTTGCATGTTTGGAGCTCTAAATAGCGAGGACAAAAAGAGAGATGCAACAGGAAAGGAGTCGAGTATAGATTTGTAATGAAGTAAGAGTCAGTCAAGAGTCTTCTACCATATTTGAATTCTAGGTGCCTTGTATTTTCCATTGCGTCATGTCCTAATATTTCAAAGTTCAAATTTTATGATTTGATCCCTAGATTTCTAGATAAGTGATAGTCCTCGCTTGTTGACCAGTTGATTAAATTAATTATCTGCCTAGACAGCTAAAAGCAATTATGCATAATAACCGACTGCCAATCAACATTTTAATGTGATACCATCATTTCAAAAGGTAGAAATGAATATATGAAACAGTAATGTTGAAATTCTTTTGTTTTTTGATCCCTTTCTGTTACTTGTAGCCTGGTTGAAGCACAAGTTAGGTAGTATCAATATAAATATGAGTGTGGGTTAAACGTCCGTCGGATTTTTCACACTACATTTAATCTGATGGTATGAGACTGTTTGTAGTGCCTGTAGAGGAGAATTGGGTTTACAATTTCAGGGGTCAAGGTCACTAAACTGTAGGAGCTGGGATCTAACAGCTTTTCTAATGGCTACCACTGGCAAATGCTTTCCTATTCGCTAGCAAGGTTGCTTGCTTGGCCTACTTCCAACTCAGGTAACAACGTGCCACCAAAATTTTAGCAGAGCGAGAGTTATCTAGCTCTCTTATGTTCGCAGTTCATTTTTATTCAACTGACCATTTATCTGTTTGTCTTCTTTACAGATTTCAACATTGCCATCAAGTTGTCCAGAAACTTCAAATGGTGTCCCTGGCAGCCATTCTGTTACCACGAAATTGCAACTACCGTTCATTATTTTTCGTTTAGTCGTCTCGAATCTCTCCTCCCCCTAGTTCTAAGTTCCCTTTCGTGTCGTTAAAATAGCAAAAATCGTGTTTTTTTCTTTCTCGTGGCTTATTCCTCTCTCCCACTCAGGCTGTGTTTCCCTCTCGGTGTATTTCTCGGAACTTCCAGAACGTTCTCCTCGCGCCATGGCCCCCCCTCCCCCCTTTAAATTCGTCATTTCATCCCAAGAAGGGGTGCACCTCTCCCTTTTCATTCTTTTTTTGAAGTATTTAAGGCGTCTCGACAATTTTCACCTTCTAACTTGGTATAAACAAACTTCCTCTCTATGGCTCGAAATTATGAAAACAATTCCTTTCCTCTTTTGTGTTGCATCTGGCATCTTTGAACAAATAAAACCTCTCTAATTTCGAGCCAAGGTTGATTACTTTGTCTAAACAAATATCAAGGTCCGGTAGTCCAATGGATCAATAGGAATTCGTGGCCTTTTAAGCCTTTATTGTCAAAGTATTCACCTATTCTACTGCTAATTTTAATATACTTTTAAATGCAAGATTCATTTAAGTTGGCTTGAAATTGGCTTAGCTTTTACATTTGGTTTGGGGGGATAGAGCTCTGTTAACTTAAAATGTGTAGCTATTTCATCTCCGCTTTGTTAAAACTAAGCTGCTGAATACCATGCAAGATCATTTTGTCCTCTCAATGTTGTGAAGAAAACAATGAATTGAAGTAGTAAGACCATCCATTCTTGATTAACATAGGCCGATAAGCACTGAACATCGTAGATAAACATTTGTTGCAATCTAGGAGACAAATCATGAAATTTGAATTTTGGGACGTGGGCTACCCGTTTAGTAAATATTTAACTACTCAAATCCAATGGAGTGGGACTGATACCGTGACGTTGCTCTCATCACCTCTTTGACCCCCTCTCTTTTATCATTTATTAGGCTTCCCATTAACCGCTCTTAGGTGCTTCCCACAATTAAAAATTGTAAATTTTTTTTTTACTGTGGCAGTAATAATAACCTGTGACCCATTAACCCGACTTTTTACATGTTTGCTTAACCTTTTAACTCCTTATGGCCTTATATCTTATTAAATGTCCCAATAAGAAACGGTTCTCCGCTTGATATCCGGGTAAATGAAGTAGTACGTGTTTATACCTTTGCTGGCGTTCTCTTTTCTTGCTGCAGGTAGAGTTAGGATTGTCGCAGCGGGAAGATTTATCTATTCTGCGTAATTTCACACAAGCCTCCCTTAATGACAATTGATATCCAGTGCAATTTAAAATTACGTTTCAAACATGACGTTTGGATATATCTTAAACCATGAATGCTTTTAAAAAAGACGAAGGGGCAATATTTATAACTCAGGTCCGTGAGGAATCATTGTTTAATTAAGAACAAATTCCTCGAACTGCAATTTCGGGAAATATGTAATGAAAGCTACACTTCTTCATGCACAATGCGAACTTATTTGCTTATTTTCTTTTGATCAAATAAACAACAGGAGATAAATAGCCTTAACGCCTCTTAAGACTTTTTCAAAAACAAAACGCTCTCTGCTGAACTCTGCTTCAAAGAATCACACCACTTCCGCTTAATGTGTGGGCAGTGCATCAATTAAAATGGAGTACACAAAATTTTCTTCGTGTATTTTCTCTTTCTTTTAATCCTAATAAGACGAAATGAGGATGCTAAATTGTTTTTGACTTAGCGTGTTCACATAAGTGTTTTAGGCAAAATATTTAACTTATTTGTCGTTAGCTAGATTCACTAAAAAATAATTCTCATACAAATTCTGATGTTCTCTGGTGATTATTTTACTGTCAAATCATAACTGCGTAATAATGTAATGTTATTAATTACCCAAGTTATTTATTTTTCTGGCGTTGTCCAGCTTAACTTGCGCATATATATCTTATAGAGCCGGAGATTTTCGATTAAAATCATCTAAAGGGACTCTTTTTATTAGTAGATACTTAAGCTCTTACAAAATGTGTGTATATGAAACAAAAAATCTCAAGTTTCCTCTGAGAATAAACCGTAAATATATGTACAGTAGGCTATTCTCACGATATACAATTAATTATTTGTCAGAGACAACCAATCTCATTTCACAGGCGCAATGCAAATTTGGATGAACTTTTACCTAATCAGGTATGTTTTTTTAGTGCGCAACTAAAATTTTGAAGTATATTAAGCGGCTAAAAGAAATGCGGAATGCAAAATAATTGGCGGCGCACAAGGGCTTGCAGAAGTAAAGAAGTCTACACGCTTTACACACACACACACACACACACACACTTATCAGCTGGAATCTCTGCTTTGCCTTGGGGATATTTGATCACCTCATAAAAGGATGGCTTAATTTTCTAATTCGGTTTACACATGCTACTGTTAATAAAATAGAACTGATTATTTTAAACTTTTTCCATGTGGGAGATCGAAAGCAATAGCAAAACAGTATGTTTAGGCCATACACCTTTCAACCAATATCAGCCTTTTAGGGTTTCCTAAAGCTAACTGAAATGTCCATAGTATTAACCTGTTAACGGGGAGCTTGAGATGGCTAAAATTTCATTCCAGAGCTGCTTACTATCAGCACTAATTTATCCAAAATTAGAAGTCGGAAGAGTGACTGAATACGTCTGTTGGGACTATGCTTTGAAGATATTTTTTCATTATTTTAACAGACTGTCCATAAACAGAGGGCAAGGATATAGAAGCATATTGTTAAGAAGCCTAACCAAACACTTTCGGTGTACTCGAAAGAAACTCGCAAGCTTCATCTTTCGTGCACAAGATTATCGATAATCAGATTTCTACGATCTTGTCAGGATATATAAGATCACCACTGAAACAACTGTAGCTGCAATTGTTGGCTGACCAGGCAATCATTTAATACGTATATAATTCTATATAAGCCTATTGGGTAAGACACATTTAAAACCTATTTTCATTATGGCACATTTATAAATCAGTTCTAAATCATTTAATATTAAAAGAAAATGTATATCCGAAGCCGCTAAATCATTCGCTATTAGAAGACAAAACACGCTAGTCGCAAACAACATTTTATGCTAACAACTCTCAAAACCTAGTTTGGATTGTACCACCATCCAATCTTTTGAAACTGGTAAATTCGGGTAATTCCTATTAGACGGAAGTAAACTGTTTGGCAGAGGAATGCGGGATTACAAAAAAGAGAGAAAAAATAAAATCCAAAAGGTATACATCACTTGCCTAAATCGTGCCACGCTCGTTTTCGAACTCAGAGATCACGAGTTCAAGGTCCATCAGTGCATAACCAACCCGCCACATTGGCAAAATCTGGCTAATAAAGAGAACTGCGTAATTCGGCTTTCTACCAAGGGAGCTTCATAATGCTACCTCACTAAGCCCGAAATGAGCGTTGGAAAACACTCTCTGAAAAGGACTTGAGGGTTATCCGTCTCTATCATCATCTATCAGAAAGAGATCCTCAATCCTGAGTAATGTTAATATTTTCGCCGTGGGACTTTTATAAAAATGCATATCGGCCTCTAATCTGAAAAATGCCAGCACAGTTTTTTCAATTCGTGTATTGAGTTGTGATCAACTAAAAAGTCCTGAATTCTACTGGCCAAATTATCTTACTTTCGCCCAGAAGCTAAAATCCAAAACCATGTATCCGCTAGCATAAGTATGCTATCTATAAACTTACAGAATGCGAAAATAAATTGCAGATGAACCCCATCCATCGACCTTCCCAATGCTTGGAAGAGCAAAGGTATCGTAGGTTATCTGCATTCTACGCTGATGGCTTAAAGCTGTAGGCTGAATCCAGTTCAGCAATAAAGCAACTCTAATACTGACAGTAAAGCTACTCTAAGAGTCTGACCAAATGAAGCTTGAAAATCCCAATCCTAAACTAATGATCCTCTTAACAGCTAAAAGGATACAAGACCAAGACTTAAAAAGAACCGTGTATTTATTGGACATTTGAGAATGAAATGGCAAAGGAGGAAAGTGGGAAGAGAATGGCGTCAGTACTGAGCAAGGATAACCCGGCTTGTAACAGGCGTTTAGCTGATTGCAAGTCCTCTGTTCGTTGTTGAGCAATAGAGAATTAGGATAGAGGTATGAGGCAGTATGCGCGCAACATATAGAGACCGTGCAGGCCTATGAGTAAGGGTGCGAAGGTACTACAGGCTATTGAGCTATAGTCTTTTCACAAAATATTAACACCCCACAACTGAAATTCAGCTTCCCTTTACCCGATCGGATTGCCTGTAAATTCTTGTGAGGCTATCTCACGATAAAACCGGAGTATCCAAAAGCCTTACCATTTACGAATTCCGATTAAATGTTTCAGAGAACAAACACAGAAAGGGAAAATAAGCAAAATGATAATCTAAATACATATTTACAAAGATAAAAAACAAAGAATTCACATATTAACAGCGACGCCATTTAGCTCTGAAGACTTCTTTTTGCATATTGGTGTTCCGTAAAGTTGATTCAATTCAAGACGAACCGAAAGTGTCTTGTGAAGCGCTCGATGCGGCTTCCTTCGACGTCGTTTCGGTAGTTCATTCGAGTTTGCTGTCGGGTCACGGGATACCGAGATGGTGGTTGTGACGGTGGCCTTTTTACGACAAGAAAGAGGATTTGGACCAGAAGGGCCCCTCTTTTTCTTTCTTTTCAATTCAGCCTTCTGGAGACCAAACTTCTCCTCTATCTGCTGCAATCTTGAACGCTGAAAAAGAAATTAAAAATTGATTACACTGGTCCAAATTCTGTCTCTATATATCCAATTTCTGCTGATCAATAATGACACGTGAAGTAAGTAAAAAGGAACCCACCTCAGACTCATTCATCTGTAAACTTTTGGCTGTTATTTCATTAATGATATGCTGTGTGGTATCCGGAATAGGCTCAGTGTTGATACAACGTTGAGCCACGAAAAAAATAGGCATCCCAGGAACAGTTCGTGCAAACTCCTGCAATCGTGGATCGTTCGAGGCCAGAGCGAATAAGAAACACTTCTCGTCCTTTCTCAATCGCCTGAAAATGCCATGCTTCCTAGCCACACGCATTCTCTTTCGAATGCACCAAGTTGCCCCAAGAGACGGATTGTACTCATGATGACATTTTAACTCAGTGATATCTTTGAGAAAGCCAAGAGTACTGAGGAAAAGAGCTCCGAGCGCTTCACATTCTGCGATGACGCAAGATGAGGTAACTAATCGCAATCCACGCCCAACCAAGTTTGTAATACTTTCTTTGATATTAATACTATTTACCAACGATTGTCTAACGAAAGTATAATCCAAGAAAATTTCCAGGTTTTTAGCATCAAGTCCAAAGCACCTTTCATAAACTTCTAAAACCTTAGATATCTGACGTGTCCTCCTCACCCGCATCTGTAAAAGGTCAGACAAAATAATTTCCGCGGCAAGAATTTATATTAAATTTAGACATTTAAACGATGACCAAATGTTTATTAAAATTATTCATATTCACCAATGTTGTCTTATTTTTCTTATTTTCACTTATTCTACATACTATGTTTAACCTTTTTAATGTTTTAGAATGTTTGGTTTAAGTTATAGTTCATAAAGCTTAAAATAATTTAACGCCGTAACTATATTTTATGTGTAGATCCAATTGCAAGTTCAGAAAGTGTAAATTTCTGTCCGTATTTCGTGTCAGTTTTGATAATTACTATTTATTGTCAATGGTGCTATTGAACAAGCTAAATCCTTCGAATCATACATACTGTAATCTTTGACTAATAAATGTTGATATGACGTTACTAAAATTACCAATTTAATCAATTCTACTCGTTTCTAATATTTCAATTACTGCAGCTGTATTATTAAAACCTCGCATAACATTTATGATATACGGCTACATCTCTATTCTGTCGTTAGAGTGGATATTAGTAAAAATGACGGAAGAACCGGGAGATTAGCCAAGACCTGAAATATTGTACCAGCAGCATGCCACTAAGACAATTTGTCTCTGAAAACTTCTTTGTAGTAATCAGTGATCAAGGCGAATTGAGAGCTTGATCACTGAGAGCTTTGTCGATTACTTAATATAACAATTCTCAAAGTCGCTTGGGTTTTTCATCTGGTTTATGTGATGCCTTACCAGATCCGATGGATATCTTTTCTGACAAAATGACGAGTTGGGCCTGATGAACCTTTCTTATTCTTCCTTCTCGCTTCTTTTTTTCCGATTGTCTTACGTCTCCACAGTCATTTTACATGCTAAAACGAAAAAAACTTGAATTTATAATACTTAAAAGATTTATGCCTGGGCTTCTGTCCCAACCCCCATTTCAATGAGAATCGCTCAGACTATCTTGTCTTTATATTATTTTCATTTTACGTCTTTTTCATAATAAAGGCCGATTATTTCCATTTTTGACGTATTTTCTTTGTCCTTCTCTATTTTTTGTTGCAAATGATCTTAGGAAACAAAATTGTGATCACTTTGTGTATATAATGTGCTTACTGCTGATTTTTACCTAAATTCTTAGATTAATCGTAATAAATGAATGATTATCGTCTATAGTGCTCATAAGTAACTTAGATACAGTTGTCCTTCTATAAATTTTGGCCTTGTTAAAATTAGCAATTGAGGTCCACAAACATTAAAACATATCTCCTTAAGAAATGTCACAGTCATGAACGAAATAATTAAACTAAGTAGTTAAAATGCCAAGGCACCTTTAGTAAGTACTAAAGTTACAAATTTCGGCTTATAGCGGCTAAAACTATAAAGATTGGAATCTTTCAATTTCTATAGATACGTAGCTTGAAATATGCGCTTTCTAACACAAAGAATTAGAACTGGATGGTGAAATAATTGTTTTTGGAAGATAGAGGTGAACGTGAACCTCCGTTTATGAATGCCGGTGCAAATAATAATAATAATAATTTTCTCAGTGTCATACCTTTGTGCTAAGAATTTCAAATATTGCATTCAAAAAACTAGACGATTTGACTTCTTCACACTCTTTTATTGTCGTTCTTTATTACTAAATTGGAACTGAAGAAGCACCGAAAATAAATATTTAAATGTTTGAACACGACTAGATATGTTCTCTGAATATAGCACTGATTGTGTATCCTCAATACTGAACATCTCAGATTCCGAAGTAACCAGTTTGGTACATGCAGTGATAATAACATTCTCTCTTAAGTGTATATCGGATTATGAAAAAGAAACGAAATACATCAATGAATTTTATTCCGATATTGTACATATTCCGAAATTTATATACACACATAACGTTTAAGTAGTAAATGAAATCTTAAATAAATAAAATATCCTTTTCATTATAACCAAAAAGTGCAAAGGTAAGTCACTAACCAGGTAAATGATTTATCATCAGAAATATAAAGAAGAAAGTTCCGTACTTTTTCTAAAAATCCAAACTTTATTTTTGTTATTTTTACAAATATTACTCATTATAGAACCAATAAATATACTAAGAGATATATTATTTATTTCCCTCACACGTAGTTGACATTTCATCTTTCTTTTCTTCCTCGGAGGTACTTGACACAATATCATTTTGATAATTCAACTCCTCTTTTGTAAATCGGCTTGAATCAATCGTAAATGGTCTGATTACTATTCGAATTCCATCATCATCTTCAGTCACGGACTCATTATTTGTCTGTGACTTTCTAGAGGTCATGCCTTCCACAGTATTAAGTAGACAGGCGTATAAAAGCGTACTAAGATTATTTCCAAACGTATCCATTGGTGAATTTATAGGAAGCTGTGGAAATTGGAAAGTCTCTGGAAAATATTCCGGTAAAAACATATTTTGAGGAATATTAACGATGGCTGGATCATAGAACGGTAACATCTGAGACTGGTTATACAAAGTCGGGAATGGAGTGGGACTGTATGATGAAGCTTGTGGATATAACGAAAAGAAGGATGGGTCTTGAATGTAAGCAGCCTGTGGGTACCTCGAAATACAGGAAGCATTGAAATTCCTTTGTATCCTATTAAATCTCACATTAGGAAATTGTGAAGCCTTACTCAATTGGTGGAGGAACGTTCTGACGAAACTTTGCATGATTTCGCCTTCCGTTTCGCCTTCGGTTAGAATAATTGTAATTTTGAGGCTGATACATGTATTAAACGAACAAAATAGTTAAATGTTAAGCAATAAACGAACTTTTAACACCAAATGCTGTCGAAATTCTTGCGCTTAAGTCGAACAGATGTACGAACAGCTGATCGTCAATTAATCAATCGATGGCTATTGTTTACACAAATTATTTAAATTATTGATTTCCTGTGTTAAATGAAATCATGTTGGAAGTTCAAATGTCGAAAAAATATATAATATCTTAACTTAGGACCAAAGAGTCTATTTAGTTCAGAAAAAATTTTTCAGATTGACAAACATATAGTGCGCCACGAAGGAAATTGAAATCGTTCGGTGAATTATTTTGAATCTTTCAATCCACGTCATGCAAACAACTAAAGCTGTGTTAACAATATGACTTATGGTTAATATGAAACCAAAACCAAATTTCCCAATTTCTCATCTTAATTTGATGAAATCAAATTCAAATTTTGAGATTTCACCCATTCAGCGTTCGAGTTCCGAAATTTTAGCATGAAATTACCAGAAGTGTCCATTGTTTCAATTTTATGAAAAGGTTGGATTCTGGAATATTTTACATGATCTTACCATATTAATTATCATCTAAACTAAATTTTACAAATGAATAAATTAGTCAAAGGGAAAGGTAAACTAGTTGGCTGAATTTAATGGCCAGTCACTTTTGAGTCTCCCATGCCTTCTAACAATCAGGATCGGATTCTTCAAAATAGCGCAGATGCCACCATGCCCCTTTCACTTGAATACTTATTTCAAGTATTCAACCTGATTGGTTGTACTATAAATGACAACGTCACTATTAGTCCTAATTCTTTTAAAGGAAAGCATTTCTACCACTTATCTAGGGCAGAAAATACCATCCTGTCAATTTGACCTTTTCGCTCTCTTCAACCAATACTGCTGATCTTACACTAATGAGAATCAGACCCTTGACCTCCAAATTGGCAATCGTGCACACTGACCGTTATGACACTTCAAATCTTAGGACAACTAATATTTAATGTATTCCCCAACTAAGATAGTCACCGATTGATTTTACAAAAAGATAAAAACGACTGTTATCCAAATCAAGACTATTCTATTCGAGGGAAAATATAGTTTTTTACTACACCCAAATAGGTCCAACTTTTACACTTAACCCCGTTTTATCGATTATTAGTATTTAAAGGGTGGTTTAAATAAAGATTTATTAAAGAATATCTTATGAGCAAGACAAAATATAATGAAAGGATTTGAGATTAAAATTAAAGCTCGAGTCCTATCTTCTCATCGGTCCAATTTAAGTTAAAGCGGATCTGCATGCTTCCCTATAGTCTGGAGAGGTTGCTACTTCCAATTCCTCAGTAGCAACGTGCCGAGTGGCTTACAACTCCAAGACTATGCAATCAATGCGCAGTTGACTACTAACCCATCCATTCACATCTATTTTAGTACCCTATTACGTGCGCCCCCCTGTCGCCCATTGGTTAAATATCAACCGGTAAATCATCTCACTTCTTTATTGCCATATATCATTTCATACCACCCCATAGCAAATTGGTTTCACTCCCAGAATTTCGGAATTTGCTAGGATAGAAGCAATCTCGCTCAATCTTCGTTATTACACGCCATTATCCCCAAACAAAATTCAACAAAACAAACACGGTCCGTCATTTCAAAATATATTTTCATTCCTTATATCATGATGGATAAAATCATCCTCAATATTGGTAGTACTATACAAGCAACCATTAGACACATATAAATAGACAAGCACCTCCTAATAAAACATTCATACGCACATATATATACACACAGCATTTACATATCTTCATATCAGGATGGTTTTGGAGAGGGAGGTTTGGGAGGGAGGATACGAATGGCATTTGGCACAGAAGATCGAATAACTTTGATTATCTTTCTTCCCGGCTGCACTGCCGCCTGCTGCTGAGTGCTATTCGTAGTCAAGGAGGTGGTGGTTGAAATTTGAATGGTTTGGGAAGTTGGTGGTGGAGAAATGGGGTTGGTAGGAGGTGGAACAGATGTGGGGGCTACAACCACAGTTGGCTGTCCGGAACCATCTGGAAGTATTCTACGTACTACTTGAAGGTACTTGGGAGGGGGTTGAACTGGTTGAGTAAATCGCTGTTGGAAGACTTGACCCGTGGGAGTTTTGACCTCTCTTGTTACAACTAGCACCGGATGGTTGGAGGGTGCACTAAGGACGCTTCTTAGGGGTTGGACAGTATGGACACCGTTTGTGAAGGATTGGAGGGGGACGGTGGGTTCCTGCTGAAGGAGGACAGGGTTAGTAGACTGCTGCTGGCTAACAGCAGGGAAATACTGACGAGGAGGTGCTATGTTTGTGGAGGGAACTGATTGAGTTATCACGGGCGGTTGGAAGAAGCTCGGTCTCATTCGAGGACTAGAATCAATAAATGCTATGCCGCTACCTCTAGGACGGTGAATTGGATGGCCTCTTGACGAACGGTAGACTGGTAATGGCGACTAAAATGAGAATAAAAAACGAATACCATTAGACACCCAGTATATTTATCACCATATGATTCCACTTTTCCGAGTCCCAAGTTTTAGCATCGTTTTGGACGTAGTGAAAGCTGTCCTTGGATCATAGTCATGGATCGGTATCCCTTTATTCCTTATTAAGTCCATATGATCAAGAAATCATTAGTTATTGTCCGTATAACAAATAAAATTTCGACATGAAGATATATTGCTTTAAGTGTTACCGGAGGGTAAAAGGTAAGGATATCACTGGAACCTGAGTTCCAATTTGCCCCTCTGTCTTTAATACCACGATAAGTGAGAAGTTCATTTCATTGGCATATAGTTTTCAAGACAATTGTGCTGATTTTAGTGAAAAGAGATTCGATTTCTTTTGTAGCATCACGGCCGCATACTTTACAACCCAACACTAAGCTGTCTGATGGTAGAGGGAAACTAATATCTGAAATTGGGCGAGTTTAAAGAATGGGCAGTTGTACAACTCCTATCTTCAACCAGTCTCTTAAATTCTTAGAACTCATTGAATCTATAACTAATCACCTCTCCAGTTTTCTAGTAAATTTGCGGCTCTCCATCCTGCTAAGGAGCTTATCAATTAGTTTCACTTTTTTGAATCTTTAAGATCGTGATCTGGTATTCATTTATCCTCACTATCCTGTCTACAACTTGTCCTACATCCCAAACTTTTCAGCTATTTAGCTATGGGCATACGGCTTTTTGTTTCCTGATGTAAATGATTAATTAAACTCTGTTTTATTTTTTTCAATCCGGCTTATGTTGAAAACCAAAGGAGCAACAATTCGGCAAAACTTCACTAATAACCCCTAAGCTATAATTTTCTTAATAATTAAGACCCCCATGTTTCACTCTCTCTACTAAACCCACTTACATCACATCACACTATAGGCCACTTTCCTATCTTGGTTGTGAGGAAAATTAGAGGAATAGTATTTAATAAAGATATTATTAACTTCAGTAACTTCCAAGCTATAGTTACCTTTCAACAACTCTTCTTTCCATATCTTAATTTTGGATCACATTCTTCCTACCTAATATACGATTTCAGCGGATCAGCAACATGAGAGACGGTTTTCATGATCTTTCTTGATACAGCACTTCTCTGTTTTCCTGGTTTACGACTAAGGAAGACTAATCTATCCTATCCTTTTCGCCCACATTTGGGACAATTTCTTACCTGATATTGTTGTGAGACAACCTCTTCTTCATGAGAAATCATAGATGGTTGTCGGAGTACAGCGTCATTTGAATTATTAGAGGCCATCAACATGTTCAAGACTCTTGAATTATGCTGAAGAATTCTGGAGCCCTGTTGTTGATAATGATAGACGGCATTATGGTTTGAAACACCAACAGGACCAGAGGAGGACGCGAAGGAGATACTTGAGGCAGCTCCTGGGGAATTCGGATTCTCGAAATGCTGGTAATACTGTCTTGCAGTTGGTCGCTGAAAATAAAAAAAAATCAGGTGAAATTAATAACCTGAAATGGCACTCATTATATCTACAAGAATCTCTCGAATTAATGTCAAAGGGCAAACTATTTAAAAAATATGCGGAAACAAAGCCTTTTCATTTGTGTCTACAGAGTAAAAACGTATTCGACTTCTCTTCTCGCTTCTAACTTTGAGTACATTAGAGCTGGCAATTTAGTAGTCCCGGAAGGATTCACGATTATCAGTTTATCATTAAGCCTGAAGGATGAATCTTTCTTCTCCATAATATTTATTTTACACTCCATAGACAAACATCGTGTGTCCTCAGCTGGCCTATTTTTCATCGATCGGAAAAGGTAAGCATACCTCGGACGATAGTAGCAGACACCGCATAGTCGGCTCTGCTATTAGCCAGTCTTGTCTGCACTGGCCCTTCCTTTTCCTATAATCATCCCGACCAATTAAAGCAAGCATACAATTATATCCTTATGCGTGTCCTCACCCAAAGTATCGATTATAAATAGCCTCCATCAGACACACACCACCAAGGGACCCTAGCTCGTCCAACGCCTCTTCCATAGGTCAGTCCTTCTCCTCCAATTCCCTATTTTTCCCTTGAGACTCTGTACTGAGTTTTGTTCAATACAACCTGGTCAACGCAATCCTTGGTGTTCTTTTTTTTTCATTTACTGTTAGCCATCTGCCGCTACATACTGGTGGCCCTCTACAAACTGGTGACTCTGCCATTACAAGCCTGTATGCTATTTTATTTATTCAAGTGATTTTCCATGATTAAAAAATTTTAAGTTTTCTGCTGTGCCATGAGTAATAATAATAAAAATAGAAAACTAGACGTACCTGAACAATAGTAGGCTGCACTCTGGGCTGTGGACGCGGGGGTATATAGGTCGGCCTCCTACCAGGGTTAAAGGACAACGGGGGTCGACCGCGTCGCCTTTTTCCGGGAAAACTATCCATCGACGCTGAGCCAGAATCATCAGCGGCTTCCGTAGAGGGGAACCGACGTCTTTGAACGGAATAGGGATCGTCCTCATCAGGATTTCTCCAGTAATCAGAGAGTCGAGGTCTACCTCTTCCACGTCCTGATCCACGTGAAACAGCACTTCCTCGTCCACGTTTTGCACCTCTCGAAGACGACCGTCCAGGGTACCAAATATCAATTGCTTCTGGTTCATCTCCATCCTCATCGTCCCAGTCAACATAATCAGGGACACCAACACGACCCCGACGACGACGATTATCCATATCTCGATACCTGGCGTTGAACCAGGCTGCTCTATCAGTGGAAGACGCTGCATCTTCATCCTCCTCCGCATCTTGAACATATTCAGCATCGTCATCATCAACGTCTCGGCCGTCATCTTGAAGAGAAGAGCGTTCACTGTCAACACCTGGACGGCCACGACCACGACCTGTTCCTCGACCTCGGGTAGCTGTTCCACGACCACGACCTCTACCACGTCCTCGCACACCACCTGTTCGACCTAACAATTCCTCCATCTCTTCAGCACGTTCCAATTCATCTAATTCGGCCAGGCGCGCTGCTTCAGGGTCATAGTCAGGATCACAGTAGAGGATTTCATCCTCCTCCAAATCCGCACGTTCTTCATCGGCTTCATGGAGAGCCTTGAGAGCATTCAATTTCCATTCTTTTTTGGATTCCTCTATCTGTGCCTCAAATTGAACGAGCTCAAGATTCAGAGTGTCATCGTGGAAACTCTCCAAGTGGTTAACACCAAATCGTTCAATCGGTCGCAGCATAGCCTCGAATTCAGCCAGTTCTCTTTCGACACTCGCCTCAGGAGTATTGTCATCCGGAACTGCCGTAGTACTACCTTCTGGCTCTGTACTCTTTGCCGCTGTTGCTGCCTCCTGCTGACGCTTTTTAGCAAAACGTGCCAGTGGGTCGGACATTGAACCTTCTATTGTAGGAGGAGCCTGATCATCAGCCATTTCAGCCTTATCTTCGCAGTCCATAGCAGCTGGAACTTCAATGGGCTTGGACTCATCAAACTCCTCTAAATCAGCCTGAAAAGGAATTTAAAGCATCCAGTTTAAGACATATAACTTTAAAATTATCAAGGGTAATATGCTTTTCTGCTATGGCGACTAGGGAAAATGGAGAGGAGTAACATGAATTGCAGAGTGAATTTCAAGAACAGGGACAATGAACTCGAGCTTGTTTTCGTGTCGAAGACCCACACATGACTTACACACCATCCGCAAGCCTTGGAGAGATAAATTTCCATTGTAATCTCAAGTTTCTCTGCAGAAACATCATTTGTCTTCAAATGCGATCAAACCACTTAATTGGCCCTTGAGTGATTACTAATAGATCTCAGTTTTCCCTACCACCTCTGCTGCCCTCTCCATCGTGGTTTCCAGCCGTGCTTTCAATAAACTTTGCTTGCCACTGTTTAGTCTTTCTCCATCTTATTTTGCGGTGTCGGTAGTGATAAGAATAGAATAGCTAATAGTATATCTGCGGGGTTGGAATCAATGTATCCCAGCTGTCCTACCCCTTACATACTGATCCAATACTTGATCCTAGAACTAATGAAATTTCCATTGGATCATAGATGTACCGACCAGCAGACTAATCATTCCGTCTTTCTGACTGATAACCTAATACATTACGACCGATAATAACATCAATATTGTCTTCTTTCGAGTTTGGAGTTGATAGAACAGAAAATGCTGACTCTTCTAGTTAAAGGTCAAAACTCACTTTAGCTTCATCTAAAGCTCTCTTAGCCGCCACTCGATCATTTTCATCATCTTCACAAGCTTCCAGCGCAGCAACCCATTGTGAATCCGTGATAGCAGCCTGTTTAACGGTACCAGCAGTGCTTTCCTCCTCTGCCGATTGTTGTTTCGCATTCACCAAGATTGAGGTGGCTCCCTTCCACCGAATTTGACGTCCAGATCGAGTTGTAAGGAGAGGTGGTGAAGGTGGATCTTGTCCTTCCTTTTCGACCTCCTCATCCTTCTTATCATTCGCCACTTCCTTCTCCTCCTTCTCTTGAACTAGATCTTGCAAACCGGAGGGCTCGGCGAAGAGATCGGAAATGATGGATTGTTTGAAGAAGGCGGTGGTGAATTTACCACCTTCGATTGCCACATCGCTTAAAAGACGTTTCTGGTTGGCTTTGCGAAGAATATTCTCCTCTACCGTGCGTTCACTGATTAGACGGTAGATATGGACATCACGAGTCTGACCGATTCGATGACATCTGTATACCCAGAAAAATGATCGGGTGATAAAGACATTGAATCACTATCTTGGACCATTCTTTTTTTAAAAAAGCGGATAGGAGATTCCCAAAGTGAGGTGCAATGAAGTCAGTGGACTATGGTGATTACACTCTTGAGATGCAAACAGTGATAACTTTTAGTACATAATTTGGACTAGTTTATTTGGAATTGTTCACTTTGAATACATTCCGAAATCTGAAGCTACCAACAATCCTTAAATGGTGAAAAATATTTAACGCTCTGCGTATTGTTGGCGCAGCAGTTAACATGTCCGTCTACGGCCCGAGGTCATGGGTTCAATACCAACTGGTGCACACCCCGGAGATGGAATTACCAGAATTAGGGCTTTTCATCAAGAATGTTCCATGACGTTACTCCTAAACCCGATAAGTGTCGGAAAACGTTGCCCTTAGGAGTTAGGAGTTGATCAACAATCTTCTACTGTTAGAAAACGTATTGAAGTCAAATCCAGACCAATCTTATACCTCAAAGTAACTAAAATACGACTGACTAGGTTATATAAAATTACGGGTGAATATTATACCTGTAAATCAACCAAGACATTATGTCTAATCTTATTTGAATTTCATCTCTAAACTTCAAACGATTGTTCAGTTCACGAAAAGGAACTAGCTAATTTGTTGACTTCAGAGATATAAAATTAGTAAGAGAATTTAGATGATAGAAAAATGACATCTTGAAACATCACACACTGAGAAACCCCTCTCATCGACTAGTATGAACCGATGCTCGAGTGGTCAATCCATCTGCTGATTAAATATAGATCGGGGTCGATTTAATGACCCCTTGCTTGTAAAGCGCGACAAGTACTCCTACGCCACCGGGCACAAAGGGATATCCCATAACTGTCGCCTTTTCTTAATTGGATTTTGATTGACAATTAATCGTCTACTTAGCTAAAAACTTTTCATATTGAACTCAAGAACCGCCTACTGTTCTACTCAACTGGCAGCATATGTAAGGATATAGCGTCATTAACAACGATTGATCAACTAACCGGTCCTGAGCTTGAGCATCCATGGTGGGATTCCAATCGGAATCATAAAAGATGACGGTATCAGCTCCAGTGAGATTCACACCCAAACCACCCGAACGTGTGGAGAGGATGAAAATGAAAATTTTTGGATCCATATTGAAACGTTCCATGAGGACTTGTCGCTGTTCCACCTTGGTTGAACCATCTAGACGCAGGTAACGATAACCATGATAAGCCAAAAACTGTTCCAGAATATCCAACATTCGAGCCATTTGAGTGAAGATTAGTACTCGATGCTCGTCTGCATAGAGTTCTCGTAGGAGGAGATCCAAACGCTGTAGCTTACCTGAAAAAGACAAAAAAAGAGTTTAAATCACTTTTGAAATAATAGAAGTAACACATAAGACTTCAAAATAAAATAAATAAACACATTTCGTAACATACATAATGTAGTGTTGTGAAAGCGGAAATTCTTAACTGTTACTGCCTTACCTACTCCGTCTTTCAAAAAATTATGATTTGGTGTCTCTAACAAATAAATCTGTATCAGCTGATATTATTACGTAAATACATTTCCTTATTGACAGTCAATTGCAGACGGACCTGACATTTTTCACAAAGTGAAAGCGTTGTTCTCGAACTTCCTATTTCTTGACTATGTTATAGGAACGTAAACTGCTTTCCGATACTCAGAGAAGCAAAACATTTGAATGCTTAAAATTATGACTTGTTAAGTGAAAATTTTGGACGTCATTGCCCATGATAATATAAAAACATTTACGAATTTTAATGATGTAAAAGCATTTGAATCAAGGTAAGAAGAAACGAGTTCAATAAAGTTTGAAACGGAGAAGGGGGGTCAAGATAAGGCAGATAGTTAAGTCGAGGCATTAAAAGTCTTACCATATTTGAATTCTGAAAGCATTGAGTTATTCATTTTCTTTTAGGAAGTATAGTTTACTCTAAAATGCCCTAACATTCAAATTTAACAATTCGACTACCAGGTTCACGGGTGAAATTATATCCACGATCGATTTAATTCCGTAATCATGCCACTTCCATTTATTTGTATCTCCTTACATTCAAGAGTATATAGAATCGTCAAGCAACGGTTTTTAACATAACGGAACTCACTAGAGTTCACAATTTGAGCTCCAATTGGTAATTTCTAATGAAAAGAATTAAAATCATTTTTCCAGTTGAATTTACATAAGCATTTCGGCCAATTTTTTATATGAAAATTGCAAATAACCAACATATTAAGAGACTGGCACATTGGCCAATCAAGAAGTAAATTTTAAGCTACCATCTACCTATTAGCTTTCCTATTGACAACATGTTTAAATCCCGCGTAGAATTCAGAACAACCCCTAAAAGCACACTTTATAAATATATTCAATAGGCTCCGAGCATCACGGACACGAACTCATTCAGAAACCTAGGTGTCAAGTCTTGAAACATTAGGATAGTAACGTAGTGAGTCACACCAATTAAATAGAACCAAAATTAAAAAAACGAATAGAATTCCCACTCCCCATTACATAATTGCATTGTTCATTGTGCTTAGATGAGTTATTAATAGACTTGTAATGAATAAGAGTACTACTACTTACCACAGTCATATTGAATGAGTCTCGGATCAGGAAATTGGAATGCATGACTATTGCTCACCCGATGGAGTTGAGCAGGCATCAGCCACGATCGGAATGTGAGATTCCGGCAAGAACAGCGGACTTTGCTAATAGCCGCAGCAGTGGTGGTTGACTTTTTGTTTGTGGCGGGGGTGGTGGTGGCTGCACAGTGCTTAAATAGCCCCGCAGCGTCGAGGTAGGATTTGAGAATGGCCTTCACAAGAGACTCCTGTTGCATCTCGATGCGGTGAACTGCTGCACAGGAAGTGTGAAGACGGACACCAGAAGAGATGGCGGGCGGGGTAGTAATAAGAAACCTGAAAAAATGCAAATTTATTGTAGTCAACGATTACCTTTAGTGTATAAGTCACAAAGCACATGTCAGAAGCAGACCGTAACTGAGCCAAACAGAAGTACACCCCAGTATGGATTCAAAGACGGACCAACGGAGAAAGCCGAAGCTTGGGGGTCAATGTGGCCATTAACAAGATTAAGAAATATGCTCACCTTCACGTCACCCGCCTGGGGTGAAGGATTATGGCTATACTTACAAGGTGGCCGATTCCACACGCCTTTTGTAATCGTATTGCCTTTAGTGCTTATTTTCATCTTCTATACATTTTACAGACTTAACGTCCCCTAAAATAAACCTGTCTTTTCTATATGGTCTTTGATAATAGACCTGATAGACCACGTACCCCATAAGTGATACATTTTTCCTCACTGTGAAGGTGTTCACCATGTTTTAACTCATTTCAGGATAAAGACATAGGAATGTTTGAGAACGAAGACATCAAAAGATAAAAATTTTGTGTCCAAATGACCCCGAAAGACATTACTGCTTCAAATTCAACGTAATTAGGATGTAACATTACTGAATGTTAACGTCAAGCGATCCTAGGATAATAACCATTCAATAACACAATTACAGTTCAAAGATAGCGAAAAGGTTGATATAATCGAATTTTCATACAGAAAACGAAAGGAAATAAGTGAATTCAAGCAATAGGTGGAGGCACAATTAACTATACCCTAAAAGTAAACATTTTAAAGACCAATTTCTCTGATATAAAAGTCCCCGAAATGCATTCTTACAGTTAATTTTTATTCAGGGTGCGTAAGGCATCTGAGGACACCTTACGCACTTTTAGAAATACACAAAATGAAAATGTTAATGCTTGGAACTTACAATTTCCTGCAACAAAACAAATACAATCATAATACCAATTAACAGGTTTTATTCTATATTTCCTCCTTCGGTCTCTATTACCGACTCAATTCAATTCCGAAAGTGACTCACCTCAAGCTTTGATCAGATCGGGTAGTCTTTATTGATGCTCCACATTACTCGGGACTCCTCCTCCAGGAGAGAGGAGGATTTGGTGTTAAGGAGATGCTTATTAACTTCCTTTTTAACCATGCCCCGCCCCACTCTGTCTACCCGACACATAATAATCGAAATGGTTAAGTTACGGTGAGTAGTTAGGAGGGGGCATAAGTTTGGTGTGACGTAATGATGAAAATTCTCGGTCATCCAATGGTGAGTTTTGAGAGCTTTATGGGATAGAGCCGAATCCTGTTGGGGAAGACATGGGGTCTTCTACTGGCTGCACTGTCTATCCACAACGGCTTAGCAATAATGGTTTGAAGAATCTCGAAATAGACATCTGTATCTGCATTGACTCTAAGACCCTGTGGAAAAAATGGGGAGTCATGATGTGCCCTTTCCTCACTGCCCTTCACAACACCGAAAATCATCACTGTTGGTGGAAACTTTGTGTATACGCACAACAGTTGGAACTTCAGTATGGTCCGTCCGCACATAGCCAGCCACCACCTATCACTTCTTGGATTGACATTTTGATCCTGGTGGAAGTTGTTTTCGTGGGCGAAAAACGAAAGACACTCCTGTTCTTCTGGGTGCCTAAATTTCTATGAGAGTCGTTTAGCACACATTGAATCACTTGAGTTATTTTTGTCCACATAAACTAACGACCTCATCTAAGAACGTATGAGACTTGTATCCGAGGTCTTGATGAACAACGTTCCTAATCCATTGTTGTTGCCTCAAATACTTGACGATCATTGGCAAGATGTCAGGCATTGGCTTTCCGGAATTTTCGTCGATCATGCCGTGCACTTTTGTAACAACAAACTCAGGTGTTGTGAGTGAGTTATCAGAGCGTTGACAGTGGTGTTTTCTCTTGCTCGTGGCGGTCAATTCATCTGCATTGTTTTCGTTCAGCAGCTCCTTTCTAACTTTACAGGGGAAAGATTTGGCGAATAATAGGAATCTTGCAATTTTTAAATTGTTGTGTTTTGCTTTTATAGACACTAGTACAGCGTGTCTTTTCATTTCATTAGTGATAGTAGTACCTGCCATGAGATCTTCTAATATAAAAAATACATCATTATCGGATTAGATTAGATTGTAAATATATAGGTGTCCTCAGATACTTTACACATCCAGTAGAATGATTTTTTTACACAATTGGAATTTAAGGTAATTGCTCCTGTTAAATTCCCATTACACAAAAGAGTATTCTTAATTGGCGCAATCTATACGACTTATGAAGTCATCCTGATTATAACTTGAACAATCTATGAAAGGATTTCTATAAGAACACATTTAGATTGAAGGCGAAGCTGAATGAAATCGAAAAAAATGCATAATACAAAGATATAGCAATGAAAAACTTAGCACCAAGAGCATTTCCGAATGAACTTACTTATTGAGATGCACGTTGAAATGCTCAAAGCAATCTATAGGACTGAACAACAACTGCCGCAACACCTTAGTCGATGTTGATCGAATTCGAAAGGCAGCTTCAGGTCCATAAAAAGGCTGCAGTCTCTCCACAAGAGCAGCTTGTTGTCCGGGCACAGATAATCCACTAACAACTTCGGTGGGATGTCGAAGATAAGTTGACGGACCATCGGCATCATCACAAGCTCTCTTATCCGGCCATGTCCGAAGTGCCTGTTGGCAGGCGATCCACGCGCCGATACCGAAACGACTGAGCGGACGGTGGTGGGGTCGACGAATGATAGCGGAAGTGAGGAAGTGCACAAGATCAGGACTTGGGAGGGAGGTTCTATCGAATGTGCCGCTGTGATCGTAGAGGTCCTCGCAGCGTCGCTCATTCAAGCGAGCAATGAGAGACATACGATGTTGACGTTCCGTTTCACGACGTCTGAGAACAGCCTTGGGGATACCGTTGTCCCAGGGATCCAAACGACGCTCAACTGAAGCAAAATAAACAAATAAATATACACACCCGTTTATTAATATAGTAAACAGCGTACTAGTTGGACAATTGGATACATAGCTAGGATGGGGAAGAGGCAGAGATTTGACCCATGGAATTCAGCAGTCATACTTCACAGCCCAAAGAACATGTTGCTGATTTTCAAACGATTTTTTGAAGAGGCTCGTCTATTTAATCCGATGTTAACATTACGATCGCCGAAAACTGGACTCTAGAAGTCCAAGTTGATCATTGTACCTGAGAAACAATGATCCCGTCCATAATGCAAGAGCATTACAATCCTTTCTGCGAACATTCGCACAATTAGTAGCTTCACATCTCATTGTTTTCGCTCGAATTCCCTTCACATAGAGATTAACGATATTAGAAACAGGAATTGACGTCGTTGTGTGCTTTAGCCGTGACGGACCGGTCAAACCAGAGACTTTGGCGTCCTGATCGATATGCCTTAACCAACTTTGTAAGCTTTCCTTTTAATCTTTTTTGGAATCTTATGACTCAAAGGAGCCACAGGTTAAGAAAATTATGAAGGCTTTTCAAAGCAGCCCAAAGGCGAAGTCTTCGTCTCTGAAGCTTGATTGCGGGACTTCCCAGAGGAATTCGCAAAGTTAATCTTTTGCATGTTAGGGCTCTGCGAGAGCGTAATCCTAAGGATCAGTCTTCTTGCTTCATTAAGAGTTTCGAGTCAATTGTTATCAGACACCCTTATTAGTATTGTGGAAGAGCCGTAATGGAGAAACAATTATATAAGGTTTCGGAAAACACTTCTCAATAGCCAAGTGATGTGCAAATTACCTTCAATGAAAGACGTTCCCTTGCACTTGGGCCAGGGTAAATTTGGATAGGGTAATTTGGTTCTCCCAGAATGGTAATCCTCCACCGACCTCGAGAGCTTCTCATTGACTTCCAGAACAGTGGAATGCGGAATGAAGATGGGGATAGGACGACGTTTACCCGTGGGTTCATCAGGTTCCAAGCCTTTCCGTTTTCGGAGATCTGTGAACAAGTCCCGTTCACGAGAAACTGAGGGAGAGGAAGCAACCACAGGTTATAAGAATGACATTAAATATGCTATAAACATTATCTAGTTACAAAAATGATATAGGTACCACGTAAATCAGTTCAGCTGTTTTACACAGTCCAGTTATCCCACACAATGTACGGATGATTGTTCCCCTTCACTCAATTTTCAGCCCTCTTTCCCTTTTACAATTTTGATATCATTATATTCGATACCCATTGATATACCCGTAATGAGCCGATTGACCAACCGCGCTGGTTAAGCCTGGCTAATAAAGATTGATAAAATTCGAATTTCTCATGAGAGATTTCACGATGCTTCTCCTCTAACCCAATATGAGTGTTAGAAAACACTTTCCCAGATGGGATTTGGAGTTATCTGGTCTCCACTCAACCCTTGGTTTTCTGAATCGAAAAAGATGGTTGTTTATGGATAGCCATTAGGAATATCTTTAAACTCGTGGGATGATTTACCTTAGATTAGCGAAATCCAAACTTCAACTACTCAGAACAGTTTGAGGGAACAAAGTACTTACCCCTATCTGATGCTTCAGTATTGTCCAGTACAGTAATGAGATCAGGTTTAACTTGCAGTTGATGGATCCTACGAGATACGAAAGCGGGCAGATCCCTTGCCATTTCCGCCAAATTCGTCGTTTGACCAATTAGACGCATCACAGCACCCGCTCTGTCCAGCCAATCGAGTGTTGAGGCAACTGTAAAGGCGGAAGCAGGTTGGAAAGCGGAGAGGAATGGAGTGGAAGCTTGAGCAACCAGTCGGGGCACTTCAATGCAAGCGGCGTCGTCGTCAGAGATGTGGAAGGGTGAGGTTATTGGACGGGGTTCGAAGAGATTGGGATGATTGCAGACCTTACGCAATTGCATGAGGATATTCATGACTGAGAGAAACTGACCTGAGGCTAGAGTATCTTTAGTCCTACAAAGTACAAACAAACAAGAGGTAAGCTCTGTTAAGTTTTTGATTACGTATATGTACGTTTAGTGCTTTTCTATTAATACAGTGAAAGTACGTGATTTTTAGGGTCTTACACATAAAATAAGAAAAAAGCTAGCACTGACTGGTAGACTGCAAAAGTTCTATTAATAAATATTATTGGACTTCTGTTTGCAAGAATATAGTCATTATCAAGAAATTTTAATGTTTTAGGCGTTGAGAAGATAGCAGAATTGGATAATCGATATCCAAACTTATCGAAAGGATTTGTCTCAGATTAATCCACAGTTTAAAATCGCTCTCCAAAGAACTAATGCTAACATATGAGGTTAAGATATGTAAACGGATATAAACGATAATATAAAAAACTCTCAAGCCCTTTAAAAGAAGTATTAACAGCTGAAATCCATAGAGAGGAGGTATCCTAAAACTTCTCTTATGAGAACCTCGCATTCTATCGTCCTCCTTTTCGACCAGAATTGGTCAGTTTGGATGGCCATCAACATTGCTGAATGCGTGGCATCTGATTTAACAGACGAAAATAACAAAAGATGTCAAAGCCTGATTTAATAGGCACGAAGTTTAAGATTATAGAACGGTTACATCATGCTCTACAATGGATACCATATTGGGAATTTCGTGAAATAGTGCCCTTAGAGGTCTCGACTCAAACTAGTAGAGTCAGCACATTTCCTCGTGTGCCCATATCGATTATTGATTAGTGAAAACCACCAAGCACGTTGCTACAGGGAAATCAAAAGTAGGAAAAGCTAACAACCTTATCAACAAAGAAGTACTTGCCAGCACGAGTACCAACATGGACAAAGATTATAACAATGAGAAGCTTGGATATGGGATATAGTCAACCTCAGTCCCATACTAAGGGAGAGGGTAACAGTCATTGCTTCGCTTCCTTCCATCTTTATATCCTTCATTGCTTCTTGGTCCAATATTTTATCTTCTCAACATATAGACTTTACGACCTTTCATTCTATATTGCCTTATCTAAAAATGATCTCTGTTAAATGCTTATATAGGCTACGCTTCTTACAACAGAAACTAAACATGGAAAAGTGCACTATTTGTAACTGTTCCACTACGACTCAGCTCAACTACTTGTTTCCCATTCCAGATTTCAGACACTTTGTTTCTTTCGTATTCACTCTCTTATTTCTAGTGTTAGTATAAAACAAACTTTTAATTTCCGACTGCCTTAGGTCTTATAAAAGACAAGAGTGATTGAAACGTCGCATTTCAGAACGTCATCTTTGAAGGGAGCATAGAATCTAGCCCAAGTCACTTCAAAAGATCTTTTGATAAAGCAACAACATATTCTTCCGAACTGAGTAGAAAATAAGTCAAAAACTCGATTCATATGTACAAAATTCCTACTCTTTCCCCATTTTTTCCTCACAGCTACAGCTGTGCATCCTCCTGTTCGAAGAGTATAATACATACTATCTTTATTAATACATTGACATAAAATGTCAATCTCCACTCAACTCCTGATGTCCTGATTTGAAAAGCGGTTGTCCACTTGAAACCTCTGAGACTATTTATTGGAGATTTACCCTTTGAGTACCTAAGTTGCATTGTCTTATGACAATATGTTAAATAACCCTTCAAAAGTGTATAAACGACGATATTCTGATGCACATCAAATATCGACAGTATCCGTATTAACAAGTCCATTAATAAATGTCAAATACTTACAAAAGAATGTTTAGGCTGAAAGAATATTAACTTACGTAGAAAGCGACATGAAATCATCATAGAGGTAGCGCTGACGTTTCGACAACCGACAGAGGATGACATGTTCATATTTCTTAGGCATCTGCCGTTCAACATCCTCTTTAAGACGTCGCAGAAGGAAAGGTCGTAGAACCTTGTGCAACCGCATAACTAGGTGTTCATTGTATTCACTATTCCCCTCAATCATTCCTGTCAGTGGGGAAGCAAACCACTCCTGAAATTCCCGATGAGACTGAAAGATGTTCGGCATGAGAAAATGCATTAGGGACCAGAGTTCCATAAGGGAATTCTGTAAGGGAGTACCGGTGAGGAGAAGGCGTCTTTGGCTATTGAAGGTAAGAAGAGTTTGCCAACGCTGAGACTTGAAGTTCTTGATATTCTGCGCTTCATCAAGGATTAGGTACTTCCACTTCTTCCTCTTGAATGCGGAACTATCCTGGATTGCCAGTCGATATGAAGTAATACATACGTGAAATGCATTGGTCTTTGTCCAGCCCTGAATAAAATAAAAGCAAATGCAAGTACCTTCAAGCTAATTGGTGGGAGAAGATAACGGAACTAAAACCAACCTTCCGTTTTGCTCTCCTCTCTTTCACCGAACCGAAATAGGTAAGAATCTTGAAACCAGGACACCACTTTTTAAACTCCACTTCCCAATTGAGTATCACAGAGTTGGGGACGACAATTAAATGTGGCCCCCAGATACCTAATTCACAAGCCAAATGAGCAAGAAGAGCGATAGTTTGAATGGTTTTGCCCAAACCCATCTCATCGGCAAGGATACCGTTTAGACGCTTTTCGTAGATGGCTACCAGCCAACTCAAACCAACAACTTGGTATTCACGAAGTGTACCAGAGAGTAGGAAGGGAGTTTTAACCGGTTCTGCTACAGAAGCAAGGGTATTTCCTGTTGGTTGAGCGCTCATTGCTACATCTGTAATAGCCTTCAATTCGGCATTCTACGGCAAAAAAGTAAAGATTTAATAAAATACATTCTGGTTTCAAATTGATGAATGAGAATATCAAACGCACCTCAGGAATGGAATTATTGCTATTTGCCAGATTTTCCTTCTCATCTTCAGAAAGCAGATCTTCCAGTCCCAGTTCTTCCATTTCTACATCTTCATTCTCATTCACTTTCCTCGAAGAGCTGTCTCCCGAATCCTCTTCTTCGGAAGGAGATTCATCATCACTTGAACTTTGTCCAAAATCAGCCTCGTTGTCAGTAGCCGAGGCTGTTTCTGAAGTCTCTCTGCTATCCCCATCAACAGCAACTTGTTTCTTCAACTGATCAGAATCGATACCATAACGTGCCAGAAGCTCTTCGATGGGTATCTCGGCTTCAGAGGTGAGTTGGGAGACTTCTTTGACTTCATCAGCTGAAGGACCATTGTCTTCATCTTCTGAACTACCA
The DNA here is from genome assembly GCA_900708905.1 of Hymenolepis diminuta. Classification (NCBI taxonomy): domain Eukaryota; kingdom Metazoa; phylum Platyhelminthes; class Cestoda; order Cyclophyllidea; family Hymenolepididae; genus Hymenolepis; species Hymenolepis diminuta. The sequence goes on along the minus strand of CAADRB010000005.1, from coordinate 2,383,177 downwards.
TCTTCAGCCTTGGCTTTCTCATGAGCTTCCTGTTCAGCGATCGTTGTCTCGTCGTCTGTTGAGTCTTCAGCGACTGCATTGAACTCCTTATCTTTTCGAAGCTTTTTAGATGGTGGAGCTTTATCTTGCTCCTGTAAAGCACAAAATGAAGAGCAGTCTGAATTTCGTTCTCGAAGGTTCAATCTCTAGCTAAGGTGCTAAAACCCACCCTAGAACTTCAAACCTACTAAAATCCATAATTTCCTGAGACAATTAAGAAACTTGCTAAAAGAGTAACAGAATGGGTAGCATAACGCATTTTATCACCTCTCTTACTGATCAGAATTAAACAAGCGATCGATCACCCACACTACGGGATCTGAATTGATGGAAATAGATCTCATGACTTCTGATTTAGCAGACGTACATAGTGACCATTGCACCACCATCGAAATTCTCAATTCCAGAACCCCTGCAAAAAACTTAATTACAACCCCACATATAATATTGACAAACTGATTATGAAGAAGGTAAATGACAAATACAAAAAACTAACAACCAAATGCCGGACAATCTTTAAAAAATATACGTGGCACTGTGTTTAAAGCTGCAATTTAATCATTAACTTTGAGAACAAATGACAGACTAATTAGAGCAACACCGATAAGAGAATTAAAAAATAAAATTAATCTAATAACACGAAAGCTGTCAATTTCTTTTCCCCTCGAGAGATCGAAAGAGATTGAATTGGAATGCAAAGCCACGAAATATGCTAATAAACAGAACGAGGACACAAAACCACATGATGGGATATAAATACCTTAGCCGTCTCTGAAGTGGAACAATTTCAAGAGATAAACGACCTCTGCTTATGCAGAAGGCACAAATCTTTCATAGTTTTGGATTAGTATTTTAACAGCTCGATTAAATAATTATTTGTTCAATGATTGTTCAATGAATAGCCCTTAATCCCAGGATCTGAAACATTGATTATTAAATGATCGCAAAGTAAATCCATAAATTCCGATACCATCTCCATTAAACAGACGTAAGTTTGAAAGATGTACTCGTATCACCGGTAAACAAGCAGATCATCTTTTAATCAGATGGCTGTAATTGTTATAAGAAACAAATCAATATAAAAGGATACTGATCACAACCATCTATCAAAGTTATTTCCTTAAAAGCCTTTATTTTTCGTTTATTTACATATTCTTCCGTGTTGAAAAAAGTAATATCCTTTATTCCCAACTTCAACCATGGACAATAAGGATATATATTTTCGATACAACATAGCAAGGGCTAACTTGTTAAGTCAAAATCGCTAATTTTCGTTCTTTAGACTATTTTCTTTAGCTGGAATGTTTGATTTGCTAATTATGTAATCCAGCTGTTATTGTCTCTCTAAATACTGCAACCCAATCTGACCCCTGCATGATGTTATGGTAACAGTGAAACTGGTTTAGATATCACTTCCTTCTTCCAATCTTCTGTTCAGATATACTGTTTCACTTTCTACTTCTGCTTTTTGGTGAAAAATGATTCGAAGTAAAAGGAAATAACAAGTGACTCAACTTATCTACAGCGGTGAATAAGCTCTTTTCGAAAAGTTTAAAAAGGTAGCCCTCGAACTCAAGGGTAATTGCCACTTTTCTTTGGCTAAACTTTATATCTAACACTTTTCCCATTTTATGAATACAACTACATATTTACCCATCCTATGAATCAAATAGAAAAGGCAATTAAAACTTACGAAATCAATCTCATCCCTAAGATGTCGTTTTCTAGACTTTTTCCCCTTTTCTTCTTCACTTTCACTCTCACCAATTTCCATATCCAACTTTCCCGACTCATGAAGTTGTTGAATGTGTTCCAGATAGCCGGGGGGTAGGATTTCATCAATCGACTTTTCCGCCTCCTCACAGAGGACTTCAATCTCTTTGGTTTCCTCTTCTTTTGCCTTTTCATCCTGTTGAACCAACTCCTCCTCTTTGGCGATTGTCTCTTCATCATCTGTAGAATCTACTTCAGCCTGTAAAAAACAAGAGAAAAAGGTTAATGAGATTAACTTCGATTTAGGTCACAGACAATAGTTCTCTGCTTGTCAGATCATTAGTTTCAAAATATTAATGCAGCTTTGAAAGAAGACTTTCTAAAACTCATAATGGGTGGAGAGATGACATGCTAATATCGATCACATCTCTATCGACCCCTTTCATTCAGTGTGGCTGAACATTCCGACACCTGTGAACTAGGACTTACATATTGAACACTACGTTACCGGTGCATATCCTTGCAGAGGCCCATGCTAATATACATAACATTTCTAATTTCAGAAGTATACTACAAAGTTAAGTTTATCAGTCTTATTTAAATTGTGGGATTCAATTAGTGTTACAAAATTGCCAAATAGAGTTTGCAACGAAAAATAAACCTAGAGCAGCACAAATGAGATAGATGCCTAAAGCCACTCTTCTGATATTTTATATTTCAAGGTGTATGCCCTTTATCCCTTTACAATAAATTCACTACTGGTTTCTAAATAAAATTGACAAACAGGGAAGATGTTTTCCATCAATCACCCCTAAAACCAATTCTCTTCAATAATGCTATTGGCTCTGTAAAATGATACAATACCGGCCAGACGATTGCTATAGACACACTAATAACCAGCAATTGACAGTTAATTCAAAAGGAACCCCCAAAAAACCACACAAAATCATATCACCTGGACATTCTACACAGAAGCAAAAGGAAGGCCTGACTAGAAGATCGACAGCTCTCGTAACTACGAAACATGATTAAGGATTGCAAAGCTTTCTTGCTAAATAGAGTAATAATAATGACCTATCTGGATTCCTGATAGTGCACTTACCACAAACTCGGCATCAGATTCGATAGCAGCATTAGAAGCAGCAATATTCTCCTCCTTAACAGCATCCTTGTCCTTACAGGCAGAATCCTGATCGTTTTGTTTTGATCCAATGATGCCCTCTGTGAGCCACATTGTGTACCTCTCAGTGGTTTCTATAACATGGCCCAAATGCGTGGACATTGCCTGTTGATGACGTGCAGATAAACGAGCTTTTTGTTTGGTTTGTACAATCTACAAAGTCACAAAAAAAGATTACTAAAATAAACTCAACTGGCCTAAGTCGAAGAAGAGAAGTCGATAATTACAGCGCAAATAACCCAGATCGAATAGAATTCGACACCTCTAGAATTAGTCTTTAGCGTCATTATCTCTTAAAATATTAATAGGAGAATTCTCATCTTGTTCAATTCAAAAGGAGTAGATGACTCAAACTATCAAAACAGGCGGTTACATATAAGGTACTAAACACTGCTATTGCGGAGGGTCGGGATGAAAAGAAACAATATCTACAAGAGCTTTTCATACCCTTTCAGCTAATCCTAATCAGAGCGTTAGATGATCGACTAGATAAACAACTCCTTAATGGACCAACCCCTTTAGCTAAAAAGAGCTGGGTATTATTAAACATTGTTCTATTTTGACGCACTATCGGACGTAAACTTGAAGGATATTCAAGTTTTATTAATACCAAAATTGTTATTGTTATTCATTGATGTATGATTCAAAATGGACTTTAACAAATACAAACCCCACTAATCTCATTTTTTGATGTAAATAAGGATTACAGCTGCAAAACGATATAGATTGTAAAAGCTATGAATTCCTTTACGCATTACGATCCCATTTGGCTTAGTTAGTTCAGCAGGCACTTAAAAAGAGCAGGAACATGCACGAATAATAACTAACCTTATCCATTTGCCGCCACCAATCTCGAACCATTCTAGCAATTAAAGAGCATTGTTTTCTAATTCGCAAAATTTCCTCTTTTTCCGCTTTCTGTGAACGTTCTGCTTTCTCTTTGTATACCTTAGCAGCAGCATAGGCAAGCTAAAATAAAAAAAAAAACAAATAGAAATTATAATTCGGAGCTGAAAGTATGCATACTTAAATGAGGAGAATACAAGAGCTGTACCCTCTTAGCAGCCATTTTTTTCCAATGTCTCTCCTTCTTAAAGTCGTCTGCAAGCCAACGCATTTCAGCAAAGAGGAAATCCATGTGATCTTTAGGTCGAGCTGGTTCTTGAGAAGGAGACAGGTTGGTGAGTGTGGGAACTGGATCAGAGGAATCTCGTGACCAGATACCTAATTTCTTGAACTCCGCCACACGTTTGAGTGTCTCCATCTCCTTTCGAACTAATATAGGGATTGCTGACTCATCAATTGTCCTCTATAGATAGAACAAAATAAGCAGTTAGAAAGTGAATAGATGCGTCAAATGTGCCAAAAAGGAGACAAAACATACGTCAAAATCTTCATCAGAGTCATCTGCATCTTGTTCATCGGCTTGATTGCTGTCTTTTGCAATGGGGAAGATCTCATGCATGGGCAGTTGGCCGGACATAAAGGAGCCGATTTTATGGAGATCATCAGCATCAAGATGGCCAGAACAGAGGGCATGCATCAGGTCCTGTGGCATACTACGTCGCCATGACTCATATTCATTGAGAATGCCGCCGCTTTGGAGGTAGGTGAACTCAGAAAGGAATTCGTGGTAATGTCGTTCAATATCATTGATGCGTTTAGTAATGTAGTCAATAACTTTGCTTTTTGAATCATTTAACAGAGGATCGGGATTCACTGCTGGCAAAGATGCCTCGTTAGATGGTTCAGATTTATCTTCATCTGACATTACAGTCTAGAAAAGTAAAATCTGCAAGAAAAATAAATGGTCAGTTACAAAAAGCACTTGAAGAGAAGCGAAGTAATACAAAGAAATAGCACGAATGACGTTGGGAAATGAACCAAAACGATGAATAGACGGGATGGCACTCATTTATGGAATATAACGTACAATGAAACTAGAACCAAATATAGGCTTTAAACTATTTAATTTAACACAAAGTGACAAAAATCTACCTTGAAATGTACTGGTTGTCAAGCTCAAATTGATTTTAAAAGGCTAAAATTCACCCACATATATCTCAGTAAGAAATGGATTATAAACAAAGGCTAACAATTACACCAACTTATTATTAATTTGTTTAAAAATTTAGAAGGGCTTCAAGACAATTTAAATAAATATAACCACTATTTTACCATCCAACTTACTATACCTGAAAATGGAAATATCTGAAACTTGTACTTATTAAGTCCACTTAAACAAACGCCGTGATTTCCTATTATATCTGGAAAAACTGGTGTGCCACTTTTTGTTTGCAATGTTAAAAATATTTTTTAAATTTTTACTAATTTTATGAATTTTACTTAGCATAATAAGTATTTATTATTACTTTTAGTTGTAAAATCTTGATATCTAAATGTCAAGTAATGGTTATTTAAATAAATATTATGCCTCCTAATTTCTTTAATTTTAGTTATTTGACCTTGACACTAGAATGTTAACTCTAATTTACCGCGTATGAGGGTGTGTCATACGCTCTTTCATTATTATTATTATTATACGTCCCAAGATTTTGACAACATATACTTCTTGATTTACTATATACCCTTATCGGGCAAATAGAGCTAATTTGTCTTTCTCATAAAAATCTCAAAGTGACTCAGGCACTTCTGAAAAATCTGTCTCATCTCCACGACTATTACTCTTTCTCATTCAATACTATTCACTGATTATGCGTACTGACGAGGATAAAATTAGTCTTTATTTCTGTAAACCCTAACTTATGGGTTTCTGGGTTAATACCAGTAGTTGGGCTTGCATTCTCAAAATATTTCAAGGTCAAACGAAAATATAATTTTCTAAATTTCAAATAGAATGAATGTTACATTTTCAGTCTTTGACTATTGCCATGATATCAATTTATTTACCTGATTTTCAGTTTATATGGAAAGACATCTGGACTTCACTTAGGTAAGGCAGATATTATTGTAAATTGGGTTTATAATCACGATTTAAATGTCCTGAATTAACATATCGGTTAGGGACAAACTTTACATTGTGGGGCAATAATGTTAAAACTTTGGTCGGATATGTCGAAACCCAAAATTAACTCTTTTTGTTATTTATTAAGGTTTTTCCTGAAAAATGTCATCCGTAAGCATTAACTGAACTGAATATTATAACTGTTCCTGTTTTGGATCTTTAAATGTTAGTTTCCGCGCCGCCATCAAGGTATGATTTTAGTAAGTAATACTAATATACTAAACACAAAGTAATCAAATGAACAGTTCTTTATTGCTTATTGAGAATCAAGATATTGTGAATGTTTTCGGGTTCTATTTGTAACTCGTGCAATGTCTTGGAGAATCTCAGAGTCTTTTGCGGCATCCCACAGTAGAAACTAGATTATAACGGTTTGGAGGCGTAGTTATCAAAGAATCTCTTCAATTGTGAGAAGTATATTAACCCAGAAGAATTTCCCAACCTCGATAAAGAATCCCAAAGATTACATGAAATATGTGGGTAAATCTTATCATAATCCTCTTTTTAGGGAATATTTTGTAGCATGATATACTCAATACCGAAATATTTATAAGAACAATATCTCTCTCACTCCACTCAAATTACCATACTGGCTCGTGAATTTAACAGAGACGATCACTACCTATATTCGTTCTACTTTCAACCGACTTAATTTATGAAAGGATGATCAATAAGTTAGGTTCAACTGTTAGCAACAATAGTTCTCTCTTCAACTTGACCATACGTGAAGATGAAAATGTTCACCATTATGTGGGTATTGTTAGCACTAACACTTATCTCCGATTTGGTTCTCTCGAATAAAACCAATTCAGATACTTCATTTTCCTTCTTGGTCTCCGATGTCCTTGCTATGCTGAGATCCGAATCAGAGGTCTATCCCTCTTGGACAAGAAGTTTCAACGCGGATCCGATTCTGCTGCATTCCGTTAACCTGTATTCAACCTGAAAGGACCTGAAAATGACATATTCTCTATCGGCTGAGGGGACTCCGCATCTGATAATTATTCAACGTATATCAGAGGCAGTCACTGTCAAGATGCCGATATTGTGGAGAACGTTGCTATAATTGAGACTACCCTTTTGAAGATGTAGCTGCCAGAACTGCAACGAAAATGGCCATATAGAAGGCTTCTATTGAGAATCATCTGCGAACAGTTCAGTGAAGCAGAATACGAACAAAAAGAGAGCATTAACTCAAAAGTGGCAGAACTATGGCAAATTAATGCAAATAAATGTCAATTCTAGGAAAGACGTTAACCTAAACTGCAGATGCCTATCAACACATGACGATTAGAAATGATTGACCGGCGATAAGATCTCCACTACAGTGTCCACGGGTGGTCTCGCTGTGTGTTTGTGCGTTTGCACATAGATACCTAAATAGATGTCGATCATCACGCCGAAACACCGACGACGAGACATGACTGACGTCTAATGAAGAAATGTTTTGTATATAAACATAATTTACTCATTAATAAATTGGGGTGGCTTGCCTGCCACCTCCGAACTGATCAGGCGACATGAGTGGCCTGATTTATTCCATCTGTTCCTTCTATTTGATCGATGTGGCCTCGATAGATCTCTTTCAACGTTATTACATAAACATTAATGGTATACTATTTGAGTTCCAAGTTGACACTGGTTCCGACACCTAATGCTGTGTGACGGATACGATGCTAGGCGACATTCCTGGAGAAGACGATCTTCAAGAAGTGCTATGTTACAGATCGAAATATCAACCCCGTGGGCCTAGACTGGATCGATGAGCTCAACCTCATCCAGTTCTCAGACGAAAACGAAGCCTGCCAGACACCAACTCTCGAACCTACCTATGCGGAAAATCTCGTGAGAGGATGCAACCAGTGTCTACATGTTGCTAAAATCCTTCACCCTTCTATTCATATTCAGTCGTCTAAACCAGATTTTCTCAGGACTCAACCCTAACTTACCACTCCGGACCCACTAAATGTGCGACATACACTACGCTTATAAATTCACATTCGAAAGGGGCCGATGTTATTCTGCTTGTGCCGATAATAAGCAGATTAGCTATCTCTACCCTCCATAAACTCGTGGTGTACCAGAAGCGATCGTTACGGACCCAGGTACACTGTCATACTCTACGTATTGCCTAATTTTGCCCCTATCGATAATTCAGCCAAGGAGAGCTCTCGCAATGTTAGGATAATCCGCCCCCGCAGCAGAATTTAGAGGTCAGGATTTGAGGTCAGCGTGTGAAGAGATGTTATCAAAACAAATTTGTGTCCCGACAAAGTGTGACCCGATGTGCGCATACTGTGTGTATAATCCTGTGTTTGCCCTCAAACATCATTTAAATCACCAATGGACAGGGGCTTTAATCACCGAGTGGCGTGGTGGCAATATCTGCGACGTGGAGACCGAAAAGGACACTTGATTTCGCGATCACAAACAACTCAGACCAGGAGGGTTTGATTTATCAAATTGTGAAATACAACGATCTTAAATGGTCTTGATGCTATTATTTTTGTTTTATATATCTTACAGTCTCTAACTCCCAACCAGCCTATGATCCCCGATTTAATGCAACGACGAGAAAGAAACGATCAAGATATTACCCACATATACCACTAGGACCCGATGACATTTCTCTCGTCTCTTGGTCGATCTCGCGACAAACGCGGACGGATGATTAAATCGACGAACGTGTTACTTATAAGACACTAATATTTTCCCCAAAATAAATCTTATTTGTAAGATTCTTTATTTTTCACCTTTTAATTCCCTTTTATTCGAACGTATTTATTTACATTGCTGTTGTAAATGGCACATAATATAAATCGACCTACCTACACGAAAACGTGCGTCTTATTTTGATATGGTGGTCTGAGTCGTTTTTTATTGTGGTGTTGTTGGGTTGCATTTGTAACTAGTTCAATGTCTTAGGGAATCTAAGAGCCGGCGACGGTATCCTGCAGAGAAGAGCAGACTACAACAGTGAATATTATGGATTTCTATTGAAGGTTTCTGTCATTTTCATATGACTTTATTTATCCTGCGCTTAGACGTGACACACTTAATATTTAATAAACCATATTTCAGGACTTATTTTAAAATAAATTTAAGAGATGTCATTAAAAATGTATTGTAGTCATATTCAATTGCCCGAAAAGAGCATATATATATATAGCATTATCAAACTATCTACGGAGTACCGTTTTAAATACAATGAGAAATATTTTTCAAAATAATATCTTCTGTAATTTAAGGAGCAGTAAATATGATCTGCGGAGTCCATTTATTTAGACGCCAAACTACGTAATATCTCGAATGGTAAGGTAATTTCTAACTCAGGAGACCTTTGCTGCGTTTGAATTAAGCAATCGGGGGCCTTTTAATGCAAATATATAAACAATAGACTTAATTTAATATTATTCGCAGACATTTGAGCATTAATTATTTGCTACAGAACAGATCGTTGGAAGATGTGACAAATTAATGCTAATCTGGATCAGATTTCAATGACACTTTTATCGACTACCAATGATGAAAAACTCCTCGATAACATGAGAAAGTCAGTCATAATTAAATCGCTTTATATGTTCAAATGGGTTTATTATGAGATCTAATATGAAAACTTCAGAAGCTACATTAGTTGCGTATTTTTGACTAATCTATTTTTTTGGATAAATGTAGTTAAACCTAGTGGGCTTAGATGACATTGACATCACCAATAACAACCAGTGATAGCATTACTTCTAATGACTCGCTCTGATTCAAGCATATCAGAAAAAGGGACCATATAGTTTGGGATCCAAGTGGTGATGATTGCCAATCTACTATTGCTACTGGATTTGAGCCCTATTTTGAAATTCCTATTCCTAAATTCTTCAATTCCAGAGAGTCAGCTGTAGGTCAACTCTTATTATTATTAGCGTCACAGCACGTTGGTATTGAGGAACCGGAAGTAGGTCAAGCTAGCGATCTTACCGACTAACAAGGAAATCCGTAGCAAGACCCAAACTAGCCTGTGTGTACGGAGACCAATGAGAAGTAAGGTTCTGAGATATGCTTAAATATAGTTCCCTACTGCTTTAGATGGAAGTAGCCGTTGTAGTAAGATGGTTACTTACTCACATTTTTAAAAAATACAATATTTTTTATCGACCTTTCTATTGTAGCGGTCCTTTATAGGGTCACCAGTTTGTAGCAGTAGATAGCTAACAGTAAATGAGAAAGAAAAAGAACACCAAGGATTGCGTAGACCAGGTTGTATTGAACAAAGCTCAATACAGAGTCTCAAGGGAAAATAGAGAATTGGAGGAGAAGGACTGAGCAACGGGAGATGCGTTTGACGAGCTAGGGTCCCCTGTGTGCCCTCTATGTGTGTGTCTAATGGAAGGCCATTTATAATCGACAATTTGTGTGAGGACACGCATGACGATATGATTGTATGCGTGCTACAATCTGCTACTATCGTCCGAGGTATGCTTACCTTTTCCGATCGATGAAAAATAGGCCAGCTGAGGACACACGATGTTTGTCTATGGAGTGCTTGGGTCACAGGAATGGTTAGAAGTTTACAGACATTACTATAAGGACAAGATAATCAAATTTGGTGATGATTAGAGAGTATGTAAGATAAATATTATGGAGAAGATTCATCTTTCACTATCTTCGCATTCCCATAGACCCTTGAACACACTCATTCTCTCTTGCTTTGCCTATAAGATGCCCGTTAGTAAACCATTATTTAAACCACGCTAACTACAGAGTGCGTAAGACATCTGAGGACACCTTACGCACTTTTAGAAATACACAAAATGAAAATGTTAATGCTTGGAACTTACAATTTCCTGCAACAAAACAAATACAATCATAATACCAATTAACAGGTTTTATTCTATATTTCCTCCTTCGGTCTCTATTACCGACTCAATTCAATTCCGAAAGTGACTCACCTCAAGCTTTGATCAGATCGGGTAGTCTTTATTGATGCTCCACATTACTCGGGACTCCTCCTCCAGGAGAGAGGAGGATTTGGTGTTAAGGAGATGCTTATTAACTTCCTTTTTAACCATGCCCCGCCCCACTCTGTCTACCCGACACATAATAATCGAAATGGTTAAGTTACGGTGAGTAGTTAGGAGGGGGCATAAGTTTGGTGTGACGTAATGATGAAAATTCTCGGTCATCCAATGGTGAGTTTTGAGAGCTTTATGGGATAGAGCCGAATCCTGTTGGGGAAGACATGGGGTCTTCTACTGGCTGCACTGTCTATCCACAACGGCTTAGCAATAATGGTTTGAAGAATCTCGAAATAGACATCTGTATCTGCATTGACTCTAAGACCCTGTGGAAAAAATGGGGAGTCATGATGTGCCCTTTCCTCACTGCCCTTCACAACACCGAAAATCATCACTGTTGGTGGAAACTTTGTGTATACGCACAACAGTTGGAACTTCAGTATGGTCCGTCCGCACATAGCCCGCCACCTATCTTGGATTGATTTTTTGATCCTGGTAAATTGATTTGACTGATTTCTTTAAAATTCAAATATTAAACGGAAATTTAAAATTGTCTTCTATTTGGGCGAGTATTCGTTCTGAAATATTTTTAGTCCTGATTATGAGTGTTTCAAGTTATTAGCTTATTTATAACCCAACATACAATTAATTTTGAGTAAATTAGAGACGACCTGTCGATAACTAGAATTGCTGTCGATCGATAGGATCCTATCAGCATATCTATCACACTCCAAGGAAGACGCAGGCATTCAATAGAAAACACACTCCAATTTTAACTTTAACGACTGTGCATTTATTACTAAACGCAGAGCCGAATTCACCAGCTCTTCTCAACCCAATATCTATAATTTTACTTCGACTGTCACGTATGTCCTTTTCTCCAGTTCTTTCGGCCAGCTCCTAACAGCCTCTATCTAACCACCTAAACTATATACACATATATATATATATAGGTTACGCGTTATATATATGACCTTATACGCGTTTCATTGCATTCTACTTCAGACGTGCTTTAGTCTAAATGTTCAAGGGATGGCTATCCTCGGTTTGGAGTTTATCAGAACTGTTAGGATAACTCGATTAAGGCTGTTTCCTTCGTTGATCTCAGGATCTAAGGAACAAGATAGGGTGACATATTTGAAAACTCAATTGATCAGGAACATTGAACTACCATTCATTGAACACTTTCGATGAACCTCCCACATTATTATTTAAGTGAACTATATATTAATACGCTTGATTTTACTGTTTTACATCGTCACATTCCTCTCCGCATCATACACCAATTTACAAGCTTACGTTTTAATGAGATAAAATCGCGCGAGTTTTGTCCAGATTCATCCTTTCATTCCAATCGATTTGAGCTAAGTGACTAAACGGAGGGATCAGACGAGAATGTTCACTTCTATACCTAATCCGATTCTCGCCCAGTGTAATATGAGGGAGATATTTCTTGCCCATATTTGTCATCTCTACACAATTTTCACCCAGTGTCACCCATTTTTATCCTCCCGAAGTCTCCGAGTGACATACATCTTATTTGTATTCGTTTCTATTTTTACGCATCGTGTTGTCGCGCCATGCCACTTGATATATCACTGTTACTGCATTGACATTTCCGTGTTGTCTTCGAGTGTGTGAATGACATTCCCTATTTATCACAGTCCTCACTCGCTAATTAACAGCATGAAATATTCCTCCCATTTTCAAATTAAGCAAAACTACCAGTAAGTTAAATTGAATTTACTTTCCCCTTTGTTTTCTTCTGAGTGATTAAATACATGCCATCGAGTGTAGCAGAAGATAACCGTGGTTGCCTAAATTCGTCCAACAGGAAAGTTATCGGTTCATATCGAATCTGCTCCATACATCTTCCTTCATTTTAATTGCACTTGTTTACTATTGATGCACCAGTTTTAAACTTCCACCTACACCACCTCCTTTTATCACTTCCTCGCAAGTGCCACAATGATTCAGCTGAGTGTCTGAGTGCCCTCTAACTAGTCACGAGCAATTGAAACAAACGCATTGCCTCTTCATTCCCCCTGTGAAGAATAAGCAACGAACCCCACCGAGACCATCCATATTTCCTTTGTTCTCCACTTAGAGTACTTGTAGATGAGAGAAGAGAGGCCTTTTAACTCTCTCGGCAGAAGCAAGGTATCCTGTAGCGGCTCCTGTATGGAAATGGCATTCTGTCACCTCCCTTGCTGACCAGAACTAATCGGTGTGGATGATCATCTATCAGTACACAAAACCTTTTAAATCATGATTATTACCAAATGATCAGACTTGAATAGTAACAAAAAACACGCTCATCTTTTATGAGGGCCTCTTCATACGAGATTGTTTTGATAATGTTCGCTTTGAGATTCATAAACTGTGGCTTCTGTCAGCTTGAACAGACAACAATATGAACAAAGTCATCTCCTCACAACTCTTCCCTCACTTTCACTTCCTAAGGTTTCTCTGATTAATATAGAGATGTTTGGGGAAATGAGCGGAAATCAGTCCTCGGAAAGTAGAGCGAGTGATGAAGGTGGGGAATGGGCAGATAAAAATAGCCCTTTATTCACTCTCATTCCCTCTTGCCTTGCCTCTAAGATGTCCCTTAGTGAACACTTATTTAAACCACACTTACTACAATGCATTAGGCAGTCCTATGACGAGGTATTTCTCCCTACATGCCTATAAAACAATGGAAGTGAGTATAACTCCGTTTTACAAATTGACATTAAACCACCTCGTCTGCCAATCAGTACTACTTCGTTGGTGCTCTACTAACGAAACACTTCTTTCATAGTCTCTTTCCTGCTCTAACTCCCTTTACAAAATGACAAGAAATCCTCTTCGCCACTCGCAGGTCTGTCTTCCTATATCAAGCATCTGACCTGGCAAACGGCGCAAACAGAAGTTCTCCAAACTCCCCTGATGCTCTCACTTCTCCACTCTCCTTCCAATTTGGGATCAGTGACCAACCAGTAGACAGAAACGTTGAATCCAATTGCAAGTGCAGGTGGTCCATTGGAAAATTTGGTCAGAGCTTCCCTATTAGAATAATTCGATATAACCGTAGAGGTGGAAAACTGATGGTTGTCAAGTCGCCACAACAAAGCTCCAGCATCGATTCCGGATTACCAGTCTCTTCTCAGGACCCCATGACGGAATACCAATTCAACATATGTCGATGTCTTTATTGTTATCAAAGTTATTGCCACAGAAATAGGGGAAAATGTCCAATTTTTAAATGTGGGAAGCAACTGGGAGCGGTTGATAGAAAGTCGACTGAATGATAAGGAGTGGGGGACGGAAAAATGGTGAGAGCCACGTCAGGGTAATGATGGATTTTATTTCATTGGAATTTTGGATTTGAGTTGTACATTATTAAGCAAATAGGAAATTCACGTTCCAAAAATTGAATATCATGATTTGTCCCCTGGATTGCGGCAAATGCTTGATTGCTATGTTCAGTGCTTATTGACCAGATATTGTAATCAAGAAGTGCCAGTCTTGCTGCTTCAGTTCTTTTCTACCCCTTCTTCCTCTCCTTCGTCGTCGTCTTCTTCTTCTACTGGTTAAGAAATCAAAATGATCTTCTAAAATTTTTTGAGCTGACATTCATAAGATAACGGAGATGAGACGGCTGAAAAATTTCCCATTTTCAGAGCTTCTTAAGCTATATTCACTCGAGGTGAACTGAGAATTGCCATTCTTAAAGGTCGTGAAAGCTTTTGACTTTGGTATTGGTAAAAATAATCAAGAAACCATCTTATTCCGATCACTGCGATAAATAGTTTTAGGAGCTTTCATTGGGTTGAGGAATGCTATCAAAATAGGCAGTTATTTTTCTTCAGAAAGCGAACAAGCTGTACCAGTTGTAACAATAGTAATGGGAATCAAGATTCATGGGAGAAAGCGCCTGTATAGATAAAAACTAAAATTAATTATGAAAATCTCACCACAAGGCACCAAGCCATTTAGGATGAATAACAGAAACTTGTCTAAAACATTTAAGTCATTGAAATTGGGATGGTTCAGAAGGACGGGCCAAGTCAGAACAGGTTTATTAGTCAATAATAATAAGATAAAACACATGGAAATTGGTGTTATACAAATGTGCATTAATCAGCCGAGGACTTAGAGTTAAGGTTATTCTACGATCGCACACCACAAAGCTTCCGAATGGTATGTAAAACTGTCGGCGACTACTGAGCTCGAGTCAGAGAATATCGGATTCCCTGTTCTATTCTTAAAAATAAATTTAGAAAATTATGCAACCTCTCGGCCTGTTTCAAAAATTTATTGTATTTCCCAAAGCCCTGGTGGTGCAGTCATCAAATGGTCACAATACATATAACCCTAGGCGTACGTCCGGTGATGAGGAAAGCCAACCACTCTGGTTAATTCTGGACGACAAGTGGAGTAATAGAATACGAGTTCCTCATAAAGAGATTCCAGAATACTCTCCTTCTATTCAAGTCAAGCATTGCTTATATTTCTTTTAATGGAGATGAGAAGCTACACTAATATTAATCAAGTATATTGAAGAAGGCTTTTAACAGTACCTGTTTTAGAGGGCAGACCCTTATTCTAGACCCTGTGTGATAAGTTGTACCATTAAGTATCAAAATTTGAACTTTTGTCTTTTCTGACCTGAGCTTTGACCACTACGCCAACTTCGTACTTAAAAACCTGCGCATATTGCAATGAATAGTTGTTACCAATAAAGACATCGCTATAGGCAGTCCACAGAGGCAGATTTCGCTCATTAAGTGGAGATATCGACGACTGATAGTTCTCAAAAAAATGAATCCTTGTAAACGAACTTGGTATTCTATCAATAAATCGCGTGGCTTTTCCTACCATCTCAGGGCAATTCTAGCAACATAATTGTAGCCGCATTACACATATCATTACATATTTAACACAGAAAATGAATTTGTCCAAGTAATGAGAATTGAATTTAGATCATGATATGCTTTCTGTGAGTCGAAATAGGAAGACATTTACTATTGCATTGAGCTCAATTTAGTGTTGACATTTAGCATTCCAAATCGTATATCACGTTGCATATCTTTCTTTTATTCGAGATGACACAAAGTTATTCTCAACCATTTATCTTCAAAAGAAGGAAGAGTGAAAAAATGATGCATAGTAAGGGTGAACAGAAAATAAAGATCAAATTTTGGATAGAATACATTAGTTTAGGCCTCCCATGGGAGGAATTATGGTTGTGTATACTAATCCATGCATTCCATTCTATAGTTCTTTTCATACGAACTACAATTCTTAAACCAAGCACTTTATATAAACAAATTTAATGTCACCCTTCTGCGGAGTAAGCCCGTTCCAACTGCACATATTAAATCTTTCAAAACTACACAGAGTTGATTTTTATTAAAAGTACTTGATCAGTGGAATATGACTGAAGATGTGTGTATGCAAAATCTGTATTGACCAAGTTTATTAACATTTTCTCTAATTAGAATTTTCTCAATTTTACCCATAGTCTTATCTTAGATAGCACCGACCTCGAAAAATATTGCCAATTCAGTCGATCGAGACGAGCTGACTTTCGCCACAGTGCGTCCAGAACAACACTGTTGTCAGGGTTCCATCCATGGATCTGATTCCTTCTTTCCCGAAGTATCTCACCTTTGCCCGAAAGTGAGCACACGGAATATCTCTCCTACTCCTCTGAGCTTTCTCTCTCCTCTCAATAAAGTTTCTAACCAAAGGTTTCTCTTCTTTGCTATTTTATGTGTTATGGAACGTAAGAAGTAAGTGCTGTGGTAGCCTCTGTAGTCTCTAAGATGACATATTACCACAGACTTTCCCGTCAACAACCCGATCGGTTTAAGTGACTCTTAGTTGTATACGGAGACATTGTGTCCAAATAATTTTCAATCACTTATTTGAACCTTAAATTTCATATTATTATGTGACATTTAAGTTATATTAAAAGTGCAATATGGAAAAACTGAAAAATATTTTAATGCAACTCTTCTTGGGAATATTTTTTCTGTCCATTCAATTAAGAGATCATATTAAAGACCATCTTTAGAGAGGATGCTCGGTTTTCAACAAAGCATATACTAAGAATTAAAGGATTGAAATGGTGAGATTTCTCTACTGAAACCGAAGCTATTACCCCACGATTGTGCCTTTATTATTGCTAATTTGCTCGGTGTAAAGTGCATACTATTCAGATCCCAGAAAGAAGAAGGAAAAATTGCGTTTTATTGTTAGGAGAAGGATTTAACTATATATTCCTTAATAGGGAGTAAAAAATTGACTGCCTGGTTAGTCAATAATAACATTGATATTCGTTTTAGTAGCTGCCTTACATAATCAAGTTTGATCGTAGGAATCCAAGTATCTTGTCCACGAGATATGAGGTTTTCGGATTTCTTTTGAGTGTACTAAAAATATTCTGTTAGGCCTCCTAACACTACGTCTTTGTCTCACAGAACTTTTTGGCCAGAGATTGCTGAGAACGTTCCGTCTATTTGAAGATAAAGTTTGAAGGCAACCGGGGGAAACTGAAAAGGCTGTCACTTTCAAAGCAGAAGTTGTCTTTATTTTCGCATTCCCGCAATTCGCAATTTTTGCTTATCATATATTAGGAACAAGTGTACACTGTAAATGACCATGTTAAAAGATTGGGTGGTGACGTCGATTCCATCTTTGCAATTATTGAGCCGTTGTTTGGCATTGTCTAATTTTTTTGAGTGTGAAATTCCATCAAAAGATTTGTAGCGACATTATTCCGATCTTAACCGTGACTTTTCACTAAACTGATAAATACAGTACTCTTGTAATTTGTTATAACTAAAGACTCAGAATTATTGAGATATTTTCTTTCTGTATTCTGAAGATCAATTTTGCGATTAAACAGGAAGACTTTTATCGTCCACGTTTGCAATGATTTCAAAATTTATAGGTATACAGCGGAAGATTGAAATGCCAACAGCAATTAGAAAATATATAGTGATTAAGAAATTATTTTCTTATAACTTAAGTATCGATTTATTTTTATATAAAACACATATGTTACGAAAAAAGAATAAAATAAATTTTAATTAAAACATAATTTCTGCATTTGCATTTGGAACTCCACTTTGGAATAGGTGGTTATGATTGAACTGAACTATATAAGTCTAGTTTAAAAATAAAACAAACTAATATTTCGATGAAAAGTTATTGTGCAAAACGAATTCTCGAATGTTCGATTTTATTCTATTTTTGTCTCCATGACTTATAGCAGCCCACTTACATTCCTGAATCCATACCTTTTTTTCTCTGAAAATGCACTCGAAGTGGGTGTTTATTAGACCTACTAATTTTAGTCAGCTGCTCTTTTTCTCTAGTTGTATTTATTTATTTATCCATCTATCATCCTCGTGGCATGGAGCTTTGAAGATTTTCGCCTTCCTATCATAACAATCCCACTTATTTTACTTCAACACTAAGGAAAAAAGAACGGATCATGGCAGACGAAAGGAGATCAAACAGATCAAGAGATATTAGATTTATCTGTGGATGCCTAATCTTGTCAAAAAATATAGACCAAAATAGCCTGCCCTTCAAGACGCATGGAAATGAAAACGTATACACTTAACTGTCTGGTTCTTTGCTAAGTTTACATTAAATTTAGCTTCAAATTTATTCAGTGTAAGTCGATGAAAGACAAGAATTCAACATATAATACGAAAAATTATATATTTTATCTTGCGCGTCTTTTATATGACATTTAGTGTAATGTTAAGAAGAAAATGAAAATGAATATTCGGAAAAATTACAATTTTCAGTAATACTTTGAGTATTTCATATTAGCTTTTTTCATGATTCTGAACAGTTAAAATTTTCAACTGTGGGGAACAAATGAAAGCAATTAAAAAGAGATCCGATAAATGATATGGGTGGAAGGAGGAGAGAGGGATCAAAATCAAGCTGGGAGCATAGTCAAGGCATCATTGAGTGCGCGTCCTCATCCAAAGTGTCGATTATAAATAGCCTTCCATTAGACACACACATAGAGGGCACACAGGGGACCCTAGATCGTCAAACGCATCTCCCGTTGCTCAGTCCTTCTCCTCCAATTCTCTATTTTCCCTTGAGACTCTGTACTGAGCTTTGTTCAATACAACCTGGTCTACGCAATCCTTGGTGTTCTTTTTCTTTCTCATTTACTGTTAGCAATCTACCGCTACAAACTGGTGACCCTGTAAAGGATCACTCCAAGTCTTACTGGATTGGATTTTTGGATTCGAATAGTATAACATTACTAAATGGATGGTAAACACTCCAAAATTTGGAGTTCATAATTCGTACCATAGAATGCAGAAGTATCGGTCTTGCTGCTTCAATTCATCTTCCTTCTAATAGTTGGGAGGAAAATAATCTTACATAATATTCCGGAAACTTCATTTTTAACTTATCAGAACTGAGATGTCTAAATATTTTGTGCAATCAAAACTCCCCAAGCTGTGCTCATTCAAGGTGAACTCTTATGCTTTACCGCGGTTACATTTTATTGCCTATTAAAATAAAGAAATCGCAGAATATGGGAAAGAAATATATCCTTTTTGTTTATATTACTCTCAGTTCCATAAATTAGGATTTAAAAGCATGATAAACACATATGCGCTGTTTTTCTTTATGTTTGATTTCCTTCAGAATTCAAAATTTCATAAGATTTTCAGAGATTAAATATTTTACAAAGGTGCTCAGTTAGAGGTATGCTTTAAAAATGTGGAATTCCAATGTTGAAACACAAAAGTGGCGAAGAACTGTAAAAGAAATTCATATTTAGGTCAATGTCCAGTCATTCAAGATTTGTAATTGCGATGTCAGTCATCTTACGGTAGGGAGATCAGTTCAAAAACTTATTACTAATTACTAAAAAAGTTCTATTTGAAAAAAACAGCACCGAAAAGTGGCTGTCTATATACCCTTTACGAACCTTGCTCCAAAACTGGCTGACAATGTTAAGCAATTAAATTATTTATGACATTCATAAATACTTTTTGTAATAAGACTTGGAAGCGCATTTGATTTTGCGCTATTCCATTGGATTATTTTCATTTTCATTGAGATTTTATGTTATTCAATATTTATATTTAATTTAGAAATTTTCCACTTCAGTTCTACTATGGTAAGATAATGGAACGTGCTTATTACCATGCAAGATGAAGACTGAGTGGTAAGAAATTGAAATTCGGACTTTAAATTGCCAAATTAAGTAAATATCATATTACATAAATCCAGAAATCAAACCTAACTGGACTCTTTGATACATCGACTGTATTTCCAACATCTTTTTGTACCCTTTGCCATCATTATTCACTGAACTTACTGTTAATCGATTTTATTTGTTTGCTTTTAGTATCTTTGTCAAGATAATCACATCTGCACACTCAACAAATCCGTCGGTATATTTTCAATTAACGAATAAACCGCATATTTTGATTATGGTAGTTACTGTGACTTTCGGATTTAATCAGACGTTCTAAGAACTTCTGCCTTGATTAATTAAAATTATGAAATATTAATTCATTATCTATCAAAAATTAATTTCACGGGATTCTTATTCTGAAGTAGAATTAAATGTCTTATACTAAGCATTTCACGTAATAGATGTTATAATCCTCGCTCATCAACTTGGAAAGTTGTCTTCACGGAACTTGTTATGGAGCTTATTTCAAGCTGCAACCTGTTGTCCTCTGGTTTAACCGATGTGTTAAAGTTTGAATTTTGTAACAAACGCGGAATTAAGGATTGCGAATAATGATAAGTAGACTTTGTTATTTAAACTCCACAGGTAATTATCATATGATACTTACTGTGCGCAAAAGTGAATTCTTTTGAAAATTAAAGAATTTTATAAGAGAGAGAGAGAGAGAGAGAGAGAGAGAGAGAGAGAAAGAAAGAGCGTAAGTTGTACACAGTTCAAACTATTTATCATTTCTTCCTAAACTGATGCATTCAAAACAGTACTCGATCTACAAGACACTTTATTTTCATCACTTTAGCACTATTGTTAACCTTCTTCAGCCACCAATTAGGTTGGAATTTTAAGAATTCTACTACATAGCTAGCTAAAAAGTACTTCTGAAAAAACTAATTTAAAATGTGCACATTAACATAGGCAAGGCCGTTTCTAACAAAAATGCCTTTATGTATTAAATAATTTTATTTTCAAAATTCCAATTAAGTCAAGTCAAGTTAAGCCAAAATGGTCGACGATTAACTAAAAGGGTTGGGGCAGTAAATTGATGGAAAAATTGTAAGCTCAATGCTTTCGGTGGTTGTCAAAACAACAATAGTGATTGAAAAGTTGTCAATAGAGATGTTTGAGCTCTGTCATCATCGCCGGACTTGAATTTATTATGTTAATAGTGTGTTCAGTGTAAAAGGATAAAAAAGCTGACTAACTTCTACCCTATCAAGCTTTTGCGAACATCATCAAAAGTAAGACAAAAAGAGAGCGAGACTGAACAAGAATCTTCGCATTAGGATAAAACCGGAAAGAATTTGACCTCGCAGGCGGTAATCCGAAGACCATTGACGTGCGAGATGGGATTATTAAAGCAAATTGATAATCAACATAATGGGAGAAAATACCGAGTCATAAATAAAACTGAGCAAAGTTTAGTGGGGAGGTAGATCATTGCAATAAATCGAGTATTGAAATATGAATAGATAGTAAGCCTAATCGTAGGATTTAAGGTGAATGTTTCACTCAGAGACGGCATACTTAGTGTTTCAAAAATACCCGATATCGGCGGCCAATCTACACCTCTGTTATGTGATTACTTATTCTTCTCAACAAATATGACCCACCCCAAGTTTGACTTCTCCCTATTTTGGTATATAGGGAGGAAAACCAGAACTTACACAAAATCAACTCTCTAGGCTCTAGATTTCTGAGATATTTCTTCTTTTTATAGAAAAAAGATTATTCTTAGCGTTTCTTTTGTGCAATAAACAAACTTGTATAGTGAATTTGATAATTCCTGTCGAGTATTTCAGTATTCCCTCTGGAACTTTAACCAATAGCGTTCAGAGCTTGGGGTTTTCATTCTTGACGATGAATGCTTTCTATTTATTTGACATTTCAAGCAGTGGCGTTAAAGTTAAAAAGGTCTTACAAAACCTTATTTCAGGTAGCAAAATTATATATATATATATATAATATTGGTGTAATCGAAATGAAGTCTCTAAAGTCCTTTAGTAATGATATATTCATTTATTAATATATCTTGTCAATGAAGCGAATCGGATATTGGCACGTTGGTATGGGAGGACAATGTTATTCAATAAATATCTTTAATACACTTTGATGTTCCCTTTCTTAAGAAGCATTTTGGTATTGATTTTTGAATATTTCAAAATTTCTTATGCCTCAATGACAGATTATCATATAGAGATATGAGCTTTCAAGATCACCTTCGTTTTTTTCACTTACCATAGAGGCTGAAAACTCGACTAAAGAAATTTTATTTTCATTATTGCTAATTAAGTGAACACAAGCTAAGATATAATGGTACCATTACTCTCATTCACCTCCTTTTGTCAGAAAGAATAAATGAATAGAAATGGCACAAACAACCACTCAATTAATTCAATCAGCCAATAGTTTCTGAATACCGGTGATATTTAGCTAACACAGAAGTAAGAGTCCGAATTTTGGAAACTTCATTATCTGCTTTTACCTCATTGTTAGCTTTTCCCCGAGTCCCCATTACATCGCTAATCTCACTTTTCCCCTTTTCCTCGCATGAGAAACCTGGTAATTTTTGCTGTTCCATGGGTAACATGAATGTTGATAATACAAAACAGTAATAGTTATTAAGGTTTTAAAGCTACTGTTCTCTTACCAAGTGCCTTTTTAAAAGTGTCTACCTTTGCATAAACTGCACCATCATAACAAGCCCATTTCGTCCCCTATGCAAATATCAAAAGATAATGGACTTTTCTATAAATACATTTTCTTCGCCTACATTTCTAGTGCCTTCCATTTACTACTTAATTTCTTTCAGAAAATGACAAAGTAGGCCCTCGAAAAGACTAAGTTCTGAAGTTTATTTTACTTGACATTAAATATTTAACATTGATTAGGCAAAAGAATAAATCTTTTCTTTCTGCATTATACTACAGCAAACCACTAAAATTTTGACTGGTTAAGAAATATTTTAGTTAATAATAGAGGAACTAAGGTGGTTACTATTGGTGGTACCTGAAATAACTTTTGATGAAATGAATTAAATGGTTAGGCCTTTCGTATTTGAAGTTTTATTCAATAGATTCCCTTCTAAGTGGCTTATTCGATTTCTAGATGCCTTCTTTAAATGGTTGTAAACTACCTCTTCAAGTTTGTGCGAAGTAGAATCCAACTCATTTAGATTTGTAATCGCGGGGAAATTAAAAATTAGTATAACAGAAGGGAAAAATGACTTTAGTCATGTTGATGAGGGTTGGGAAGAACCAATGGTATATTGGACGGTCGCAGAGGAAGGTGACAGAGAAAAGGAGTTGTAAAAATTAGAGCTGGACTAAGTCTAAACTGCGTAAGTTAAAGTGGTATAATTTGGAAAGGCTAAAAGAGGCACTCTTAGTGAGGTTGCCTGATTTCGCGAAGTTAAAATTCTTATATTATTTATTTAAATTTATCTGAAATATTCTTATGTTTACTAGTTATTAATACTATCCGCAGTAATAAAAATATTTTTTAAACTTTAAATTGTGGGAAGTAACTGAGATCAAACTACAGCAAGTCTAACAAATGATAAAGGGGATGGGATCAAGAAGCTGCTGAGAGCAACGTCAATGTACCAAAGAGTCATACACTTCATTTGATTCTTTGGACTCGAGTTGTTCAGAATTTGCTAAATGGACAATTTACGTTCCAATATTTAAATTTCACGAATCGTACTCTGGATTGAATCAAATGCATGTCTGAGATGTCCAGTGCCTATTGACCGGCATTATCTAATGAAGAAGGGTCGGTCTTGTCGCATCATTAATTTTGTTCTTCGAATGATTGAGAAGACAAAATTTTCTCGGACGAACACAGGATTGATAATGCAATCAATACAATAATAATTTCATTAATAAAACAGCTTTTTGAATATTGGCAGATGGGTCATCTATTATGATATTAGTAATGAGGCTTTACGATATTCTGGCTTCGGGACCTCATTCACTCAATTAAATTTTAATACATATGCCTCTTAGACTTCTTTCTAATTTTTTAAAATTAATTGCATTCCGTATTAACGCCATTTATATGCACATATTTTATTTTTTATCTTTGTTTATAAAAATAAATTTGGTGTTAATGCTGGCGGAAGTTAGGCAGTTAGTCGGCGACCCTCATTCCACTTTGATCTGGTAAAAGTAGCACCGCTATACGGCGCTTTCGTTAAACAGCTCAAGGTATTACACCCTGCATGTGCTTTTCTTATTTTAAATTCGGACCCATTTTGGAACGCATACTTTAATTAAATCAAACAACTGTATTATGAGAGTGAATTGTGTAATTGGAGGAGAAATTACAGATCATGCAGTGTAGATTTACTTTAAGAGTGAGTCATGCATTCAGTTATAAAATGGAGTCGAAATTTCAAACCTCTTTAGAAAAAAACTAATTGAATAAATTAATGAACGCAATTCTAGGTCAAATAAATTAACAGCACTTATTGAAGCATTAAAACAATGAAAATCTGATATCAGTTTAGTAAAAGGCTGTAAACTACACAGTTATTTTACAAAGTAAATAAAAAATACTGCCTTAACCAAAAAATTTTGGTAAAAAATTCTGAAGCACCAATTTTAAAACATTTTCTTTACTGTTTTAAGGATTTATTACTACACGTGTTGAATTGTAATATTTAAATATATGGAAATATATCCATCAGCCAGTTATGAACTTTGTAAATGACAAAATCTCAGGTATTCACCCTCCTTAGGAAAATTTTCAAAAATGTCAACTTCAATTTTCGCAAATTTCTATAAAATTTAACTGCATTGATAATGTCCATATGAAGACAAATTTAAGGATTTACAACTGACGGAGCTCCGAAAACGTACATTTTCAGCTGTCTCATCTCCGTTATCTTATGACTGTCAGCTCAAAAAATTTTGGAAGATCATTTTGATTTCTTAACCAGTAGAAGAAGACGACGACGACGAAGGAGAGGAAGAAGGGGTAGAAAAGAACTGAAGCAGCAAGACTGGCACTTCTTGATTACAATATCTGGTCAATAAGCACTGAACATAGCAATCAAGCATTTGCCGCAATCCAGGGGACAAATCATGATATTCAATTTTTGGAACGTGAATTTCCTATTTGCTTAATAATGTACAACTCAAATCCAAAATTCCAATGAAATAAAATCCATCATTACCCTGACGTGGCTCTCACCATTTTTCCGTCCCCCACTCCTTATCATTCAGTCGACTTTCTATCAACCGCTCCCAGTTGCTTCCCACATTTAAAAATTGGACATTTTCCCCTATTTCTGTGGCAATAACTTTGATAACAATAAAGACATCGACATATGTTGAATTGGTATTCCGTCATGGGGTCCTGAGAAGAGACTGGTAATCCGGAATCGATGCTGGAGCTTTGTTGTGGCGACTTGACAACCATCAGTTTTCCACCTCTACGGTTATATCGAATTATTCTAATAGGGAAGCTCTGACCAAATTTTCCAATGGACCACCTGCACTTGCAATTGGATTCAACGTTTCTGTCTACTGGTTGGTCACTGATCCCAAATTGGAAGGAGAGTGGAGAAGTGAGAGCATCAGGGGAGTTTGGAGAACTTCTGTTTGCGCCGTTTGCCAGGTCAGATGCTTGATATAGGAAGACAGACCTGCGAGTGGCGAAGAGGATTTCTTGTCATTTTGTAAAGGGAGTTAGAGCAGGAAAGAGACTATGAAAGAAGTGTTTCGTTAGTAGAGCACCAACGAAGTAGTACTGATTGGCAGACGAGGTGGTTTAATGTCAATTTGTAAAACGGAGTTATACTCACTTCCATTGTTTTATAGGCATGTAGGGAGAAATACCTCGTCATAGGACTGCCTAATGCATTGTAGTAAGTGTGGTTTAAATAAGTGTTCACTAAGGGACATCTTAGAGGCAAGGCAAGAGGGAATGAGAGTGAATAAAGGGCTATTTTTATCTGCCCATTCCCCACCTTCATCACTCGCTCTACTTTCCGAGGACTGATTTCCGCTCATTTCCCCAAACATCTCTATATTAATCAGAGAAACCTTAGGAAGTGAAAGTGAGGGAAGAGTTGTGAGGAGATGACTTTGTTCATATTGTTGTCTGTTCAAGCTGACAGAAGCCACAGTTTATGAATCTCAAAGCGAACATTATCAAAACAATCTCGTATGAAGAGGCCCTCATAAAAGATGAGCGTGTTTTTTGTTACTATTCAAGTCTGATCATTTGGTAATAATCATGATTTAAAAGGTTTTGTGTACTGATAGATGATCATCCACACCGATTAGTTCTGGTCAGCAAGGGAGGTGACAGAATGCCATTTCCATACAGGAGCCGCTACAGGATACCTTGCTTCTGCCGAGAGAGTTAAAAGGCCTCTCTTCTCTCATCTACAAGTACTCTAAGTGGAGAACAAAGGAAATATGGATGGTCTCGGTGGGGTTCGTTGCTTATTCTTCACAGGGGGAATGAAGAGGCAATGCGTTTGTTTCAATTGCTCGTGACTAGTTAGAGGGCACTCAGACACTCAGCTGAATCATTGTGGCACTTGCGAGGAAGTGATAAAAGGAGGTGGTGTAGGTGGAAGTTTAAAACTGGTGCATCAATAGTAAACAAGTGCAATTAAAATGAAGGAAGATGTATGGAGCAGATTCGATATGAACCGATAACTTTCCTGTTGGACGAATTTAGGCAACCACGGTTATCTTCTGCTACACTCGATGGCATGTATTTAATCACTCAGAAGAAAACAAAGGGGAAAGTAAATTCAATTTAACTTACTGGTAGTTTTGCTTAATTTGAAAATGGGAGGAATATTTCATGCTGTTAATTAGCGAGTGAGGACTGTGATAAATAGGGAATGTCATTCACACACTCGAAGACAACACGGAAATGTCAATGCAGTAACAGTGATATATCAAGTGGCATGGCGCGACAACACGATGCGTAAAAATAGAAACGAATACAAATAAGATGTATGTCACTCGGAGACTTCGGGAGGATAAAAATGGGTGACACTGGGTGAAAATTGTGTAGAGATGACAAATATGGGCAAGAAATATCTCCCTCATATTACACTGGGCGAGAATCGGATTAGGTATAGAAGTGAACATTCTCGTCTGATCCCTCCGTTTAGTCACTTAGCTCAAATCGATTGGAATGAAAGGATGAATCTGGACAAAACTCGCGCGATTTTATCTCATTAAAACGTAAGCTTGTAAATTGGTGTATGATGCGGAGAGGAATGTGACGATGTAAAACAGTAAAATCAAGCGTATTAATATATAGTTCACTTAAATAATAATGTGGGAGGTTCATCGAAAGTGTTCAATGAATGGTAGTTCAATGTTCCTGATCAATTGAGTTTTCAAATATGTCACCCTATCTTGTTCCTTAGATCCTGAGATCAACGAAGGAAACAGCCTTAATCGAGTTATCCTAACAGTTCTGATAAACTCCAAACCGAGGATAGCCATCCCTTGAACATTTAGACTAAAGCACGTCTGAAGTAGAATGCAATGAAACGCGTAAAATGTAATTGAATTGCATTTATATGTGTATATATATATATATATATATATATATATATACCCGCTAAAAGCGCCTAGAATTACAAACTCTCAAATGCATGGAGGAAGATTCATTTCAACGCTCATCTTTAATAGAGGAGTAATATCAGGCGAGAAATAAGAATTCTATCACCCCTCTATTAGCTGGACCGAAACAGAGCTGTTGGCCGTCCCAATCACTTGTGTTCACTGATGAGAAACGGTCACGTGACATCTGATTTCGTAGAAAATACAATTGCTTATATGGAATGAAATCCATGATAATTTGGATAACGACCATCATGTCTTAAGCACTGAACTGCCTTTTCCCTGACTTTCTGATCCAGGATATGCTGTTCATTGTGTTTTCAAACATTCCAGTTCAGTTGAAAACCACTTCAATGAATATTCGGCTTAAATTCTGGTGTAGAAATATGTAAAGAACATATTATTTTACCTAGACCAAATAAAATTACGTAATTGTGACTCCATAACCTTACTTTCTTTCTAATGAATTCTAAGGAATTCTGCTCTATTCAGTTGAAACGAGCGCATTCTTAATCAAACAAATTTTCTTTCAAAATAGCGGCAAGTTGAATGATTTGGTGTAACAGAAGAAGACTCTTAATTGATCATATGACTGAAATGCTAAGCGAATTCTGAATGTTGACTTCTTGGAAATATTAAATAAGACGCTTGTTAAATTTTATATTTTTCTTTTGGCGGAAGTGCTGATAATTTTAATCGCTAAACGATAAATTCTCCGTTATAAATGATAAAAGCAAGTGCATAAATTCAGAATTTCATTTTCAGGGAATTTCGCATCTCTTGTCGGACAACGGGATTTTCATGTTTAAACTTGAAAAATAACTGTTTACAAGATAAAAATGATAGATTTATGAGATAGACTTCAATTTGTAGCAGATAATTGCGACGTTTATGTTAGATGCATATATTAATTCAAATTTGATTTATGTTAGTGTTGGGGATAGAACTGGAGAGTCATCAACTGTAGGCCTACAAATATGAAGGAGTAGATAGGAGTATTAACTTAATGGTAGGTAGAAAAGGGAGGAAAATGGGTGTTAGTGAGGGAGGGGAGAGAGAGAGGAAGAGAGAGCAAGAAGGCAGAAAATAGGTTAGGTGGTTAGATAGAGGCTGTTAGAAGCTGTCCGAAAGAACTAGAGAAAAGGACATACGTGACAGTCGAAGTAAAATTATAGATATGGGGTTGAGAAGAGCGGTTGGAAAATTTAAAGACAGTTGATAGGCATCAATGGATATACATTATCATTATCGTTGAAACAACATGACAGGGTAGCTATACAATTTTCCACATTGGGAAATTGACTAAGGTCTGTTAACAGAAGGCGCGATGAATAGTGAAGGGAGGGGTGGGAGAGTGAGAGTATTGCTTCAATTGTCTTTTTGCATTTGAGTTGTACGCTCCAAATCTCAAATTCCATGAATCATCCCTGGATTACTGGGCTAATTATTTTTCACAATATCCAGTGCCAATGAATCAGTAATTAAATTACGCTAATCGGTCTTGTCACATTACCTATGTGTTTTCTTCTCAAAATTGCGAAAGTGGGATGATATCTTACAGCATAAGGGAGCATATATGATCTTAACACAAGAGAGTAGAGATAGCCCAAACATTTAAACTTAGCAAATCTCAGTGGACATTATTACTTACTCATATTTTAACTGCATTAGTGGGTTTTTGACTCTTGAGTCTGGCGTATTATAAGTTGAAAGCAAATGAAAAACTTCACACCTTCACTTAGTGTGGTACACTGGTTCACTGTGTGTTAGTTTATCTATCCCAGTGACTTGATGATCAATATGTCCGTTTTTAGAGATAAAGGAGTTGGATGCCCACATCTGGCGAACTACATTCCAATCATTCTGGCTAAAGTGATTCAGTGGAGGATAGTTGACCCAGAATGTTTTCAGATTAGCTCCTGTGATATCCTAACATGAACTCTAAATGTCTTCCGATGTGAATATCTCTGTTTAATAATTGGTATTATTACCCCTTTTTGAACTTATGTTCATATTTTCTTTTCCTTGATATTTCTTAAATGATTATGCGTTTGACGCTTATTGTTAAATTTCACTCTTTAAACTAGTCAAACGCAATGAAGGTGCATTTTTTGACTTCTAATACAACCAATAACAGCAATACTATGGTGTTGTAAGGTATATGTAACACTCTACTCAAGGGGAGTCTTGGAAAGCACTTCCCTTAATCGAGCCTGGTATTTATAGTATCGGCGGGTTTTGCAAACAGCTTTACATCTGTCTGATGCAAATCTTAATTGAGTCTAATAGAAGCTAAAGTAAACAGCTATAACATCTTCTGAAGGGGGATTCAATTGTGGTTGAATGAGGTGACTTAACAGATTCTCTAACCTACTGGATTTATTTTGAACCCTGTGTTCCTACGTTATATTCATCCATTGATCGTGTTTGTTATTCCTGTTTGTTAATAGAGCGTCGACTGAGTAGAATTGCGCTTATTAATAATCAGTGTTCAATTAGACATTTAATCCTTCCCCTAGACTCCATTTTCTTTATATATGCACACTTTTAAAGAAATAGCACTTTATAATCTCACCATTTTACTGCGTCAATGTTAGCTATAATCAGTAAGATACTTCCATAAACTTCCTGACTTACTAAGGTGACAGATATTTCACATCAATGATTAATGTATGCTTGTGGTGCAGCGATTAATATGCTCGCCTGAGAGGTGCAGGTCCTGAATTCACTGCCCATCGGTAAACATATAGTGAGCAGAATGGTTAGGTCTAGGTAATAAATGGTACGGTAGAATTAGAATTTCTCACCAGAGAGCTACAATGACGCTATCTCCCAACCATGGCGGTGGCTGGACAAACTCTCTTAAGTGAGGGTTGGAGTCTTCCATCAATGGTTGGTGGTCAGATTACGTTAGTGCGAGTCAAGGAAATGAGGAAAGATTGCATGCACCTTGAAAGTAAGCATGATTCACAAACTGAATCACATTTGAAATTCATATCTAAAAACCCCTATGAAAATAGGGTGAATATGGATACACACCCAAAAATATCCAAAACGGGTTTTGGCAAGAGCAATTTATTTACTGATACATGTCTCTCATTACCAAGCATGTGAAAATGTCAATTATTGTGTAATAGAATAATAGATTTAAACAATGACTAATGTGAGGTTACATGCTCAGTGCATCAGTAATGTGAGGACGCGGTGTTATTTTGGGGTAACAATAAGTAAATCCCAAATTGTAGCTTGTAGAACTTAGTCAATACCCATCTTTGATGATTGAACAGATACAAATAGCCAGAACTTTTCAAGTGATGAAGTTAGAGATGTACAATTTTTTCTATTTAATGCAAATAGGCACCGATTCGTGAAATGTGTCACTTCGGGAACTCTAGTGCTTAATAAACTGCAATCCAAAGCAGTTTTCAAATCGAAAAATCAATTTTTTCCTCAAAACTTCAACTCAGTTAAACAAAATCCCCTCAGATATCTGAAGTGGAGATGACATGGTGGAAAAAAACTAAGAAAAGCATTCATATTTGTTAAACACGAAAACTTTGTGCAATGCTAACCCCTGCCCTAACCCTGATGGCTTAGAAATCTCACCAGATACGGGCTGAAGAAGTAAAAATTGGTGATAAAAACAAATTTTTCTAATATTTTAGGCTGCCGTGTTGAGCTTTCATTCATTTATTCTAAATTCAAGGCTGCTCTACAAATTATGTGGACATATTTTCCTGATTTTGGTAGCTAGAAATACCTGAAAAGTACTCAAATACTCGAAAGCTAATCATAAAACCTCGCTGACTTCTATTCAGTGTATAAAAATGCGAAAACTAGTCAGTTTTGTTCAGTTGATACCTTGATACCATCTCTAAATAAATGGACTTATTAATATTTTCAGAACAAAGTTAATATTATTAGAATTGATAATTTTTTGGCCAATATAAATTTTTTGATTTTAGAATTACTAACTAACAAGTAAGGTGGTTGAAAATTATGCGGAAGTTTAGAGGCCACAAAGGATGCAGTATTTAAATATATATCAAACTTTCTTCTAAAATCTCAACAGAATAGATAAATCTTATACCACTACCAACTTCTTGCATAGATGTCGTTGAATTAGTGAACTTTCTGTCGCCCAGCTGGCGAATCGAATGAATTAATAATTTCTAGAAAGGAATGCAAAAACACGTCTTTGACCTAACGTTTGTATATCCACAAGTCGTGCTCGGCTCCTCCACTCAATTGAGGGTTTATATGATATCCCTGACATATATTTCCATCTAAACACAAAGACATCAGAGGGAACACATCTTTACAGATTACATTCCAATACTATGAGGTGCAGAAACAAAATTTAGGGGAGGGAGGTCAGGCCAAGATTTTTTCACATTTCAAGAGTTTGAGCATCACAATATTCCTTATGTTTATTGTTCTCTTTCAAGCAACTTTTTTAGTTTGCCTCATAATAGTTGAGTTAAAAATTATTAGAGATATTCAGTTTGCGTTTGGATATATCCGAATAATACTCGATGTATATGCTCTGTGATTAATTCGTCATAATTAAAAATGCCACATATTTTAATGTCAGTTGTGAAATTTCTCAGTGGTTTTTCACGAATCATGATGTCAACCGCTAAGTAATGTTTTATTAATGTGGGAAAGCAACTCGAAATTCGCAATTGCATTTTGTGTAAAAAGAGATAAATAACTTTTACCAAATGCCCCTTCATTCTTGTTGAAGTATTAAAGTATTAAAAATACCATTGGATATTTTCGGGATTGAAAATTTAGCAAGTGTGACAAATAAGATAAAGTTGATATTTTGATTTTGAATAGAATTATCAGCGGTCCTTCAAATCGGCAATTCTGATGGACTCTCTATGAGTATACTCCATTCTCTGCCTAATTTTAAAAAGTATGTGCAATTTGAAGTAACATATTCACAACTTTAATCTTGAGAGAGCATCTAACTGCGAAAAGCGATGGAATAATTCAAATCCCTAATGAAGAGGAGATGAGCAGAATCTAGCGTACAATAAACAAAATTTCCGTTAATTCTAACTACTTAATAGACGTCTTGACTGCTATTAGAAATCGATCGAAAAGAAAATTTATAATTTATGTTAGAGGATCACGTTGGGTCTTATTACTTGCTAATATCTGGGTGACCAGTCATTCAACGTTTTTAGACTGGTCAATAAGCGCTGGTCTCACCGGAAATAAATTTGTTCAGGAATCAGCGAATAAATCCTGAATTTTGAAGCAGTGATCCATATCCTAGAATTCAAAAGTATACAGCTTGAATCCAGGCTCCTATTTTGTGAAACTTCCTTGCTACTCCGACATTGTATTCTGGTCCCACTCAGCTCCTTTTCTTTCAGCCGATACTTGACTGCTTCGTTGATACTTGTGTTCAGATGCTTCCCCGCGATAAAATATGACAAGTTTCATCTTGTCATTTAGAGTAAACATTATAATATAAAAGATAGGAAGAAATAGACTTTTTATTCTTGTTCTTCCAAACACTCGCAGTGTTTATATTCACATTTAAATAAATCAGTTTTGAAAGCAAAACCCTTGATGAGGAATCAAAGAGCGTTAAATCTTCGAGAGGGTCATTGCCCGAATTAATACAATGGATATCATTTTTCAAATGAAACGATTTGTTTCTATGAATTTTGAAGTTGTATATATCAGTAACAATGTCGAATTTGTCTGAAAGTTAAAGACAGTAAACAAAAAACACATACTTTTCAGATAATATGGTCCCAAATTAGGGGGCTTATCGATTCCAAATCCACTGTTAGAGATTAAAGAATGTTAACCTTCAATTCAACATCCAAAGGCTCAAGAATCTGGTTCTCTATCATTACCTGTCATCCATGATGCAAGCTTAAATAGAATGGATATTTATGAAACAGTAGTGGCAAAATTTCATTCCTTTTGATTCTCCTATTTATAATTGATCACTTTTCATCAAATTTGTGCTAATTAATCCGCAGGATTGAATGATTCAGATGTCATGCGATACACTGTATGAATGTGCAAGTGTCTGGAAATCTGCTACGGTCTCCTTTATAAATTTGTAAGCTACAAACCAGGTTGGTACTGCAGAATGAGAAGTAATCTAACCTAGCGAACTCGCCAGCCAGTATGGAAGCATTTAACAACGTGCAAACCAAATTTGGAGAACACTGGCTAATGAGAAACTAGTAGCTGGGATGCACACCACCAAGACACTATGCTGTGGTAGACAGTTGTATCTAACGGTTGTATTTCCTAAAGCTTCTTGGGCCAACAATTTATCTTTCTAACTCTTATAGATCTTTATCGACTGTTATTCTCTATTGCCTTACCAGTTAAACTGATAAATTATTCCATTGATGGCCTAACTCCATTGACTTCTCATTTTTATTTTCTTACTGTCATTTACATTGTTCAGACGACTTTTCAGTTATCTAGAAGCAAAGCATTGAATGTCGGCCCGTAGGTCGTTTATTAGTTCATCAGTGGTGTATAGTTAACTGAAGCCGAAAGCGAGCACAAAACCTAGTAATTTTGTATAGTAAGAAATAATCTTTCTATTTATTTAATTTTTCAAATTCTTTATTCAACTAAGCAGTTAAAAAGGAGTGAAATTTAATGCTAGAAAGAAAATGAGATGTGTAATCTCATTTGAATGGCAGATGCTACTCCCCCACAATCGCTATTTCTATTAATAAATTAAGTTATTTAAAAGTTCACCTTAATCGAATAACCAGGTTCAATAAGACATAATAATAATTATTCATTCATTAATGAATGAACAATGTTTTGCATTTGACGTTTTGACACAAATTAAATTTTTCCACTTATTGATCTTTCATGAGAATTTTATTATCCATAATCCGGAATAGAATTAATCTAATTAATGTTAAGAACCTTACATCCTGAATTATATGGAATAAGAGTGGATTTATTTTATTTTTTTATAATACCACGGTTGTCATAGCTAGTTAATCA
The DNA here is from genome assembly GCA_900708905.1 of Hymenolepis diminuta. Lineage (NCBI taxonomy): Eukaryota > Metazoa > Platyhelminthes > Cestoda > Cyclophyllidea > Hymenolepididae > Hymenolepis > Hymenolepis diminuta. Next base: position 2,348,373 of record CAADRB010000005.1, on the reverse strand, counting down.
ACTCACAATAAAAAGTGAGTCGAATTCATAGTTGGCAGCATAGCATTCAGTATTCAAATATGCGCTGGATAGCGGATAAAGTGTATAGGTTTTAAAGAAAAGTATACCATTTTGGAAGGGTAAATCTACACTTTTTATGCCTCTTCTCTGGTATCCCTCCGAAATTCAAACGAAGGAAAATTTCTCATTGAGATGAAACTAGTTGAGGATATCGTATTCCTCTTCCAATTAAATGATACTACTCATCAATGATTAAAATGGTCTGTATAATACTATTTGGAATAGCAAATGTATAGTTATAACTATGAGAATATAATTAGGGAAAAATGTAGGGAAACTTGTTTGCGGAAGTGGTAATATCTTCCTCTGCTTTTTCTGAGGGCCCTTCGAATAGATCCGAATTGAATTTGACGTAAACGTTAAGGACGACATTATTATGTATAATATTTAAACCACGCATGCGTTTTAGAAGAGCTAAAATTCGGAAATCGGGCATTAAAAGTTCCAGTTGACCCTTGAGCTTGAGGGGCAGTGATTTTCCGGAATTGTGCAAAAGCATCGTTTTCTTTTATGTGACTGCTTGAATACAATTTGCTTTTGCTCGAATTCCCTGGAAGTGGAGATTTACGCCTTATGAGACTGGAATCAGCACTGTTGGCTGTTATAACTGTGCTTCACTTAAAATTCGTTTGCTTATTCAAAGCAATCCAATCTGACCGGAAATTAGTGACTTTATGTATGTGTCTATATGTTCGTGACATTACGGAACTTGATACGTCCTTAAAGTACGACCAGTATATATCCAGATGCGCTTTACCATATCCATCCAGTTAACCTCTGTCAGCTGTGAATTAACCATGGGTTTTTTCTTTGATAAACTGGAAAAAAGCAGCCAAAACTGAGAACCTATAAGGCACAACCGATACCCAATGGATTGAGTGAAATGGCAATAAATGTAGCTATTTCTATGACAAGGGTGTAAGCACCCATTTTGCTGTTGTTGAGAATTCTGTTATTCTACTGCTACCACTTATGTGTTAAGATTAATTGAAATTTCTTATCTGTAACCAATTTCCAGTTTTTGATTACCCAGATTAAATGAAACTCACTTCCCTATAAGTTTCAAATTAAGGAGAATTAAGGATTAAAGGCCCATCTACCTTCGCGAATAGAATACCCACATTTTGAAATATGTTCATTGTGATTTTAACCGAAGATTCACAGTGAAATGATGCATAAAACTGTTGCTATTAAAACTCGTATCTACCACCAGAGAATAGAAAATTATTTTCGTGATTCACAAATTCTAAGACTTGAGTTTTTATAAATGCGTTATTTACCGTTTATTGGACATTTGCTGCTTCTACTTGTCCGTTCGGTATGCAAAGGAAAATTATTCAAGTAATGCAATCTCAATTCAGTTAAAATAAAACAAATTTATTAAAAATTGAATTATTACATGCTATGTGGCTTCCATGAACGGATTTTAATATATTAATTAGATTTAAAAATAACGGTGTTTGATTTTATTACCCCGCGAGGCGTACGAGAGTACAATGAAGTATGGTTGATCTGTAACATGTGTAGAGATATGTGCGAAATGTGCATTTAAAACGGTTCTTAAATTTAAGCATGATAATAGACGTCATGTTCCGAATGCGATGAAAGCAGAAATTTTAATTGAACAGGATCTTGAGAATAAATACCTCGGGTACATGATTTGCACAAGAAGTAAAATAATGGTCAGTCTTTAATACGACATATAACGCATCTTTTTACATTCAGAGAAATTGCATTTTTCCTTGTTGTGTTTGACTTACCGCTCTTTATAACAATAAGGACATTTTTAAAAAGCGCTGAAGTTAGATGTCTTGTTAGACAGTAGAGGAACTGTAGAGTTCATCTGAGCTATAACGCATCTAACTTCACCACAGCTTAAGATGGATAAAGGGAAATACAATGGCAAAAATGTCAGAGACTAAGAGGGAGAGAGAGAGAGAGAAGGACTAAGTGCAAGCCAGAAAGCAGCAGTGTGTTGTATGTTTACGTAGGATACATGTAGTTCTTTCAGATGTTCAGGACTCAGCAGAGGGCACAAAGCCGTCTGCGAACTCTAGGTGGAGATTAGAAAGAGCATGATGGCAGATGGGCTGATACCATACGTGGGATCTCAACAGGTGGTCATAACAGTCTCTTTTACCAAAAGTCATCTCAGATAGGGTCAACAGGTCAGAAATAGAAATAGAAGAAATACACATTTGAGCGAATGACTGAGAGTGAGGTTTATAGACATGAAGAGTCCGATCATAAGTCTATATTTACAGAGAATGGAGGTTACATAAATGTTGAGCAATGGAAATGAATGGTTCACTTACATTGTCCAAAACACAACTGCTAAGTTTTAGCTTTATTTGCATTGTCTGACTTACTTTTGGTGCCATCAATTCAAATGAATCGCATCAGGTGTTTAAAACAAAATTCATATCCATAATCGCTGCATAGACTCGTATCATATGCTTGGCCTATTTACATATATAAAGATGAATGACTATTTGAAATTTCTTTAATAAAGGGCGAACTGGTTAAGAAGAAGGGGGAATTCAGCCCTTTTTCTATTCGCTGTTCGCGGACATGAACTGAATTTAATTTACAGACTTTAAAACTTAAATTATTGTAATCTATTTTAGAAAAAAACTGAAAAACTTTCAAATCTACGAAATTTGATATCTCTCGGTTCAAATTACAAACATCAAAAATTTTAACATTTTTATTATGGTGTTTGAAACAGTGGAAAAACGTTGCGCCTTCAAAATTTCACTTTTGCCTTTAAGTACAACTTTGGTATTACAAAGGGGAAAAAATAGAAAACCTGTGGTAAAGTTTGATTTTTAGCAATGCTGTTTAGTTACCAAGGCCCTCGAATTTTTCACAAAGACCGCAGGTGCATTTTGAATAAACCCTATGATAATACTAGGTGTGGGCTACAGCTAATGCATCATCAACGTGAGATGGCGGAAGCAATTGTCTTGCTAAGGTTCAATAAACTTCACCAGCGCATTTTATGAAAATATAAAATATTTATATCATGAAGATGCCAGGGTTGTGACCGAAAAATTGAAAACCTGGATTAGAAAGCGGAAGAGGTCAATAAATAGTTTGAGGACAGAGAAATTTGTCGCTAGCAACTTTGGGATTAGAAAATTGGGGCAAATCAAAAAGGCAAAAATTAGAGTAAGAGTTCACTGTGGGTGAGCTGCAAGATAACCAGAGAACCCTTCATAATAACACCTCAGCAAGTAAGATACACCTTTGTTCGTTGCCAGCATATCAACATTTTGCAAATTTCACCTCATACGCAAAAGCAGAAACTTAACAATATTTGAAATAATGTACTCTCATGATTACATTGAATGCAAATCTTTAAAGGCAATAAGTAGCAGAAGTCCTCTTTTGTGCTTGTTCATTAAATTTTCTAGACTTCGATTCATGGTCAGATCACCTATTCTAGCTTCTCACTCTATTGGATGCGTAGCAGGCATGTGTCTACCCTATCAGTCGTCCATTTCTATAACCGACTATAGTGCACTATATTTCAGTCTCACGTAGTCCTTTAGATGAGATACCTTCGATTGAAAAAATACATTAACAAATTAGCCATTCTCTATGTGTCCATATTAGGAGATTAATAGTTACATAGTGATATTTGACTAATCACACGCACCAAATCAAAGTGTTTATATATATTGCTCTTCCGGGCAAGGGACCAATCGCGGATCATCGGTTGTTTTAGTGACATCTTGCTAAAATAACCCCCATTTAGAAATTCTACAACCAGAGAAGTCATCCTTGTATGTACTCCTCACTTGAAGACACCACTGATGAAATACCACCCTCTGGAATAAAATCGCCATATATTCCCTAATCTTAAATTCAATATATTGGAAAGTGTTCTGTTTATCAATGTATCTACTTAATTTGTTATAAAGTGAGGCTAGAATACCAAGATTTTTCGAGCCTCAAGTCAATATTATTACCTAATCAGATTATGGCTATTAAGTCTCACAATTTATGAAGACTCAGTTTCATTCTATGAAATGATGAATGCCGACTGACTTCTTTGTGGCTAGCGTCTTTATGGATTTTTTGACTATTTTTCCAAAGTCTAAATAATTGCTTGAAATTTCTCCAAGATTTGTATAAAAACTCAGATGTTTGTATTATGAAATGCTCTCTCTTATTAGAAGATGGAATTAAGAGGCTATTTAAAACCCAAAAGGCTATTAGATTGTGCCCCATGATTCATTCTATAACTATGCGTTCATAACACTTTTACACGCTTAGTGTTTTTTCTTTCTATCTTTTACCAGAAGAACGCATTGAATCGTATTAAAATTTAATCATACTCATTTATTCACCTAGGTTTTACTTAATTATTTCTAAGGTTCATTGAAGAATAAGTGATAATAAGTTAATGAGGAAATGCGACATTAATCGATTTCAAGATTGAGGAAAATTTTCTTTGGTTTTTTGAATAGTGAAAAATTAATGTTCCTGTTAGGAATATACCTGAGCACAATATGCAGTCTTCGAAAAATGGGGCCTTTCAGTAAATTTGTCCGATTTCGAGGCTCCCAACCAGATGATTTTGCAACGTATTTTATCGCCATGGCAAGCACGAAAACAAAAATTTCCGATTTCTTATTACAAAGAGATCTACCGTAGAGAAATATATTGAAATAAATAAAGTGAAAATGGAGACTAAATGGTGGAAAGAATCTGGAAAATGGTGATCCAGTTGTGGTTTAAAAGTTCCTTTAATTCAACTCTCTATATTTTTCCCAAAACGCTAATTAATTTTGCATGTGACTCCATATCTTTTAGATGACGTTATCCATTTCGCATGCGTGAATATGAGTTGAAACAATTCAGTTGGTCAGTTTCATGAACGTCTTATTAAAAACATAAAATGCCTTGTGATTTAGAAATGCCTCAGGGATTGATAAAAAGTACTCTGAAAGAGGAACGTGGTATAGATCGAGAAATGACCGCAACAATATGGTCAATGACAAAATAACAAAATTACCTCACTGATCAAGATTTCTAAGTCTTCCGCACATTTGCAGCAAATAGGTCTTACAATTTTGATACTCTTTAAAATTATTGCAGCCCTCAGTATAATATGCGCAAATTTAGTGAATTTCGAATACGATTGCGTCTGAATAAAAATTAAATTTACAACCCAAAAGTGTTCAATTACTAGCTGCAAGTAGCTCAGAAATTGGATTTTATGGACAGAAAAAGACCCCATAACTTCATTTTAGGGGCTGACAAACAATTTAAACTTACTCAGAATGTGCAGAATTTTCATTGGTTCTCCGAAGGCCGAGTGCGTTGATTGGATCTTACGCACATCGCGCGCATCATCACTTCTATATATACGCATATATTAAATGGCATTGGTTGGGAACATACTACGAATTGCTTCTTTATTCACAATTGCAAAAGAATACAATAGTATCTACAGTAGTGCTTCTATAGTGATATCCCTGTGCTGCTGGAGATGCACATTGGTCCAGTCGTTTGAACATATTACGCGTACAGTGATATATTATAACTGCAATTCTTAAAAACACGTGTTGGTGACGCAAGCAAAACAGGTTACAATCTTACAATCATATTCAGAGCACAATTAACGCAATCTACAGGAGAGTGAAAGATGCCTTTTCGGATATTGCGAAAATGAGGCGGCTTTTGCTCAAATTTACGTGATGTTACCTCACCAACCAGAGGTAAATAATTATTCTGTTGCGATTTCAATTCTTTATTTGAACTCCTCCCCTCAAGTTATAGTCATTTTGGCTACCAAAAGGAATCAGTCACCTTCTCACTGTCATCCCGATATTCAGGCCTATCTTTATCCTCAAAAAATCCAAAGACCCATCAGCCCATGCGGTCTAAGGATAGAGCGACAAAATCGTCGTTCAGTTACTGTGATCTCAACCTCCACAATTGTAAAAATGCCCCTAGTGCAGTCCAGTTTTCATAAGACCAATTCTAGCAGTCATCTTCTTGCTTTTACGATTCTCCTCTGTTTGATTACTGAAGCCTCCTGTTTGCGTGACGTTAGATCAAAAATCTCAGAAACTTCCGACGAAAATAGTGGAAATAACCTCAACTTCGAGGACAACCAGAAAGTGGATTTTTGTTATGATGCAGAAGGTGAACGACATGGATTATTTTCCAGTTGGCACGACCCTTTAACAAACTGTCAGTGCTCTTGTCAGTCAGTTGGAAATATTCTTGTCAGCGTGTGCGACGACAACTGTGATAGAGAGGCATCAACAACTGAAGAGAATGTAAATATTCATAGCTTACTTTCGCAGAATGATGAACCCTTCTCCTCCCTGGTGCATAGTGACCCGTCCAAACAAAAAACGAACGTCAAATCAAGGGCTCAAAAGATTCCAGCTAAGAGTAAGCTTTTATTTTGAGCGCATATTACGGCTTTAATTCTCCATACGCTCGTTTTGCGCTATTTGAAGTTCATTTTTATATGAAAGGAGTTTTTAATAGCCAATTTTACGTATTTAGAATCTAAGGGAACTGAGTTACTGATTATTGACAAGTTATTTGTTTCTTGAATTCCTTAAGATATCCCTTTCACCCCATTATGTATTCTGAGTCAGTGTTGCTTATTGAGACCTCTTGAGAAGGTTACAGCTATGGATGTGGGTTTTCAAGGTTATAATACGTTTTCAGTCACTTCAAAACGTACATTCTGAATATGAATAGGTTTAATAACTGTAAAAATTAAATTTCAATAGGTTTAAATTTATGATTATTTCATATTCCAAGAGATTGCCTTTTTGCCTTAATCACATATCTAATTGCTGGAGGCTTTAGAGGCCCTCTCAACAGAAAATTGCAAATTTCATTAAATGCGTTGTTAAAACCTAACATTTGAGATCTAGATTTCATTTCAAATTCGCACTTCCTCCCACTTTTTCTTTTCACATTCCAGTTGTGCCTTTCGTTGTTGGAATCAAATAATTTCCCATGAACCATTAAAACTCAAAATCTTGACTCATACATTGTTTGCTAGGGCATGTGTTCTTGACAGTAAGAAGTTATAACAAACAGCTTAATACAAAAATAAATACAAAATAGAATAATTATGCATCTATAAATAAAAATTCGAGTGTGTAATTTATAAAGTTCATTCAAAATTGGTAAATAGTGGATTGATTTGTTGATAAAAAATACATTTGTTACTTATTGTTCAAAAAAAAAATATAGTCTCATTCTAAGTTATTTATCAATTTATTTATTGAATTTATTCATTATTTACATTTTTGAGCAAAACAATATGAAATTAATTCAAATAAATTGTCATTTATTATAAATGGTGTGTACAATTTTGTGACTTGCCATCATTTAAGTATGTAAGTCACTCGTATTTCAGTTTGGATGGTTTTACATCACATACAAATCAGTTGCATCGATTTTACCAACCACATTCTCCCAATGCCAAAATTAATACCACGAAAATCTGAACCGCTATTCGTTAGATACGTAAGATGAAGGTGCATGGCTTAGAAAAAACTGTAATCGACATCCATCTGGTGCTACCCTATGATCAGATGGGTCTAAAAATAAGGATTGAAGAGCTTTTTGTCATTCTGTCTTCCTTGGTCATATGTGCCCACACTATAAGGGGAAAAAATAAATCACTGATTTTGGTATAAAGTGAAGTGACAAGCTACCAGTATCGATCAGTGACCCCTTTATTGTTTTTTGTCCCAAGGCCAAATAGAAACTTACACTTAATCATGGGATAATCATAAACATCGGGAGAGCAGAACAATTCAAAGTGGTGTTTTAGAGTAGGAATCTGGAAGAAATCAGGACTAATAGCCAAGGCATCAGCAGATTCTTTATTCAAGTGAAATTTGGATTTATCTGGTTGTTCACTTTTGCTCGATATACTTCGTTCCAGTTCTGAAACCTCATAATCTGTCCCTAGATTCCCGATTGGCTTCATAACTTCGGTGTTTCCAGATAACTTGAAAATAGATTAAACCGAAAGGTCTTTCGTACCATCTTGATGTATCTGTCTCTTCAGATAGCTAAACATTTTCAACAACAGAATATTTTCTAATATGTTAGATTTTATAATGTGTAGCACTTATTAGCGGACTGAGATGATTAATATTTCTTCCCAAGTCTGAGAAAGCTAGACTATGCTGGCTTAGAGCTGATTAAGGCCACCCATTGAGTATATAGTGTACAACCTGGGTAAGAACATTAAATGAATCAAGGCTTCTTTCATACCTTTACTCCAAACATCATTTCGATCCTCTCTCCTTATCCCTTGTTGGACTAATCACGGTTGCCGAGGTTCAGTTGCTTCTCATGAATAAAAATACAAATCTCTTGCTCTGCCATGGGTTATAATAATATTTAGTGCAAAACTGCCCGTTTTTCAAATAGATAAAGTTCCTTTGTAATAAGTACAGTCCCAAACAATTACAGACTTGCAAACGTGTTTATGAATATAAGCAGAGCATGAAATATAGGTGTAATAGTATAAGTAAAAAAGAATATCATTTCTTATCTTATAAAATTCAGTATGTTTCTACTCCTCAGCGAGTTTTAATTCAATTCACTTCAATACTGCAACTTTGAACGCTGTTTGAGCATTCTTATCCGCAGGGAATCAGCAACGAACAGAACTTAGATCACCTTGAAATAATAAGGTTTAATCAATCCGATCTACCATTGGGACTCCTTGAATTTCACAAGTCATTTCATAATCACATAAACCAAATCCGTAGGTTGAGACAATTTCACTTACGTATCTAATCACGCCTTCACTAGAACATTTGTTTTATAACGAAATATTTTGAAAGAAAACTTTACTCTTCCAAATTTAACTTAATGTTCAAATGCATTCAATCTTTTTTAAAGTACCTTCTGAATCATTTAGCATTAAAACAAAATAAATCAACAATTTAAATAGGCAAATGCAATAAGCATTTAAATTTTATTATCGTATGCGCCATATCTATGACCCTTAATATCATCGTCATAGAGATAAAATTAGCCTTCAAGATTACTCAACCTCAAATCATAAATATTTTAAATGTTTCTTTAACGTGCACAATTTATTCCCGATAATTCATGGGAAAACGAGAATATTTATGGAGGTATCTACAGTGTTCGCCTCAACTTATAAACGAATGACCTATGTCGTAAATGCCAAAATTACTGTTTAACCATTCCCCTCTGGTTTCCGATGTTCTGTATATCCTGATGAGATGTCCCAATTACCCCATATATGTGGTTATCTAAGTGTGCAGTGATCTCAATAGGTCAAAACCTCACCTTAGGTGAATTATTTTCTCAATTTGTACTAGTTCCTCACTAAGCACTGACCTCCTGCTCTAAGTTTTAAATTCGGGCATGCTCTACAGCATCAAGGAAACAGTAAGAACGAATTCAACTCACAATAGGTCAGGGTCAAGTCAAATCGCGTATGGAAGGGACTCGAAAGACAATCAAATTATCATGAGTTTGTTTATTTTGTGTGTTTCCTGCTGGAACGTAATAACTAGGACAGGAAATTCTTTGCTATTCTGAATTGACGACTATCTCCTTATATTTTGACTCTTTTATTAAAAATTTTAGAAGTGAAAATCGTTCTATACTTTATATGAACGTAAAATGCTGCGATTATTTGTATTCTGCCTAACTTTTTCCAGTTAAACGCGATTAAGGGTAGAAAAAATATAAAAATTCCTAAAAAATTTTATGAAATATATTTTTTATGGGCAAAAATGTGAATTTACCTTTAATTTAAGATATTACCTTAAAGGTGCTAGTTTGAGCCCCTTCCTTTTATGCTCACATCTATCAGGACCATTATTCTTTCCTCTTTAGCAGTTAAATCTATCCATTTCATAAAAAGGTTTTCCCGATTAAATTTTAATTTTAAATATAAACACGAAAAGGTTTTATTAAACATTTACTAAAGGCGCATTAGATGAATGCAAAAAGTTTTCTGAATAATTTTATGTCAAATAAATTTAAAAATGGTAAACTCGGGTCTGCTCATTAAATCCTTTTTTATTATAGTTTTGTGAAGTTGAATTTATTTGTGGATAATAAATCATCTTTTATAAATAAATATTTATTTAGAATTCTTTAGTTATCTCTCTGAAGCATCAATACTTTTTGAATTTGCAGGTAAAGAGAGTGAAATATTGTTGAAATAACACATTTTGATCTCAAAGTAATTGTCGAGTCTTCCATTACATCTTCTCCCTTTTGACTACTTAAAAGTATTCGACGTCCAAAATTCAGCCATCTTACGATGATATCGTAGTATTCGACTTTTTCACCTGAAATAAATCAATATCCCAAAATAGCAGGATACCTCATTTTTCTCCTAAATTTTTATGCAGCATCTGTTGGCATGTTGAATCTTCTCTTGGCATGCAGAAGATGGATGAACACATTAGCAGATCGCCAAAAACTGGCTGACATTTTTGGCATAAAAAAAGAAGTAAATTGCCTCATTTTATTCAAAAATTTTACAGCTCCAAAAATCTATGGCTCTTTTAGTTTTTCAGTTTAGTATTGTCATTTGCAATCCAAATCCTTTTCAAAATTTAATCATAGAATAGTATCTAAACCGAAAAAATGGGAGAATAGTCCAGTAGGGAACGGAATATGGTGTCGAATAAAACAGTATAATGAAGTCAGGGAGTCAACTGCATACATGGAGCTTCGTGATGACCACCTTTTCGAAAGTGGTAGAAGTTAGTTTGTAATATTCAAATGTTTCAAAGCCCAATTTTCATGGGTGAGTTAACGTCCACGATATTCAAAGCCTGCCGACCAGCAAATTTGATTGAATGACAGATCATACCACTTTGATTTATTTGTATCTCTTTTACAGATACGAACAGGTAGGTGATATAAGGAACCTCATTTTAAACATAACAACTCATTTTTTCCACAACTATCACTTGGACGATATGGGCTGAGGATATTTGACAACATCAAATAACGCAAGTATGTCTTTCTTATATTAAAAATGGAAATTTCATTTTAGAGGTTTTAAAATTATTTTTTTTTAATATTTCAAATAGAATTATTTATCTAATTATAAAGTTTTCTTCTGGTAAAATTGATACAAATTTTAATCTTAGATTAATTTCACGTTTGATTTGAATGCGAATACTGAAATTTAACCATGTAAAAGAATGGTTTTAAATTTAGGAGGTTTCCAGAAGCTTCCTTCAATGGAATTCTGAGATTTTCCCTCCTGAGGGGAAACATACTGTTTTTTCATTCTATTTGGGGTTGCATTTATACAAGCGCTTAGATAACCCTACATATTTGTGCTTCTTTAATTTAAAACTTTAGATAAACCTTTGTGACCTCTGATTTGCCAAAATCGATGGTGATACAACACTGTGATAGCATCTTAGTTATTAGATAAAGTGTATTGAAAGTGGTTGACCGACTGTACAATTAATAAACGAGTCAACAAACCCTACTAGCTGAGAATTAGAAGTTTGCTTAAAAACATGGAAAAATCCTACAGTTTCAACACTGAACTATTAGAATATGAAAATGAGGAACTGTCTCCATTGGTGCAATTCTTTGATGCTCTAATTTTCCCTTCTGCGTCTACACAATCCCTTTTAATCTCTCATGTTCAGATGGCTTATCATGACAAAAAAATGTTAAAAATTTTACGTTTTAATAATAACAATAATAATCCAAAACCCAATTTAGAAGCTTTGGTTTAAAATTTTTGCACATTTTACTGAAAAATTGTGGAAAATTTTCTCACTTATTGAATGCATTAAACAAAATTTAGATGGACCATCTGGTGGTTTGTTCAGTTTTCTAATGAAAGCTGTATGATTGTTGATAAAATTTTAGAGAGCCACTAGAATTTTTAGTTTCAAAGCGCCAAAAAATCAATAAATCTTTTATTTTTGCCAAATTTCCTAATTTCTCAGTTTCTCCCGTTTGGAAAATCTTTTTACATTTAAAATATAAAGCAATATGATGTAACATTGGATCTTATAATCATAGTTTGATCGGAATCACCGTATTCTGATATTCTTGCTCTTTTGATCATTTATTTGTCAAAGATGAAATTGAAGTATTCATTTATTTATTATTTATTTTAAGGAATTGGCTCCCTACCTACTTAAGTACATTCAGAATGTAGACTAACAGTTCATTTCTCATTTGAACACCCGTAAGTGCTTGCATTTGAGTTTCCTTGTGAAGCCCCAATTCAACGGTATTTTAATGTTTTCATTTTTACAAAAACTTTCAATTTGTATTGCCATAATTTCAGGGGCATTTTCACTCCTTTTCACCCCTAATAAGGTATTGATAGTAGTTTAATTTCTGGTGGATTTACTTAATTCTTGAGCAATTTATATTCTTAGAGTTAGGTTAGTAATAAGTCAAAGAACTTTTGAGTGCCTATGCGTTCGAGTTTTCATTGGCCAATTTCTGAAATGTCTTACGCTTATTGAAATACCATTTTTCTCTACATTCCATTCTCTCTTTTCACATGGTAAGCATAGATGGATGAATTCAGACTGGCGAGTGGCAGGTAAATGATTGACATTTTGACAGAAAAAGAATTACTTCCGCTGCTATTTCCGAAATTTTTCAATTTTCAAAATCGATCATTGCTTTAGGCGTTGCAAAATTCGATGAAGGTCGACATTTCTCTTATTCAAAAATCCAATTTCAAAACTATTTTTATTGCAAGTATGCATTTCATCCATTATAAAATATTTTAATCATTATATTTATTATTTATATATTTTAAATCATAAATTTAGGAGGCTCACAACTTTGTGTACTAATTGCATGTGTTACCTAATGCATTTGAAATGGATGTTGTATCAAAGGTCAGATGTGGACATAGAGCACATAGCTTTCAAATTAATATCTACTGAAAGAAGAAGCATGGTAAATGAATGGATTTCATTCTTGAAACCAAGATTTTTACACAGCTCCAGTTATAGTTTAGGCCTCTAGATCCCTAAAACTCGACCCCCTTAAAAGTTTGAGAACGCTCGGCTGGAGCTAGAGGCAATTCGATGAAAATTTAAGTGGATATTTATTTCCAAGATCGAAGGTTTACATTTATTTGATATTTTTCTAGATATCATTTTCTGCAAATATATCTGAATACAATAGAAAGCATACATCCGTAGAGAATTAGTTTAGAGGTCGCCATACATTTGTGGATTTGCAGTCATGATATCGGGTTGACGCTATCTTAGACGATTTCAACTTAGCAGAGCCATCTTAACCTCATTCAAGGCGATCTGTATTTATGAGAAAAGAGTATATATAAGCCTTTTTTGAATGATTGAACCTGAACATTCCATTGCCACAATAGAAAAATTAATTTTCAGGTAAGTTTTTTTGCATATTCTCTTATAAAATTCTTGCCTGTAAATAGTAAAATTACGTGATCACCTCTGACTAGTGAACATCGCCGCCAGTCTAATGGAATGGAATTCTAAAGTTTTTCTTTGAATAAAGAGATCTGCTTTTTGTTCCTCTTGATTTCGGAGGCATTTGCTTACTTTCTATCCCTATTAATAGAGCTAATAAAAATGTAATCAACTTTAAAATATTTGCGTTGCAAATGGTGACGTACGTAACGTCTTACTAACCAACGAAAGTCGACTTCCATACTGTACTTAATTGAAAAAGCTAGTTTCATTTGATCGACTTCTAGCTTAATAATACACACATTAGTAAAAGTGATTAGTGATTTCAGTACTGTTTTCTAACATTATGGACAGTCCTTTCACCAACAGGCTTATTGCTGCACTCTGATCTGCCGGATAGATTGAATAACACTCCTCTGTATTTGGACTTTCGAATATTATTTGTGATTTGGTTCCTCCTCTGAAGTTCTGCTTCAATCCAACAGTCTCCTGTTTATATGAAATCAAATCAGCAGATTAATTTAAATTTTACATTTTTGATTTAAACCTAAATTTAATAGAAAAAAAAACACTACTAGGTCTGGAAAAATCTCCAAATAAACACCAAATTTTCCTTTGAAATAATCCATCAAACCTGCTCACGCCAGTACTTTAAATCGTTGAAAAAGGAGAGGAAGATGTTAATGTCCGCTGTCATTTCAAACACACATGACCTGTGTTTACAATTTTCCTTGAACGCAGTACCGAGTGATAGTTTAATGAGTGCATTGTTTATACGACATGCAGTTGAAATACATCGAGAATTCACATAAGCAGTGGTCACTTGCTTAACTATAAATTAACTATTATCAAATCGGAATTATTGAATTATTAAATTATTTATGTCCGCCATGATTTCCAGAAATGTTAAATTTTACACCGTTGGGCCGTTTCAAGTTCATAATTAAAGTTCATTTAGTGCCTAATTGAGTAATGTGTACGTATATGTTCCCCCTCCCCCTCTCACCTCTATCTGGGAAAACTGGGATATCCAGCTTGCAGAACGTAAAAATAATGAGCTTGAAAAGCTTTTTAATATGAATATCCCCAAACCATCGACCAAAATCAATTTGAAGCTGCTTATATTATAAATTTTTATAGTAATGGAAATAATTCAACATCTATATCGTGGACAAAGCGAAATACCAAAACAGTTTAGTTAAGAATGAAATGAGGACGTTCAAAAATTGTATCTAATGTAATCATGAACTTGACTTCTGAAACCTTGAGCTATTTAGGTTCATATAAGGCGTATAACTTCTCAAGATATGCTATCTGCGCCTCTAGATGGGCTCATGACTGCTGACCATTAATAAACTTGACTTGAATGGTTTTTCATGCTCCTCTGATTCAATTAGAACTTCAATAATAATAAAGTCCATTTATCACAACCAGGCAAATAAAAGGAGCTCTTTTCGTAAGCACATGCTATCTTAGGACGAATGCATTTACACAGTCTCAAATGACCCTATTTATATCTTCAAACTACGTCAATCTGCAATCTTTTATTAGACATTCTCTGCTTTTCAGGCACATAGAGTTAGTTGCAGTTCTATCTCCATAAGTCACGTTATTTTACTATATCTGGAAGACCTAAAAGAACTAAAGAACTGTGAACTTTTAAAGAACTTGCATATGCAAGAAATCCGACACCACAGGTCATGCGATTGGCGGCTTTTTAATCGACACTTCTTTAATCGTCTTTGTCCGTTTCACTTGCACTTTCATCTGTCCAGTTTAAATATTTGTTCTTCATTCGTGAATACAATGTGCATATATGAGCACATGAGTGGCTGAAATTAGCCGTATTCATGAATGCCATACAATAACTGGATAATTCAATGTTTAAAGAAGCATTTAACTGATTTCTCTTCGTCCGTTGAATAAACTCTATTCAACAGGAATTAAAGCATATCTTTCAGAGCTTGTGGAGAAAATAAATTGCAGTTTTCTCGTCGCCATGAATCTCCTTAAGTGCGATGATTTGGCAATACGTAAGATTGTGTGAAACGTCAAACCTTCTATGAGAGACAAATAGCAGCGTCAGAAATATTTTTATAAAAGAATTCAAATTACCCGGTTTTATTAATTAAGTACGCAAATGCTGGTCATCATATAGGAATTATAGTGAAATGAAATATAAAAAAGGGTTTTAAAGAGGTTACTTCTCAAATTTATGTGCAAGAAGGGCTATCTGGCTCCCATCTTCGTTAAAGAAATAGACCCTAAAGTTCTTCTGGTGAGAGACTCACATTTTACGTACCTACTAACCAATACGTGATAGAGTGATAAATTGCTCCAGTCATTGATGACTAATAACCCTCTTAACCTCTGATATTAAAATTTTACATGAGCAGCTTAATGACACTTGTTGGAAGTTTGCTGAATACGTATATCCACCAAAATGGCAAAGAAGGATCGATGCTGCATGGAAGAGAGCCATGTTTTTATGTAGAAAGATCGTATAAGCCAAGACGCTTACTCAATTTGGACAGAACAAAGGTAGATGAGAAGCTCCTACAATATAATAAATAAAATTTTAAGAGATTATATCCACTGGCCTTTTTAAATTGATAATGCCCAAATATGTTTCGCATTTGCAGATGTAAAAACGTCTTTGCATTAGACGCCTCTCCAATTTTTTTCTTATAACCTCGAGTATATTACGGAAAGTTTCCAAGTTATTTGACCTACTGAATAAGGAAAAAAGAGAATCTTCTTCGGCTAATTATTACCCTGATATATTCATTGTTATAAGCTTTTTTTATTAAACTTTGGTAGAGTGCAGCCGCGAAAAAGTATTCATTTTTATCTTTCATAGTATTAAATCAATTGGCATTAAAATTCAGACTGAAAAATGTTAAACTATCTATTATTTTTCTTAAAATAATAGATATTTACTCAGATTTTATCCTATCATCATTATTATTATTATTAATTCAATATAATCGATAAATAAAATTTTTACTGTCAGGCCTCAATCCTCAAATCAAATGAAGTGTTAAAAATTGTGTTAATCTGGAAAATTCTTCTTTATAGATTTTATGGGTGTTTGTTTTTCATTTCACATTCGTTGTTTTTGTTGACTTGTTGATAAAATCTCAACTATCTTATATTCTGGATTTGCGCTTAACCCAATTCGGAGACAGAATGAAGTCTTCTACTTGACTTTTGCTTAATTGCGGAGTTGTTTTGAAGAAAAATATTTGATTTATTTACATCCAAATTTATCTTTTCATTAGTATGAATTGCTGAAAGAATGATTTTCTACTTGTTGCTCCAGAGTTTCATACTTGAGAGTTTAGTGGCAGGATCCTGCGAAATAATGTAAAGACTTGAGACAAGTTGGCCAAAGCAATATTGAGGAACGGGAGAGAATTAGGGAGGAGAAAGGCTTGAAAATCGACAGACAAGGTTCTGGAGGTTGGTATGTTGATTGGTAATATATAAATATCAGAAATAAATGGTGGGGAAGTCAAAATTTATATGTTGTCCGGTCGGATGCGAACCCCATGGGGGAAGCTGATTCAGCAGTTGCCAATGCTGCATGTTTAATGAGTGCAAATCGGTTAATTCAGCCAGATTCAGCCAGATATCCAAGGTCATGAGGTCACTGAAAACGGCACATTGAAGTATTTCGTCAAGAATTAGCCAGAAATGAAATTTAGTCAGCAATATTTTGAGTGTATGAGGTTCTCTTCTAAATTTTATTTAGCCCAAATTTAAGAACATATAATGGTATCTTTTGCTATTTTCAGATACTTGTTAGAGCAGCTCATTAAATTCATCTGAAATAAATTCGGAAGTGTGTTGATATGTTAAAAATTAAGGCTAATGCTCTTCAATTTTGGTGCAGCTTGCCCTCATACGAACTTTGTGTTTTTCGGAAATTTCATTCATACAACCGCTTGTGAAGTCAGAGGTTGCAAATTCAATGCTTACCGATGTACACGCAGTGAGCGGAGTGGCCAACCGAATTGGTTAAGCCTGGTTAATAGAGGGGAGTACTTAAATTAGGGTCCTTCACTAGAGCGACTCAATGATGATAATTCTTTATCTAAGATAATTGTTAAAAATCGTTTTAAAAAATACACATAGGTTTTATAATTTAGCTAAACGGTAGTTCATTTCAGTAATTAATCATTAAATTATTAAGGAATGATTAACAGATTCATTTTGGAGGTATTTTCAATAGATCAATTTCGAGTGTTTATTCATTTCTTCATCAGTGGCTTTGGATTTCTAAATATCATGTATCCTCGATGATCAAATTTCCGAATATGTGAATTCAGACAATTCTGGGAATTTCGTGGTAGCGAAGTGTCTTTCAATTTGCTTAGATCATGCTTAAACCCTTGATATGAAGTAATCAAGAAATCAAACCATCAAATGATCATCTTAACTAATAAAGTCATTTTTAAGTAAAAATGAAAGAAATCTCAGTATTTCACTTTCTTCTCAGATTCCTTGCATACTTGTCATTTCTGGCTGAAGACAATTTCTGTGTCTCTCTTTTCTCTGGAATTTAAGGATTACACATGTTATAAAAAATATTCAATTTTTTTAACGAACTTGTACAGATATGTTTTAGATTTCGTTTCATATTTCAACTACGATTTACATAAGCGAGAAATTGCAAGAAGTCGTGACTTTGTTATTCCAAGTTTGGAACTTAAGTAGATAAATCCTCTCCCATGAATCAGATTACCAAGAGCTGAATGAAAATCGGAAGGATGTTTTACAACAACAACGCGGCGAAGGAATCGAGGCAAAAACGAAAGTTGTTCTCTTTGCGCAGAGAACAAATATATTGTGGATTGCCCCGACCTTGTTGAATTGATTGCTGATCATTCTATTTAGGATATATGCTAAATGTGACAAAGTTCTGGAAATTTCTTTTTTATATTGTTGAATATCTCATATTTTCGCACCTGTTTGCACGTACCCTTCGCTGGAAATTGCCGTCCCAATCCATAAGCCTTTTATAGACAGACATGTAGACGTAAACGAATACCCACTTAACCCCATCCATTTAGAACTATTAAACTCGGACGAGGATATGGTCAGAGATAAATCCAAGGGTTGTTAATTTTATGCAGTCACTCATTGTTTTGAGATATTCAAGAAATATTTATATATTTATGAGTACAGCACTCTGTAAATACTCGTACATAAATTCTATTTATTTTGAGTCAATAAATTGGCGTATCTTATCAGTCACTAAGGTATTATCCTAAATTTCTCCTGATTTATTTCACTGATGTAGAGCTAATCCGATTAAATATACCACTTAAAGATTTTAGATCATTTTGGCACACAATTTCAATTCTAGAAGAATAAGATGAGACTATCGAAATGTTGGGAGATTCTAAAAGATCACTATGTTTTATGAAAACGTCTTTCACAAAGATTACTTCTCCTTAATTTGAGTTCTTAATCTGAGGTGAATTTTATGAGAACTTTTCTCTCAAGTACGTCCCCTAATTAAAAGAACCCTATTTTTGTTGCAAAATTTGGCTAAGAAGTTTCATTATGCACCAAACACCTCAGAATACAATGTGTTTGAAGGGCATATAAGTAGTAAGATTGATGAAAACGCCAGACGGCTAACATTTCATAAAAAGTAATGTTAGATTTAAAATTTTTACAGGGAGCAAGAATTAAAGCACCTAAATATCTCGTTTCTAGCTGCCTTTAGCTCCATAAGTTATATTTCAATCAGCAGAGAAGGTTTGCGGATGATAATGTTATTTGAGTGCTTTGTATTTTGGGCAAATCAAATCAATTTCAGAAATAACTTGAGTAAATAAATTTCTTCTTTGGATTTTTTACCTTTTTACCTTTAGATGAACAGTTATTCACGTTATTCTCTCCAAATTTGAAGTTTGAAAAGATAATCACCCCACCTAAACTCATAGTCCGGACTGAAATAAATCTTCAAATAATCGATAATTTTATTGATACTATTTTAACGTTCTGTTCATTTTTTTTCTAATATAAATGACGAAATCTCTAACAAACTTAACAAAAATTCAAATAAATTTGTTTTTTTCTTCGCTTGATTATTTTTTGTTATTTTTTTTATCCAGTTCAAGTAGCTGTTCGATTTTGTTTATTTGAATGTCAGTTCCACATCAATCATTATAATTCCTTTACTGAGCTCTACTATTTAGGAAAAATTCCCTTAAATCATTGAAAATTAATTATCTTTTAATAATAATAATGATAATCACAATTAATCATATCTAAGTGAGTTAATTAATATGCGAAAATATTAATATATCATCTTAAATTATCATTAAATTTCAACTTTAATGGAAGAGATTTCGCCTTTATCAAAATAGATTCTGTAGGATCTCTGAGGTAAACAAGTTCCATTTGGGATTTCAATTCTTCTTCTTTCTGACACCTTGAAATTTTGGGAACAACTTGATTATTTATCGATTTAAAATGCATACACAGATTTGGGCAGCCTTTTCCAACCAATAACAGTGCACAATTGATAAGCTTCTTGTAAAATATTTTATATTATTATCATCGGCCCTTTTGGGTTGTTATCATCAGATAATGGCGGAATTTTTGGTATTAATTTAAAGTATTTCTGCTTATAAAATTCATTAGATTTTAGCTCCTGACAAAACGTTTCATCTGCATAAATTTATGATACAGTAGGGTATCAGTTTAGATGCTAATATAAAATAGCATGTTGCAGTAAGGTCCTAGGTACACCAAGAATAAATTTGGAGTTCGAATGTGTATTCACCTTCACCATTACTGCCTAGAGGGAAAATCTGAGTAATTATATGAAATACGTGGGCAAGAAAACTTTCGTTTGCATTTCTAAAAACCGCTACTCGACCACCAGTAGCTTAAAATCTTCCCATCGGATGCAAAATGAGAAGTAAGACATAGATAATGTGTTCATCCTAGCATCCTACGCTTTTGTATAACTTTTCCAAATACAAGACTATTTTAAAAGTTGAAGGGATAACGTTCCCCTGAACATGGCCTTCAGTATTATACATCAGAAGGAATATCTCAAAAGTAGACTCTTAGAGACTCCCTCTCTCTCGCTCTCTGGAAGGTGTGCTAATTTTAACGCTATTCGTATCCTGGACACCATCTTTAACTATTACTATTGTTGTCTAACTTATCGAATTCATATTGGAAAGTATTGTACGACGTTCATCTTAGAAATAAGTACGACATATAATTTTCTGTTCCGCCAGCTATTCCTGATAAATAAAATATCTTAAATTAACCGTATAAATGAAACTAATTAAGCTTCACTTGAACTTTAGGCTGTCTTGATGAGATCTCAGGGAATCGGTACCTCGAAGGCCAATCATGGATGTCAAACGCGCGTACTTGTGCCAAGTGCTACTGCATCAATGGAACAGCAGACTGTGAGAGCAGCGTTTTACACTGCCAGTCCTCTTGCCTTCCTGGACAGAAACATGTCAGCACTGGGCCCTGTTGTGAACACAAGTGTGTCGGTGATTGTAAGTTCATTTTCTCTCTTATAACATTTGTTTATGTTATTATTTATTCTGCAGCGTTAGAATTTTGCACTCATTCAGGCAGATCTCTGTTTACACAATAGGCTTATGGGCTTGACAGACGAAGGAGGAATAAAAAAGGAAAGTGAAATTTGCAAATTTGGACAACGAATTTGATGGGTTGATCTGAGTTAGTGCAGCGACTTATTAATTCTTGTTCTTAGGGTTTTCTTGGCTGGAGATAATATGGGGCGTTGAATTTAATTTAACATTCTTTTGGGAGCTCTTGAAGGGTGAGTTTTACTTGAATCCTAGTTCCAATGGTCAAAGATTGTGAAACACTCGTTACTGGCATTGGTAAACATGGATCAAATATCAACATTTAGAATGATTCTCCAAATTAAATTACTATTTAAAACATATTTAGGGGTGTTTTGGCAGCACATTAATTCTGTTAATTGTAGCTTCGAAGAAAAATACCTGGAAGCAGTTTCGAATTCCGTGTCTTTTTTACAAAAAATAATTTTAACTAAGAAACTGAGGAATTCCCATTTGTAACTGCGCAAATGTTTAAAAACATCGTAGTAATTTCATAATAATAGTAACATTTATTAATAGGTCGTATCAGGAATACGTAAAGGAATACGATTATCTCTCTTGTATATTGACCATCCGATCTTCAGATCAGATTGTCTTTTCCATCTTTAAGTTGTAAGGCTGTTTTATGTAAATTTTTGTCACCAAATTTTAAATTCATGTGAAATTTTGTGAACTTTTTGAATTCTAATTTGATTGAATTAACTTGTTACAATAATAAGGAAAGCGCAGTAAACTTCGAGGTTCAAATAGGTATCCCTGTTTCTACAACTCTCCTTTTAAAACTACGTTTGTGATCTGTATTAGTCCTGATTTGTCATGACATTATCTTCATAAAATGTACAGAAAATTAATTTTATCTTGCGCATTTATTGTTCATTCAGAAAAGTTTTCACTCAACATTTGGGATGTTTATTTAGATTCTTCAAAAAATAATATCTGTTAGAGGGTACAGCATTTTTATTTGCTAAAATAATCATTCCTTGTCAATAGTAATTTATTATATGTCATTGCAATCAGTAAATGAGATAATTTGGAATGTATAAATAAACTTGATTGTCAGAGGATAATTTTAAACAAACAGTTATTGGCCTTGCTTTTCTGGTGGAATAAACAAACACCAGTGCACTTTGTTACTGTCTTTTGACACAAACTCGTCACCATTTCGTTATTATTGGTCTAAGTTAGACAATCACTGTACACTTATGTTGTACTATGGTGATATGCCGATATATATTTACTTAATTTCATTTTGCCGTATAAGTTTAAATAAATGCATCAATGAGACTGTTAAAATGCAGAAGAATAAGAAATTACTCATGAAAATAAAGACCTCCAACAAGGTTTCATTATTTTTAATGAGTATCCTATTTGTATCAGGTCAGTTGCATCCGTTACATGTTTGAGAAAGCATTTGAGCCTTTAAAAATTTATTACCGAATGCCAACGTCTGAGAAATTGTCAACTTCATGTAGGAAAACTTCAGCAAATTTGAATTCGGTCGCTCTGGTAAGAAACTTGCATTCTTTGATCCCTCTTCTTGTTCGCTATCAACCAGGATGGTTGATCATCGACAACACACGTGATCTTTGATTTAATGAACGTGTTAATTGAACGCTGCTACATGCCCAGCGCCGAACTCTTAAGGAGATGAGAGTTATATAAAAAAACCAGATTTTTTGTTTTAGAATCGTATTTTTATCCCCCTCTGCCGCATTTATACATCCTCAATACCCACTTAATACATTGTGTTCATAAAGAAAATTAATTCGAAATAATTTCTTGATTTAAATAACCATGCTGAATTTATTCATTTCCAGTTCCATAAGTCAAATAATACTGTCCAAAGGAAAAAGAGGAAATGAATTCCAGGAAATTGTATTTTAAGAAGAAAATCCTCTCTTCTCGTCTTTTAAAGACGGAGAGACTTTTCTAAATCTTGTCCGACTTTAACCCTAATTGCAAACAACAAGTTAAGAGGTACTTTGACGTAGACGTAAAATATATTCAGAGATCATCTCTCCAGATCTTCTTTGTTAATCTCACCGAACAGTTGACAATCAGGATTTCTAATAGAGTAACAAATATTAAAAATAATATGTGTGAAATATGTTTATTTTTTATTCTCAAATCTTAAATGGAACTAAAGTTCGTAGTATAAAGTGCTCAAACCTTCGAGAGCACTCGATACCTATTTAAGACTCATGAGGTCTGGATGTAAATAGATATTGTAAAGCTGCTAGGTATAACTTAAACACCTTTTTTAACAATTATGTTTGCACAAAGCAGTGAAACTGTTCCTGGATGTGTAAACATTTCGCAAATATAAGCGATGGAAAAGTGAAAAATAAACGCACACACACACATACACACTCAAAAACCGATTATGCAAGCACTGGTAGAATGTTTATCTCGAATGTGCACAAAAGACATCCCTCACTTAGTGTTTATTGTATTTTTACTTGATTCATTGATAATCAACTTCAGAGCAGGTAAAAAAGTGGGCTTCGTTGAACATTTTTGCAATTTGTTTGAGAGGGTCGTTTAGTTCAACACACCAAAGGCACATTACTTTGCAATCACAACATCCGGAAATAGTTCTATTTCCTAAATAGAAAATTTACGAGATTTAAGCCAGAGATGACATCTGAACGCGGGAAATCGTAAATAGACTATTAAAGGGATGAAAGGGGAGTCAAATGGGAGTATTTACTGAAGCCAGGATATCAAGTGTCTTAATAGTAAAGCGTCTATTTATTTAAAGAGCCTATTAATGAAACGACTCAAAAGTGGATGCACAGCTTTCAACTATTACCTATCTGAAAGTAGAGGTCTATAAAATTTCGCGTTCTTGTGTTCATTTTGTGGTCATATTCTTCGATTTCATTTCGTTTTCTACTCCGGCTCTTCATATCTCATTCCGAAGGTCATATTCCTGGAAGCACTTTTAGTTGCCCCTGTTTCATTTTCTCAATTTCGGATTTCACAGGGCACCTTTAAATGAGGAAGCTTCATAAATAAACCTACATCCGGTAGCGAATAAATAAAGGAGTTGGTGTGTAGTCAATTCTTTCTCTTCAGTGGTGCTGTATCCTCTATATGGTCATTTTAAAATGTCGAACTTCGCCATCGATCAAGTAGTATTTAATACTACTTATTCTTGAATAATAATAATTTTACACCTACTATGAGTCTTGCTTTTGTTAGAATTTTCAAAGCGTTGAATTGTCCACTAAGTTTACAATATTCAAATATTTTCATGATTTGATTCCTGGGGTACCACGGTGAGCTAACGCCCTTGATATTCAGATCCTGTTGGCCAGTTGATTTAATTGCATGATTGGGCGTATGATTTGTTTTTATTTTCTGGAAGCGAATAGATGAAACTAGCTAAAAATCATTAATTAAAAAACCTGAAGCATCCATGTTGATCTCTTTCCTTTTTCCTTTGTACCTGACATTGCAATTCGTTCATTCATCTTTCTCTGATCTTCTGTTATCGGAATTTTGTTTTTCGTTTCTTTTATAAATTTTTTTGCTAGACATTTAATTACTGAATACCAATAGTTACGAGTATTTAGCTTGACGATCTAAAGACTAACATCTGCTTCATGTTTCTTCTAAGTACAGGCATCCATGTGACGTCCCAATCTTCCTCTTGTTATATGCATTCCCCGGATCAAAGAAGGACCATGGCTGATTTGTCCTACGTTGGTGATTTCAAAGATAGTGTTTTTACGTCGTTCAAAAAACAGTTGCTCTTTCATTGAAGTCTTGCTTTAGCATTTCCACACAAGGTCTTTTGATCTGAGTTTAAGAACACGCTAAATGTAATATTTTTAGTTTATTTTTAATAATATATTTAAATTTCTATGTTGACTAATGTGCAATGGAATTCTCGTTCTTGATTTTAAGCATAACGCATCTAAGGTGATCACTTAATTTCCAATCATTTACATTTAATTTCATTAATTTATGATTTCAACAAGAAAAACACAAAAGTTAAAGATAGCGAAGCGTATTTAATATTAGCATTCCTTCAATTTAAACGCAAACTTCAATCAGTTCAAACTCGTTCAAACATGTGAGAAGAAGAGTATTGAGACATGTAAACCGTGTGAAGGAGTATGAAGAGTTAATAACTATTACCAGCTTCTCATATAAATCACTTGTAAACGCTAAATTTTTGCACGTACCAAATTGATACCACTTTGTTTTCACTTAGAATTAAATGAGGATCAAATTTGAAGCGGTAGACAGAAATTGTTCCTATTGACTTTATATTCAAGTTAATATTTCAATTTAGTTAAACATCATTTTTTCTCTTATCTTCGTGAAATTTATAATTTTCGCAAAGCTACCGTTTTGTTGTCATGATCGACCATAATTGTCATCAGTGACGGTCAGAGAAGCAGAGAAGTGGTACACATAGAATGTGGATATTAGCATTTGTCTTAAGTCCATATGCTTATTTTATATCTTCAGTCGTCTCAAACGTTGGAAGAGAAATTAAGTGGAATGGCAAAACCGACTCTCATGACTAAAAGGCCAATTAATAAGCATCGTACAACATGGACGAGCATTTTCTGTAATCTAGAAGATGAATCGTGAAATTTTAATTTGGGGACGTGAAGTTCCCATTTATTAAGTAATATAAAATTCGATTCTAAAAAGCAAATGAAGTAAGGCTCTTTGTTACCTTCACGTCTCTCTGAGCATCTCTTGACCACTTTGTTCGACTATCTGTTGACCGATTTCAGTGGCTTCAGGCAATTGAAAACTACACCTTTTGTAATGCTATGAGTAATAATAATAATTCTTCTAAGTGTCTGAAAAGTGAATTGATCGTTCTAGATCGGGAAAGGGATATAAGCATATAGTAAGATTTAATTCTTGAATAGAAAAGATTTCCTATGAAATGAGGTTCTTTCTTAAATACTTTTAGTCCTTTAAAACCGGAGAAGTTGCTTTTATTAAGAGAAAAAATTTTCCAATCCACTTCATTGGATATCGATTTTCATACTGCATTCTCACCGTTATATATTTCACGCATTGGTTCAAATGTATTTGATTGAAGAGGAGAGCGAAAGAAATTCAAATTTTACAAGTTTAATGATTGGAAAACGACAAAACTTCCGCCTTCACGGCTGCGGAGCATTCAAATTAATACGATGGCTTCAACGCTAGGCAAAATTTAGAGTTAAAGAGATTTTAACTATCTAAGCGTTCCAGCATTTAACCGTATGATATCTTCTTCTCTCAGTTTTTATTTTTTCATAAAATTATAGGAAATAGATTTTAGCATTTTATTCTGAATTTTTTCCTCCCACTGTCTGGTGCTTAGTTATAACAGCCCTACCTCCTCATTTCAGCCATTATCTCCAGAGCGGGATCAAAGTCTATACTAGTTATGGAATCCTGCAAAGATCCCGATGGTAAGCACGGTGAGGTGATGATTCGGCAACAGCAGTGCGTCGATCAACGATGTCAGTGTATAAACGGAAATTGGTTCTGCATTGACACCTGTACGCCCCTAGAGGAACTCAACTGCCCTTCGGAGGAGCGCATTTTCTGGGATCCTTTCTGTTGTCCACGATGCAAAGGTAGATTAATTTTAATAGAAATATCTATGAAAAAATAACGTTATTAACATTAACACCATTCATATATCGTGTTTGTGTTTGCTATTTCTTGTATCGCCTAGAAACGCTTGAATTTTCTAATTTAAAAAATAATCGAATATTTTCAATCAAAATTTAATTAAAATTCTAAAGAAATTGTTATTTAAGCTTATTAAAGATGGCCGTTTCCTAAAAACATCGTAAATTTTATTTATGAGTTCTGTAGTATAATAATTGCTATGGCAACATCAGAGAATAGCAAATTAATTGATATAATAAAAACCTGAGTACATTATATTTTAATAGCTAGAGGGGGCTGTTTCCGGGGGAAATAAACCTTGATTATTACATAATACTTCCTGAATCATATTACACTTCAAAGTAATTAATGATATCCGTTGTACCATTAATGTTGAAATTATAAATGAATAAATTTAAGGTCTATTTATAATTAATTCAGGCTCTGCCTTAAATAAATTTCGATATTTTAAATAAAAAATATTTTAAAATAGTACGAATAAATTTTTTGGAGTCCACCTTTTTAAAAGAAATAACTATAGTGATGAACCCGGTTTTGTCGTTGTTGGAATACGAAAAATTACATTTATGAACCATGAAAAGCAACTGATACCGAACAGCAGTAAGTCTAATCAATGATAGAGGGAAGGGGATCACGAAGGTACTGAGAACAACACCAAAGTATCAAAGAGTCCTGCTTCATTTGATCATTGACGTCGAGTTTATAATTAATTGGGGAATTTCTTTGATGTTGTTTAACTTTTTTCGCACTATTCTACATTGATTTACATCACGAAGTTCTAAGGTAAATCTCCGCTGAATTCCTTGAATACTCTAAACCAGTTAATTTTCTTATATAATATTATTTATTGTATATTTATTATTATTATTTCTAACGACAAAATGAAAAATTACAATTTGCAACATTGGGAAATCGTCCTAGTAGGAATAGAATAAGGGAGGAAGGGATGAAGAAGTGGGTCAAGAATCGGGGAGTAGTTCATATTCACAAGTATCATAACATAATTTTCAGATTTTACGATTTGATCCAAGGCGTCTGTGTATGACATTGTTCGGGATATTCATCATCAACTTACCGACTAATTTCATTGAGAGGTTGGTCATGCCACCTTGATTCGCTTTTATCCCCCCATTATTGAGAAGAGGCTAATAAGTCTAGAAAAGATGTTTTACCCGTGACAGAGTTTGATAATTTTACCGAAGGGAAACCCTCATATCATAGTTATTGTTGTATTTCTCATCCACTCCATACGTATTTCATACTCTATAACTGAAGTATTTGAACGTAATAAGCATATGCTGAAAATTTAGGGTTTCT
Organism: Hymenolepis diminuta; assembly: GCA_900708905.1. Lineage (NCBI taxonomy): Eukaryota > Metazoa > Platyhelminthes > Cestoda > Cyclophyllidea > Hymenolepididae > Hymenolepis > Hymenolepis diminuta. Next base: position 2,320,256 of record CAADRB010000005.1, on the reverse strand, counting down.
CACTTTCTCACAAATTCAATAAATCCCTGCTAGAAACTCATTGTATCATGCTACTTATTAATTGAGATAACTTACTGTTGCTACAATAGAGCCATAAACGACGCCATAATGACGGAGTTGCATTAGTGAGTCATTATTGGTTTCCGCGAACCTAAACCAATGCGCGTATAAATAAATAAATTTAATATATATGAATAATATAAACAGTACATTTTTTAATACCTTCCCTTCTAATTTTATTAATCCGATAAACTTCCCATTGTTTCTTATGATATTAAACCATGTCAAGGCAGATGTCACATGCATTCAACCCAAAATTAGGAAGTCTGGAAGGTCAAAAACCCTGTATCTAACCTGTGTCTCCCCTAATTAGGCGACTACCAGTTTGCAGAAACTTCTTAATGAAGGAATTTAGCATATATGCAACATTTCAAAATTTATTTCAAAACGAACTGCAGGTGCAAAAAAATCGCATTTATCACTGTGAGAGAGAAAGGCTTCGTGAAAAAAATTCATGTCACAGGAAGGACGAAGGAAATGTTGTAACAATATGATGCAAAGGACGAAATGGGGTAAAATGGAATTATCTTAACAAATATAACAATGTAGGTCTAAGAAAGACCTAATTTTGGAACTGAGGCATAAATATTCAGTAACAGTAATGAAATTAATAAACTTTAAGGTTATTAAGATCGTAGTAGTAACATCACTCTCTTGCATTTTAAATATTTCGATTACAGAAGTAAAGAAGAAAAAGATATCTCAGTCTTCACCTATTCTGTCAGCTGTATTCTAATTCCAGCGATCTTTACCCGGACAACAGAATGAGAAAGGTAGAAGTAGAACTCACAAGATAAGCGATGCATTTGTGAAAGTAAATCAGAGTTACTCATAAATGTCAAGCCAATTTATGAAAGTTTCCAAGTTCATTATTAAGTATTCTACCACTTCTCTCGTAGACCATTATTAATCAGTCACTGGCTGTGCACCGGTGTGCATTGGTCTCCTGCTCCCTGACTAAGCCGACTAGCGTGTTAACCACCGTGACACTAGCACTCCCATACAGGAAAGCGTATTCGATACTCATCTTGGTTAGAGGGGGTAGTTGATCTAGTGAGGAAATAGAATTAAGCTACTCCATTCATTGGCCAGAATTAGCCATAAGGATGGGCATTGAGATTTTGACCTTTGACTTCAAAGATGAACACGTTAACTACTGCGCCAATAAATTGCGTTTTCTTTCATTTTCGAATAAATAAGAATAAATATTACTTCAACTCAAAATTTAAATTATAAAAATGGACGAAAATCCTCATTTAAAATACCGGAATAATATAAAAAAGAAAGCTGTACATCTCCCTGTCTAATTCTTGCCTCATTAGAAACATACACTGATAATTTTTTAATGAAATGGAGTTCTTAAATAAGTAAATAAATAAATATTTGTAAAATGGCCAGACGTAGCCCACAATAAAAGAGAACGTTTGGTAGCTCATTTCGTCATCAAAATTGAATCGCTCAATACAATTTTAACAAATTTAACAGTTTTGATTGATCAGGAAATGAATTCCTGTTAATAACATTGACAAAGTGGAAGTTAGGGCGAAATATGTTTAAATGAAGTTAAATTTGTGAGTGAATCAATTCAAATTAAATAACAAGAGGAAGAGACTACTAAATGAAAATATTTTGAATCACTCAAACTTGGGTTAAAAGATTCATGAAACTAGTTTATTTCTAAAGCAAAATTATTAAACACATTACATTTTCTACTTCTACAGGCAGTAAGAAGTGCAACGTGACTGTATCGACAATTAATTGGTTGGAAGGGGCCCCAGGACTTAAAGGACTTCCCCGATTCGTCAGTGTTTTCAACTCGGATGGTGAAAAAGATGGCTCTGCTGACAAAGCACATCAAAGGGTTGACAAAATTAATGCAGAGCCGTTGATGCCAATATTAAATGCCTCTGTGGGAGCGATGGAGAAGACAACAATCATAACAGTGGATCCGGCACAGTACTTGGTAACCCACGCTGGTCGATGTGTCTGCACAGATGGAGAACTCAGATGTTCAAGACCTGGTATTGTTTTGAGTTCATTCTTAAAGACAGTATTCGAAACATGCCCTCTTAAAATCCTTTAGCGATACTTCTTTTAATCTTTAAACTTATATTTTCCACAAGTAATATTGATTTATTTAGTTCATTTAATCAAAAGTTTGTATCAAAAATAAAATTTAAATGCGGAAAATTAAAGCTCTGAATGCGAAACTTGCTGAGACTAAAGAAAAGTGAAATTTGATTATTACAGTCTTTGAACAAGGGATTTCTAGATATATCGTCCGATAACTGGTATTCCTGTTGTCTTAAAGATCTTTATATTTGGGTGGATTTAACTCAGGTGGAGTTTAGATTTTAGGAAGATCAAGTGAAAATTGCCCACAATTTCGGATTTCAAGAGGGAATGTTTAGATTTATTCGCTTTCTTTCAAAAATCGGTTTAGATTCGTCTGATAGTAGAAGAAAGTGTCTACCTTAAAAGGATTAAACTGAATGACACATTAAAATCTCCCGTTCCATATGATTTTTTCCATTATCTATTTTGTTTCTCGGTGCTCAAACGCTGCCGTAAGATTTATTTCCTATTTCTATTTCCGTTAACTTCATTTACTCGCGTTTATCAGTATTATTCATTTTCCTGTTAAATATTAACTTCACTTGTTTATGAATATTTGAAGCGAATTACCACTGGTTAAATTTTCATAGAATATTTAAAAAACGAAGTTTCGAATTAGAAAAGGGAGCTTCAATTTCAGTGTAGAAAGCAGTTCCTTTTTTAGACAAACCAATTTTGTCAGCTTTAATTGGTTCCTAATTTTTAAGTGCCTTTCATAAAATGTCTATTCCCGCCTACTCTATCACCAGGCAGAACTTGACAGGAAAATTTTATTCGATTTCCGGATCAAACGCATGATTTCGATCGAGAGGTTATTTTTACAGTTAAAGTAATCCATGTGCTGCCTTTTCATGGATAAAGCCATTTTCCTTCGCCAACCTGCATCCGAATTATTGAATCATCTCTACGTGATGCTGGATTTTTCCTGTCGTGAAAAAAGAACGTCTTGAATTTCCAAATACATGCGGATATTACTATAAATGTAATACTACTAGGAGAGGTTAAAATGTCACATTGTTGCTGAAAATTCGCAACTTTGACATTTAGAATAAGAAAATCACTTCCAATAAATAATCATATAAAAAACATATAGTTGTATTTGTGATTCCAGGGAAAAATATCCAAAATTTTATACCTATTTTTATTGGAGATATTTATAAATTTTCCCTTTTTTAAATATTCCCAGTTTGCACCACTTACAGTATAGTTATCTGGTACAAAAATAATAGTAAAATTACAAAAATTATATTTATCTTATTGGAAGTTATTTTTCAACTTTATTCAAATTCTCTTTTTTTATTTATTTCCAAATGTGCGATTGTTATTGATTTGAAGTCGATTTTCAAATTCGATTGATTTCAACTTCTATATATCGTTGTATCGGCCACAAAAGAAATATATAATCTAATTATGATAACTTTGAATTGATTTTAGGTACGGGCGTTTGGCATGATACCGACTGCTACTATTTCCATGGTCATGGTGGTCGGTACTACCCAAAAGGTGAACGATGGAAGGCATACAACGACGAATGCTCTGATTGTCAGTGTCTGGAAGATCGGAAATATACATGTAAAAGAGCACCATGCTCCTCTCTCTTTCTTTGTCCACCTGGTCAAGTTCCAGTGATAACAATGCCTGGAGATTGTTGTCCTTCAACATGCAAGGATGCTTCACTTGGTAAACTATCAAATTATTTCTAATTTATCTCAAAATCGGCTTTTGAAAAGAGATATTTCCTTTATAGTTAAATCAGAGGCAATTATAAAGCGAATTGCGTTCGAAGAGAAGACACTGTCAGATACTTCAAACCCATCTGAAAATGCTATTACTGAGTCTTTTTCAGTAGTATCTCCAGGTGGCCAATGCAAACCACTAGGTAATCTTGGATTTTCTGACAATGAAAATCCATCATCTTCAAATATCTTTCTCCCCTCAAAAAGTCTCGTCATAATCCGCCGTTCTTGCGTCAGTCTCAAATGTGTCTGCTCCTCAGAGGGCAACTGGGTGTGTGCAGACTACTGCATTCCTTGCGAGGGTGTCTCAATCCACAACGCTGACGATTTATCTATAAATGCATTGCTGCCTGTTCGACCACTTAGTGCCGATGGCTGTTGTCCAAAATGTAAGATTATATTCCTATTATGTGAAATTAAGTAGTATGATTTAATAAACGAAATTTCACCTATTTTAGGTTCAGAAATAAATGAAGCAGCACCCTATTTCACCGAAAGATATTCAATTGCAATCACTTGTTTCTTAGCCCTTCTTGCATTAACTCCCCTCTTTGTGATAGCATCCTGTTGTGTATGTCTGCGATACCGAAAGAAATTAAAGAAACTGCGAATTTTAGGGCTCAATCATTCAACTAAATTCCAATTAGAGAACGGAACACCTCAAGAACCCACTGTGGCAGCAATAACACATTCAACACAATCCAGTTATGCAATTCCATTGACAATCTCAACTGGTCCTGACGAGAAGAGTTCCACACCTCCGATTCGACTAAGAATTGTTCCAACAACCTTTGCGGGTCGTGATAGTACCCATCGATCCCTACTTTTTAACGATAAGTTAGAGGCACCACCTTCGTCCCTTTCTAAGTTCTGGTCGCTCAGTGCATCTTATAACTGTCTTTCTAATCCCCAACTAAACCACAAAGATCTCAGTATCCCCAATTTAGACGACAGTGCAATCAGAAAATCTCTGACAACATCCTCTACTACTGGCTACAGTGATAACTGTTCTTCAAAAGTCCTAACAAAAGTCGTTCCAGCTCAGCTCACTCCACTTCGTAACGATAGTCCCCTATCAAATTTCTCAACCCATTTACGAAAATCAGAATCTCCCGAGATCAGAAGAAGCTCAGATTGGAAGACTCGCCTGCGAAGAACCTCAACACAACCTAGAACTCATTTCTTTCCACAAGCATGGAAAACAATCCTTTCCAGATCTGCAAAGGCCACTACACCTACAGCCAATCAGGAACGGGCATCCTTCTTCAGCCAGCCAAGATCTAATCAATCAGAATCCTCCCATCAGCTCATTCAGACTCGTAATTCTCCACCCATAGAATTGACTGAAGCCGTATAACACAGCTTTCCTTACCTATTAGCCGCATTTTAACATTTGTCAAACGCTATTTTTGTTGTTCTCGGTGTTTCATTGAAACTGTGTTGTCATCACGTCGAATTAAAATACCACCCCCACACACACACAAAACTGGCAAACGAAATATCCATTTTTACCGATTGACAACTTGATTATTACACTCTCTCCACAAAAGTTGTACACCTTGAAAACCGCTTACGCTCACAGTAAAAGAAAGATTGATTATATAACTCTCTGTTTCTTTTATCTATTCTCCTTTATATTAGAAAAATACATTAGATCTAGGTAAAAATGGCATAGGGAAGAGGGAGGAATGGTTTATTGACTGGTGGATCTCAGTAATTGATGGTAAGCTTCAACTCGATTAGCCCAGGTTTGGAAGTAGTGTTCTAAGGTATCTTCATCAAGAATCAAAACGTCTGCTGGATAGCCATCAGCGTAAGCATACGTTATCAGGCCTTGCCGAACCTTAAGAAGAAGAGGTATGAATTATAAATGTGTGAACTTCATCATTATCATCAGAAAGTTGACAAAATAAGAAAGAACGAACCTCGGGCATATCGGGAGAACGAGTAAAGTTGTAGGCTCCAGCATAAGCGGCTACTTGCATAGGAGCGTCGTAAGCCTTTTCCAAGCTTGTTACTCGTTTACTCTCATGAACTGTCTTCCATTCGGTTAGAACATAACCACTGTCAGTCACATTTGGGACTCTGTAAATGAAAATTAACACAAAATACCACTGATTAAGTTATAAGTAGAGAGCAATGAGATGAAATAGATGGATGATAAAATTTGCTTTCAGTTCAGGTAAGATTTAAAGGAATACATCAGTCAGTTATACCATACCATAACTAATAAATTCATAAATTAGATTAACGGTTTCTAAAACACGAAAGCTAACCTATGAAGTATGAGTTGTCAAAAATACGGCTATTTAAACAGTGTTAGCTTTTACTTAATAACTCCGACAAAATACAATTCTTTTGTGGTAAAAAATCAAAATAGTAGGGATTAAAGAACAACTCAAAATATTCATGTTAGAAACGTCTTATCATTTCAATACGATTAAAACGGATGCTTGGCTAAATACTCTATCGTTATTAGAACTGAAATTAATAGACATTTGAACAGAATCGTGGAATTTTCTGCTGTTTGCGAAGGTCATCTACATGTAGATGTTCCAGACAGGTAGAAAGAACCGCTTAAATTACATATAAGACCACTAAGGGTGTTGATAATGCATGAAAAAGCTAGGGAGAAAAGGTGTAGAAAGATTCGTACTCAGTGATCGATTGTTAAGTTAGCATATTTATAGAAAAGCCATCAATTTGTAAATGCTCTCATAATTGAGAAACTACAAAATCGTTTACCTTTAGCTTGCACCAAGCAATATAATCGATCATCCCACCCACTAGTTATATATCGAGGGATTACAAATCAGCAACATAGACAGCGACAAATAAACCCGTTGGTGTTGCAAAGACTAATATAACATTTAAAGAGTAGAAATTTGATTAATACAAAGCGTCGTTCAGAATGCACAAATTGCTGAATAAAAACGTACTTAAAGCTGTTAATGCTGTCTAAACGACCTCGATATTTAAGTAGTGGATGGAAACAGTCTTTTTCAACTAAATGAGTTGCTTTAACATGAGATAGAACTGTCTCCAAACTGCGAATATATCCTTCAATTGGTTCGGGAAAATCTTCGATCCGTTTCTGGCCCTGAATGATATCACAGATAGCTTGATGAACATCCTTGCCTAGTCCCTTTATGCCTAAAATATAATAAAAAAAATTAAAATACGAATGCTGAACTTAACTTAGTAACAGCACGTATATATATGTATATATATTAACTCACGGGTAATGTGATCATTGAACTCTCTATCGCCCATTTGTTTCCGCATTTTCTCTTGCCATTTGCGTAGAATCATGACATTTTCGACAGGCATTGTTTTATTGATTATAGTAGAAACTGTTGGAAACTTTCTGGACATGTAAGCTGTGTTTTCTGAGAGCTCGGAAATTGGTCCATCAAAGACAGATATGAAACGAAGAGATTGACAGCAGAGAACACGATCGACGATCCTATGCAAGATCACTTTCGTGTGAGCAATCATCAAGATCTGCAATATCTTTAGACCACGATGCGTGTTAATTATATTTTAAATAATGAAGCATTTATTTATATTAAAATATACCAAAATGTATTTAGAAGATTCAGAAAAAAACAAAATGAGCCGCAATTTTCAAGAACGATGAATAGACCAATTAGCCAATCGAAATAATGATCGGGACTAGTTAAAAATTCGGCAAGGTTGTTAGATTTTTCAAAATATTTTATTGATTAATCGTCGTATGAATTAATAATAAAAAATATTTATCGCTTATTATGTATGATTTTAATAGTTCATGCACTAAAAATGTCTGAATCAAACAATAAATCCACCTACGTTATTTTATTGAATATCATGACAGAAGTTTTATGTTCAAATATAGGTCATTGTACAGTAAATTTTCCATAAAAAGTTTTAAGTCAAAAGTCATGCATCATTTGTGCACAGTTGAAACTTCGTAATGATTCCCTGTTTATCAAATACCATGTGCGGATAATTTCCTTTGAGTATTCGAGAGAAGTTTTGATGAGAAGCATAGAACTCAACTCAAGTGAAGCATCTTATAACTTAAACGTGACGGAGGTTCTAGCATTCAGTACATAAAATCGAACAGAATAGTAGATGAAATTCATAATGCTGGCCAGCATGATGAATTTGTAAACATGAGAGTGATATTCGTGGGAAAATCGGTGATTTAAAGTTCAGTCATTGGTAGAGTAAAGCAACCGTGTAATATGTACATTTGATAAGTATGAGTGCATACAGAATAAATAGATGTAGTGACTAAATATGATAAGCTGTTGGAGTTAAATTTTAAAACATCATCGAAGCAAGAATATACATATTTTTTGTTAAGTTAACAAATTGTTGTGAATTAGAATCGGTCAAATTCTAATGAGAGAAAAAGTAAGGAATTAAGAAAAATAAATGATATTCGCGCATCCACTCAACGTTAGAAATGACTTGCCAAATATGTCGGTCCTTGAATCCAAATTCGAACTTTCTTTTTCTTTTCTTTCCTTTTTTTAATCAAACTCTGAACGGGGAAAGAGGAGGAGGTAGGGTTAGATAATCGTTTCAGACTTAATTATTCGTTTACCCACGGCAAAGTGGTCATTTTCATTCCTCATAACAGAGCAGAAATAAGACTCCCTTAGCACTTGAGAGAGTAAACCAGACTCAGAAATGACGTCGTTTGAAAGGTAGGCCTTTTAAATCTTAATAAGTTTATGTAGTAGTGGTAGTCATTTTAAATTGCTGATATACGTAAATTTTAGTCTCGTCGCGTGGTGTTATTGATAGAGATTGGTAAAGTTATTCATGTATAGTGATTTATTAAGCAACTAGATTCAGTTTACTAATTCCTTATTTATAAATAATAGTCTTTGTTGAAATAGATCATCTGCAAATTTCTTTTCGAGGTGAAAATAAATAAAATTATTTAATATAAACAAGATAAATTAACGACAATTTTTTTGAGCGAAGCATTCTTCCTTTATTATAATATAAATATGTTGCCGTCTATAGTTTTTCGTAGGTTTCATATGAGATCATCTATTTACTGGACGATTAAATCCAAAATCTGAGGTAGGTTCCATTTTAATTCCCAGTTCAGATAATATTTGGAATTAATATACCTCGGTTCGTCTCTGTTTTCCATCATCTTATGGTTGATGTTGCTCAATGTAAGCAATTGAATTGATCAGATTTGAGAAAAAGTAGTGATTTTCATCACGGTTTATTTAATTATTTAAGCAATTTTGATTGGAGTACTCCAAATTTTTATTCAAAGTTAAGTATGCATCAAAAATATAATATAATTGTTGATCTTCCGTCAACTGCAGACATTACTGGCATTCCCTCCCCCTGGTATACATTCATTTTCCCTCTTTACTGTGAACAAAACATTTCCAGGCTGGCCAGTTAATTTATCACTAAGGCGCAACTATCTTGGAAACTATCCTAGGATATCCGAAGGAAAAAATATTTTCATATGAAAGGAATGTGTGATCAATTATACGTATTGTAAAGCGCCAATTTATCATGAAGATTTCCGCTGTTTTCTGCCACATTAGCGATACTTTTTTCTAATTTTATATAAATTTTGCGAGTTGATAAATAATACGATAAAATTATGTTTCTAAATGGCATTTTATTACTCCTATTTATTAAATAATTGCAATCAGCATTCGAAGTTTATTTAGTTTCTTTCTCGCGGTAAAGCTAAAATTAAGGCTAGGCGCGGGGAGCAATGCTTAAAATAATGATCAGTTCGGGTATACTATTTCTTCTGCATTTAGACAGATTTTAACTTACTTATGAATGTGAGACTAAGAAAACTCAATCCTCTTAAATCTTCGCTCTTGAATACCCTTAATTTATCTTCTTTTCCCCTCGGTAATAATTGCATTGAATGCTAGACATCCTCTGTCAAAAGCGCATCTCTGAGGCAACTTTTTGCTCAAATGGACTAAATATATGTGAGAATTAGACATACAGAGTTCGGCCCTCATACTCTGGAAACGTGTAAAACTTACATGTTGACGGTATCCGTTGCATTTATTTAAGTCACACACACTAAATTTTTTCCCCAGAGAATTTACTTCAAACACATATTTTAGATGTTTAAAGTCGGCACCACGTATCCGAAAGTGCGCCAATGAAAAAGAGAAGTTGCTCAAGGTGGTATCTTGTTGAATTCCTCTCATTCATGATCGTCAAGTAAATTAATTCGTACACATTTCCTACTGAACTCAAAATTAATGTGATCGGTGTTCCCCACGGAAACGAATAAGCGGACAGTTTTAATAATGAGATAGAATCTGACAGCACGTGAGGTAAATGAATTATTTAACAAGCGATGAAACGGAGACTAGAAACGGAGTGAATAATGAAGCCAGGTTGTTAAGAAGTCTTGCTTTCTTGCACTAAACTGTTCACCTTCTCAATAAGGGCCTAAACCACACGGTAAAATCCGATTGTTCTATTGCTCAATTTTCCCTGTGTTAATGTCAGTGATAATTTGAGCTTGTTGAACACTTGATTCAGTTGAATGGTTGGTCATGTCACTTTCATTCATTTCTAACTTCTTATATTTATGAACTAGTAATTATCTGGCAATGATTAAATGAGCAGAGATTCCTAACAAAGATATCTTAAAATGTATTCTTAAATTCATTAAGAGAAATGTAAGTAAGACTTAACAAGGTTGAAAGTAAATGGGTATTCCGTCACTTCCCTCTTTTATTAGAATTAATCACTACTGTTGACCATTCATATCAATGGTTATACACCAGTGACCTTACCTGTGACCTATCAGATACGCACATTAACTGACCTAATAAACAAAACTTTGAGCAGTTCGATATTGATGAGTGGAACATTGTTTACCATGCAGTATCCAGAGGACTTAATCCTCAATGGAATGTGTTCACTTAACATACATTTAAGCAGAAGTGTTTACGTTCCTATTCTCCTTTTGCACTGTCCTTTTTATTCAACCTGTAACAATTAATCATTTTGTTAAAGGAAATTACAGTCAGCAAGTTCTGTTGCCAAAATAAATTCTTTTTCACAGAATTTTAACCTCCAGCACATTTAACGTTCATTATTTCTTGGTGATTTTTTTCCTCCTATTTTTTTGCGGCTGAGTTGACACAACTGGATAATTGAAGTTGCCAACTATTTGAAAAGTGAATGTTTGAAGTGCGGCCGATGCAATTCATTAGTATGGCTAAATGCATCAGTTGGTTAGAGAAGTATTTTCAGGGAAAAAACTGACCATAGCGTTTACTTAAATAAAATAAATACTTAAATAAAACTTGAGCGTTTTAGGTGGGCTAAAATTCGGAATACCATTGAGAAATAACAATATGTTTAACTAAAAAATCTCAAATCTCAACCAGATATAAGGCAAGATGCAATAGAAGATAACAATTTTCTAATTAATTTGTCTCAAAGAAAACCATAACAGCAAGTCGATTTTATAGGATGAAATATAAATAATTCACTGGAGCCTTTAACAGTGAAATTTTCAAAATATTGAGCTGAAAGGGGAGTGGAGAAATAGAAAACTAGAAGACGTTTGACACTGATAAAGTTGTCATTGACCCCAATTTAATTCATTTCTCGCTGTTAGAGTATTTACTTAAACTTATTTCACAGGTATGTTGTTTTGCCCCTTTCACAGAAATAAACTCTGGAGACATGCGTTTACGTTAACCATTGTCTTGTCCTCTCGGAAAGTTAGTTACTTCACGTGGGATTGTGTTTTTAGTAAATAATCAGAAGAGATTTCCTGCCAGTGTCTTTTCTTTGACTGAAGGCACTTTCTTTGACTGTACCTAGTGCTACATACTAGGTACATCATGAAGTATCACCATTTAAATTAGTTTACAGGCTTCTTTACATTTTGTTTGATGTCTATCACATTTTGGATCTCAATACATAGATGTACCTGTTCTTTGTTCTGTTTTGCACCTTCAGCTTTTAGTGACCGTACTTGAATATGACCATGTCGAGGAGGAATTCGAAACGGTGAATATGAACTCCAAAATGGAGCTAAATAACACTACAAAGCTTATTCAAGTGTCTCTTAGAGAATAAATCTCCCCTAAAAGGACTGAAAATTTTTACCTTATTCAAAACGTATTTGGATTTATCAAAATGGCACTATTGTGAATGCTATATGTAGTGATCCTAGCGACCCACCCAAATCTACAATTAAAAGAAGACGATTTTGATAACAGACAAAGAAAGTGACGGTGGATGAAAAGTTCTAACAAGGTTATAAAATTTGATATAGAAGGTCAATCTCAACATTTACATCAAACTGGATTCGAATCTTTCCAAAAGGTCTTTGTAACAACACCTACTATTCCTAGCTGAGAAGAAAAGTAGATATCCTAAACCTCCTTGTCCTTTCCCCAAACCACTCTCTAGCAGTCTTAGCTAAACATTCGCTCTTTCGAATAGTATGAGGTATTCAGCATTTATTAATAATGCTCCATACTGATACTGACAAAAGTGGAGATAGAAAGAATCCCCACGAATGACCATGTACATCCGGGCCAGTCACACGACGAAATCCTCATTGCGATTGGTAATGACATTGAGTATGTTTAATATCTCGAATTTCCAACTGCAGGTGTCACACTCCCATCAAAATCGATGAGTTACGTGCTGTTACATATCGGAACAGGTAGGGACAAACAATTTTCGTGATATTTTTTCATATAAATCGATTACTCAAATGCCTATCGTCTGTAAGTTCAAACAGTATCATTTTAAAATGATAAATTTTGATGAATTAATTTTTCTCATAAGCATACAAACCTTAATAATACATTTAACGGAATGCTCAAGTAATTCATGTCAATAATTTAAGAGGTTAGGTAGATAAAATGGCCTGAAACTGAGAACCTTTTAACGGTAGAAATTGATCATATTCCGATAATTTTCATGTCACTGATAACAGAGGTGATCATATACACATATTCGTTTATTCTCGCAAAGAATTTCGTCCAAAAGGACCCTTCATCCTCATTTCTTGCACAATAAATAATCCAGTATTTCGTTTGTCTAAAGCAGAACTTTTGAATACAAAAGGGAGAAAACACTTCGAAGACTAACACTCGGTTAACTTTGTTTTAGTCAAATTTGATGCAGAAGATAGTGAGGAAGACACCTTTTGAAGTTTCAGACAAAACAAAACCCCCACCTACTAACTGTCATGTAAGGATAGTAGGAAGCAAAGAAAAAGTGAAATTCCTGAGAAAGTATAACCAATTCCAACTGAACTTTGGTTATTCCGGTATGGTTTTGTGTTAGCTCGTTTGTTATCTAAAAAATAAAATACTTCAAATTTATTTTAGTCATCCTTTCTACTCGAGTTTGATAATCCGGTCTGAAAAATGATGTCGTTCTATTGGTCGGGTGAGAAGAAACGGATTAACCGCTTTTGCCTGACTTGGTTTAATTAGTAATTTTGATTAAAATGGAGAGATTGCCATTTATGGAAATGTTTCCCTTCGAGTTCATAAACTTGATTTTAGAAACTGTATTAATGAATAAGGTTTATTTGTTTTCGTTTTGAAATGTCTAAAGATCTATAATTTTAATAATGTGTTGCCATTTATAGATCATTCTTTACTAAATTGTCAGGTTTGCGATCAAATCAAGCAAAATTTAAATATAATGTTTCATACGTTGACAAATGAATATACGTCAAAGTAAAATCTCCCTGGAACTCCTGCAAACATATTCGAGTTAATGATTTTTCCGATCCCGTTGATGATTCAATAATCGATGCGTGAAGAATGATGTATCAGGTCTCGATCTTTTATTAACGCTAGTGAGTTCCACTAGGTTTAGTTAGCCTAATGCCATGAACTTATCTTAAGGTTACAAAACATTTACGTACTATTTCCTTAAAATGTAGAGTCTGACTAACTCAGCTTCTCTTCATTCCCCCTCAGAATGAACCTGGGGTTTACTTCAGAGGATTATCCTACCTCTAATTTGTGCTTCCCCTTGGCTGTTCTGAAGAAACTGGCATACCTACCGACATCTCAATCATTTGGAGCGACGCGATGCTCCAAGTTCGGAGTCATCAGTCTTAAGTCAGTGTTTCAATTAGCAAAATAGGTCTCGAACATTTTGGGCTATTTCAATAAAATGTACTTTAAAGAACAGATGCCTGGACCTCGAATAAATTAAGGGTTCGTATATCCAACTCTGGATGGCTGACGGGTAGAATAAAGTAAAATTATGTTCAATAATTTTGTCTCATATCTGGATCTTCAAAAGGTGAACCGACTATCTATTAAATCCTTTCCGGTTATTTCAAATTATTTTTCATAAAATTAAAAATTGCAATTATTAGTGTCCTGCTTTTATGACTCTCGGTCGAAAAATTCATCCACACCTTGATAATTACTGATTGCCTTAAAATGATTTTCAACTCGTCTTCATTTAGTCTCTATAAATGTAATTTAAATGTACTTTTCTCGGTACCGCTGCACATGAAGTATACAGTCCTCTTTAAATTTTATTTTTAGCCTAATAATACGGTAAATACTCTTAAATATAGAATAATGAGGAAATAGAGAATATTTAAGTGGTCAGTACAAAGTGATCTTGCTAATCACGGCACGAAAATCATTAATCATTAAAAGGCTCTCCGTTTCTTTTCCTGTATAATGTTAATCAAGGCACTTTTTGACAGTAAATCTGCCCATACATTCACCATAGTTCTATTTCACCGTTATAAATAGTCCGTTTTAGATTATTCATTAATTTTTTTGACAGAGCTATCAGTTTGGAAAATAACACTAAACAAACGTAGTATGCGCATTCAAAATCCAAGTGTTCAAGTCATTTATGATAAGAACAGGTTTCTCGTCCCCTTACTGGTTCACAATGCGGTTTGCGCAGGAAAAAGCGCTCGAGCGGCCAATCGTGAGCGAGTTGGAATGTGCGTGTGTGCTAGTGCGTGCATCACAGCAGTCCCGATCACTATGCTTTCATCGTATAACGTTAGACAAAGCGTGTAACTTGAATAAGAAAGAACGAAAGAAGAATAATTCTTATTCTCTCGAGTCAAAGACATCACCGTAAACAGACAAACAACTATTTACCCCATAATGACTCAGACGTGTCGTTTTTGGAGGTTATTTAGTCGGCAAATGGTGGGACAAAGAATCTTCAAAATTCATTCAAGGAGTCTTTGTCGGCAGCGACAGAATTCAATCTTTTCCCTTCCCCTACTCATCGGTGCTCTACTTCTATTCACGGAACTATCATCTGTCAAAGCTCTAAACCGAAATGATGAGAGAAATGTCCCCGTACAGAGCTGGCTTTACAGCATGTAAGTTAATATGAAACGTTCACTAAAACACATTTTTAAACTCTAATGCATTAAAAGGTGGTATATCTCCGATAATTTTTACATTATTGTCATAATTAATTTATATTACATATGCACAGTTTTTATTTTAAAAGAGCATAACATAATAAATAAAAATTTAATAATCTAACCCTACCTTTGTTTTAATATCTTATTTGAAATGTCTCTGTCAAAATTAACTTCTTTAAATAATCTGTATTAACATTAACATTATCATAATTGAAAATTTTAATTTACTTATGCAAACCACGTTAATAACATTTTAAATTACTAGCATAAGTTCAAATAGTAATAAATAGAATTTTAAAAAATTATTGATTTTAACAATGGATTAAAGGAGCACGCACAAATCAATAAAGCATCAGGAATAGAAAATGAAAAATCAATAGCGATTTCGGAGTATAATTACTATTTTTGTTAGAGAACAATTTGTACAATACTTCGTCGTTGGAAAAAATCTAGACTCCCTATAAAGATTAAAGAGAGGGAGTAAAGAGAAGAAAAGGACATCAGTGGAATCTTACTTAATTTATGTAAATCATTCCTGAGTAAAAATCCAGGGTTTTTTGACCAGTTTGTTGATCTAAATAACGTCTCATTTCCTATAGTTCCATATATTGCCGAGAGCTGGTAAATGAAATTGTCAGATTTATCTTAAATAAAACTAACCATATTTCAAATTCACTTAACAAGCTAAGGAAATTCTGCAATCCTTCAGTCCATTCCGGATAGTAGGGGAAAATAACATC
The DNA here is from genome assembly GCA_900708905.1 of Hymenolepis diminuta. Taxonomy (NCBI): domain Eukaryota; kingdom Metazoa; phylum Platyhelminthes; class Cestoda; order Cyclophyllidea; family Hymenolepididae; genus Hymenolepis; species Hymenolepis diminuta. The sequence continues at coordinate 2,304,195 of CAADRB010000005.1, read as the reverse complement.
AAAGATCGCGAAATTGCCCTCTTATTCACCACTTTGCCAATCGTTACAATCGATGAATAAGTCATGTATATCTCTTTCATGTATCAGAAATAAAGAGACTAAGCGGCAGCGATGGAAACACGGCACTGCTGGAGACACAGCGATAATCCATGCCCAGATGTCTTTTTTCCCTCGCTCTATCCCTCTCTCTCACTCTTTTTAGGATGAAAGTGTCTGAAGTAGAGAAGCCGCAAAAGCTAGAGAGAGAGAGAGAGAGGTATATTCACCCAGATAGTAGCGAATTTTCAGGCGAGAGTATTCCGAGTGACTCGATGCTTGCTAATGATTGATGTAGGTAATCGAATGCAAATTCATTCATTGCAAACCCTGTGTTTTGTGAGGTCTAAGCGAGGTAGAAAATGCCCTCTTTTTCTAAGGTAAAATGCAAGAGATCTCTTGGGGCAAACCGATATTATTTACCTGCCTCTGTTGTCAAGATGGGGTCGTTTAAATGAATCGGTAAACAATATGTGTAAAGTAATGCGAATAAAAATTTAGAGACCTAATTAAAAGTCAAATTCATGAAATGCGTGTTTTAATTTATTGATAAGCATTCCGCCTAAATAAACGCGTGTGTGGATTTCAAATGTTTTTTGACTCTTTTAAAATGAATTTTTCCCAAAATTTTGTTAGTTTAATTCTAAATCTGCATCCTCGTTTGTAAAGATTCGCCTTCAACTAAATCACTACCAAAAAAAATATATTAATTCAAAATACATTTTGAAATCCATCGTAATTTATGATATCAATATTTTTTGCTTCTTTATAATAAACAATATTCTCTCATCTTTAAAATCTGATTTGTTAGTTACGTATATAATTAAACGAATTATTACTTTATTAATTTTAATAAAATATTCTGCCATCAAGATTGCATAATCAGCAGGATCTTCCTACCAATACTCTGAAAAAATCGCTCAATTTCAACTATGATTAATGGTGCTCCTTAGTATTATCCCGGTTTCATGCATCGTCTCCTTTCGAGGGTTTCAGGTTTCTAACTTAGGAGATTTCTTTCATAAACCAACTCTTTTACCTCCTGCAAACATCTTCAAACAGTCTGAATGAATGCCAGATTAATAAAAGTCGGAAGAAAAAGACCACACAAAGTGAAACCTTTAAGAGGTCGGAAAGTTAATGTAAAAGTAATTCCTTGGGGAGTCTTCCTAATTAGGTGCATTTCTCTTTAATCTGATTTCATCTACCACATGGAAACTAACGTTTCCCTTACTATGGCTGTGGAAATTGGTAGACTTTTGTAGTCTGACAGAGATTAAGTAGTGTAGTTGGAGCGTTTGCAATTCGAGCCTCGGTGGTCATTTATCAAATGGACCAGCTTTTCCCTAATCATTCTTTCTTCTCGTTATGAGGGAGGGAGTGAGGAAGGTATCTATGATAGCACAGGCTACTTGTAGAAGCAATATCAGCAAAACAAATTTGGTGATAGTCTGGCGACCCCTCACAAGTCTCAGAAAAAGTCGTTCAGCCATTTTTTGGCTTCCAATATTCGACATCATCAATCACTATCGGTTTCAGACTAAATACTCTTGAAAGAAAAGATGATGGGATATTATAATCAAAAAAGGGTTCTTATACGGGAAAAAAATGTCGGACATTTTCAGTATAAGACTAAAATTTACTGCTTTTTGGTTTATGTAGTGTGGACCTTATTATATGATCAAAAATTTTATTCTTTTACAGAAATAATGCAGCATTTTTCAGTTCCAGTCAAATTATTCTCTGTAGTCATTGGAAAAATGAAGGTGACACTTCAAATATTGCTAATTTGCTAAAATTTGAATGTTAAATTCAGCTTTCCAAAGTTTGTTCTTAATGAAGAGTAAAAACTGTACATATTTAAATTCCTCTATTTCGAAAAGGTAGAAAAGTAAAATCTCCACTCAAAATATTTGAAACTATTATCAATAAACAGCGCTAAAATTAATTTCAACTGAGATTTGTGGAACTAAAAATCCCTCACCTTCAAACAAATTGATTTAACCACAAGAATTTTCATTTCATTATTTTCCTTTGCGTATTTCAATCCGTAATAAGTGGAACATCTAAGAAGCTAAAATCACCGCTATCCCGCAGATGCCTAATTTGTTGATGATTTAAACCGATTTTCTAGGGAGCTTAAATTTTAAGTTAAGATGATAATGACAAAAATTTTAAATGTCAGTTTGAGCCACTCTCAAACGATTTGGGTTTATGTTCATCACCACTTTAAAGTAGGCGAATTTCGGGATTGTTCATCCATTAAGACTTGCTTTTTACGCTCAAGAGTTCATTGAGCATCTCCATAAAACAAACGTTACCAAGAACTTGTTAAGTATTAAACATCTCAGCTTTGAAGCATTTGTAAAATTTATACACATTATGTTTTTTTAGTGTCATTATCTCTTAAGTGTCGTTGTCACTGTAGCCTATTGAGAATCTTATGAAAGATTGACAACGAACACCGCTTGAATAGAATTAATCTTTCCATGTCATGTTAAATACACCTGTTAAGGTAGGCATACAAGAAGCAATTGGCTAATGGGAGAAGTTGATCATATTTAAGTCACCGTCCTCTTAAGGGAGTTTATCCTCATGCCGGACACTGAGGTTCTGGATGCAAAATAGAAACTGACAGTTGTCAAAGAACTTTAAAGAAATTGGGCTTTACAAATCGACACCTTCCGCTACACCCATGAGATAAAACAGGAAACATCAATTTTGGAAATCTCCTGAAGTTCAGAAAAAATTGCTTATTTAACCCTTCTAAATGAAACGCTTTGTTTAACGGATGATAAGAACTTTTTGGTTCAGTTTCTGCTTTGTTTTAACTTATACCACATTGTTATTGCCCACCGTAATGCAACATAGTTACAATTTGTTATCGTGGGAAGCAAGTAAAATCGGTTATTGGAAAGTTCAATAAATGATGGAGGAGACGACATCAAAAAGATACTGAGAGCGATGTCAAGGTACCAAAGAGTCTCACTTCATTTAATCTTGTATTCAATTGATGCAATATTTACTAAATTGACAGTTCACGTTCCAAAATTCAAGATTTATGATTCGTCTTCTGGACTGCAAGAAATGCTCGCTTACTATGTTCTATGCTTATAAACCGGTTTTTGTCAAGATTGGTCAGTTTTACCGCTTTATTTCATTTTGTCTCCCAAGGTCTGAGAAGGTAAACAATATTCCATAGTATTAAACAGCTTACAGCTTTGACATATGAGGGGTAATATAATATATAATAATTTGATTAGACCATTCTCTGTTTGATTTCTGTAAGATTTACAAGATATTCCAACTAAGAAGAGGGAAGGTCACGAGTTCACATTGTTATAACCAAAACTTATTATGAGTCAATCCGAACTACTTACAATATAACGCAATTTATATTAATTCAAATAAACGATTCTAGGATTAATTATTATTTCCGATAATAATGGAAAGAAAATATATAATTTTGTACTAATTTCACCAAAGGAAAATATTAAATAATTTCAATACTTCTATTTTTATTTTGACTCTGCCCCCTTTTAAACCGCGCCTTACTTTTAGAACTTCTCCCTCGGGTTTGCCTGAAGTACTTCCTAGTTCCATATTCCTTCTTAGCGAATTACGTCTTTTTCAAAGCGTTTTGGAATGTCTGTTGCTGTTTCAATCCGCTTCTTCCCATTAGTAGCTCCACTACTGATTTTTCATCAAGATATGGATGAGCAGTCATTCAGAAGTTCACGAGAACAGATTTCAGCATGTCTTTCATAGCTCGCCCCCCCTTTGAGTAAAGTTTCATCTTATTTTTTCTTGGTTCGAGGCTTTTGATTTGTAAACCTGGAACGAAATCCTGAAGTTAGCACTGATTTCCTAGGAAGATCCCAACTTTCAGTCACCTTGACAACAGCTCTGGTTTCAATTCACAGCGCTGCTTTGACTTCTTCCCTTTTTCCCTCTTGTTTTGGTAAATATTCTTGGAAATCCTTCGGATCTTCACTCTGCTTCATTAATTCTTCAAGCTGGCCACTGGTCATGTCAGCCGACTGACAACTGATCCAATCTTCTGAGAGACATCCCTCTAGACTCTGCGTTTGTTGCTTCTTTGTCTCTTTATGCCCCCATCTGCCGCACAAATCACGTTTTTGAGATTTATAAGGACAATACTGGATTAAGAGCAAAGGATCACATAGGCAGCATTCAGTCCGCAGGTTTACTGAGGAAGGACCTAATCTGGAACAGTTATCACTTTCTTTGATCATCCTGAGGATTCACCAAGAGACAACAGATGGACAAAGTTCCCGAAGACACGCAAAAAACTGTAAACACTTGAAATAATCTTGCGAAATGGTAGATAAATCAGAGTTAAGGAGCAGTCTTTATATATAACGCATGGGTCATTCAGCCATCTTCATGCTTTTAAGTGAGAGAAGGAATTTGAAATGCTTCCGAAATTCAGACGACTTTCACCAAACAAATTGGAGATAATTGAGGCATTTTCGTCAAAATGTGTACCTGAACTTGTTCCTGGATGGATGAAACATTTAAACCTTTCATTTACAGTAGCTACTAACCTGCGTAATAACAGTCTGTCTTTTTCTTCATTTGGAATATCAGCGAGATCGTTTCAGAAAATACTTTCACATTTTAAAACCAAATAGCAAAAGTTTGATCTGCATCTGGATCATAGTGAAATGTATCAACTTGCAGAATCAGAATTTCTTCAGATATTTTGAGTAAGAATATATTCGGTTTTTCAAATTTCCTGTTCATAAATTCAGAAAATCGTCCCTACAGAATCATAAGAATTTCCCGCTTTTTCCTAAGCAATAAATCGGGACTTTAATGTTATTTCTTCAGAAAATGTTTACCTTTCTTCAGATTAAGTTCAAGTTTATCAATTTCCATAGATGCTTTCTGAATAAATGTTAAAAATTTGAGATCTTTTCAATCTTTTTTCGCCAAATTTAACAATTTAATGAAATGATGTGATACTCTGCAAATCTTTCCTCTAAAACAATGAACCCGTCCAATTTCGCAAAATTTTGATTAAATTAAAACACGAACCTGATATAAATTAGTGCTTTAAATGGATTTTCCACTATTTTTTCTCCCTTTAATTTATTTTACTTTTGTTTTACCTGAAAAGCACGATGTTTGGGGCTTAAATAATTGTTTGAATTATTGTTGATTCGAAACGAAATGGCGCCAATCTTTTAAAGTTCAAACCAACACATAAAATTTTCTTTGTTATATTAATTTTTTTACAAAAGATATATTTATATTGACCTAAGTAATAAATAAATAAATTAAAAATTTTTACGACATTAATATTCCTAAATTGAGATCAAATGTGATTTTTCAAATCAAACCATTAAAATTGTTTCTCGAAACTAAAACCGCAACATCTTGGTAGAAATTTCTGACAATATTTGTAGGAGTTCTTCCTGTGCTGAGTTTGAAATATTCATCGGTTATGGCAGCAAACAGACCATCAAAGTGAATAAAAAATATGAATAAAGTGGATACTTGAGAGCTCATTTTGGGCTTCATGCTGTGTCTATTTAACAGGCACGTTGAAACTAAAGTCTTAATGACTTTTAGTTTTGCATTCAATCTGCTCTGCAACTGAAGGTACTTTGGAAGCATTTTGTAATTATCAATATTGACGAAAGGGCAAAATAAGTACCTTTTTCTTCGCGGGTTGAGGAAAGATATCGGTCCATAATTTAAACCAAAGTCACAGTAAGGAAAAAATTTTTTAAATCGAAAAGTTGGGTTCAGACTGTACTCTTTTTAATTCTCAGGAAGCAATATTAAACTACAAATAAGGTCTCGGTTATCAACCGCTCTATTTCGTGGTGTGCTGACTCCTACAGACGCATACAAAATAGAATAAAATAACGTATAACAAATAAACATAAATAGAATATAAAACAATATAATATAATTGAGCCACTTTAATATTTTACTCCTTCATTTGGGTGCCCAGTAAATTCTTATTAATTTTCTATATTTCGCTTAGCCTAACGTGGAGATAAATATTTGGAAACATCACGTCAAGTTAAACGGGGACCGACTTTGGAGACGAAGGCGAAAATAAGTGCAGCACATCAAGTCCCATGGCCCAGTTGTCCTTTTTCTGAATCATTTGGCGAATTATAAGTCGGCCATTATTTATTCAAATTTAAGAATGATGAATGAAGATATAAAATGAGAAATTTAATTTATTATCTAAATATTTGCGTCACATTAATCACCAAATTCATATGAACATTTGTTTGTTTACATTAACTTACAGTATTTCGTCATCACAACTTAATTTATTGAAATAAGATTACTTTTAAGCCTTGTTTTTATAATGTGCCTAATATGTTGACTACTTATTTGTTTTAATCTGCCAAATAAACACAATATATGAATAAAATCTAGAGAGAGAGATATTTAAAGTAAATGAGGTTTTAGATGTCATCATTTTATTCCTGCGGAATCTGTTAGACCTCTTCATAGTATGAAGAAGAATCTCATCAGCAGTTAAAGTTATTCTGATTGCCATTTGCACCATTCATAAATTGGTCGATTGGAAAGTGCAATTTTCTGAAAAAAGTTATTTTGGTTTTGGATCCTACGATATTAAGATCATGAGTACAGTATTAATTTTCAACTCTGAAGGTTGGAACAATGAATAAATGGAGAACATAATCATAATGGCTCTATAGATTCAAAAGTAAGCTTTCTATGTAAATGAAATTCAATAATAATTTCGACTGCATATCTGGGTTACCACCAAGTAACGTCTTTTGAACCTTTTCTGATGTGAAAGATGTCACCATCCAATTTTGTATCAGGTGTCGTTCTTATGTAATTTCAATTTTTAAACTGCAAACAAACTTAATGGTCGCAAATATCACAAACTTGAAAGAGTGATTTGTCACAACTGAAATTCAAGTGAAGGTATTATTCTTCGAAATTGATGCATCCTAATAGAACCAGCCAGTTTTCAACGCATCCCTCAGTTAAGTTTATATCGTTTAGGAAAAAGAAAGGAACTTAAGAGGAATTTTACAAGTCGAAATCTAACTAATGTGTCAAATATGTCATACTATGGTAAAACTGTAAGTTATTGAATATCATTTAATGTCATTTTAACTTTTCAACCTTTGGAAGCAAAAAATGAAATGAAATGGCTGAACAGATCATTCATAATTACTATGCCGGACCATAAGCGTTGAATATCGTATGCTGAATGCATTTGCAACAATGCAACAAGACAAATCATCAAAACTGAATTTTGGAACATGAGCTACTTATTTAGTAAATATTATAGAACTTGAATTCAAAATTAAATGAAGTCAGGCTCTGTAGTACCTTAACGTTGCCCTCAGCATCTATCTGAACCTTCATTTATTGGAATATCTGTTAACCGATTTCAGGTGCTTCGCAAAATTCAAAACTGTACTTTTTTTAATAATATTGCGGGTAATAATTATAGTTTAAAAATACAGCTTCACACCTTGGCATTATCATTTAACCCTTGGATCTGCCGTGAGAATTTTGGTATTAAATTTATTTTTAACATAAGAATCTAAAGTGGTTTAATTTATCTGCTTGAAACACTAAAACACCATATTTTAACGCATGTTATATCATATTCTGGAAGGTAAGATACCTTGCAATTATTTCACGAATGTGGTGAAAGATCAGTGCGAGGAAATAATTCCACAATGCCAAAAGGCCACATACCATTCTATAAATCAGCTCTCCTATTTCGCACTGTGGACTTCCACGCCGAGAATCGAAATGCCAGGTAACGTCAATGATGAATGCATAAATCACTCTCAAGAATATGGAGAAGTTGTGGGATAGAACAAAAGGTTAATTGATAAAATCGTATAAAATACACCTCCCATACCTCATACTTGTTGTTCGCCCACATTATCAGATTTATCATCTCTACGATCTCCTACCAAGTCTCCGTGGCCTTTTTGTGTCTGAAACTCTTTTCCCCTCTGCCTCAGCAAACGTCAAAGATGCGGGTTTCTTAACTTCTTGAGAAAGTAGCAGAATTTCTAATTTAAACGTTGAAAATGCCAGTTTTAGCGACACTAAAAGTGCAACATGACGTTGTTAAGTGAATTTACACGATAAGAAGACACCAACAAAATCCTTGTTAAAATAATTTGAAAGGGTGTTCTGGAAGTAGATTTTAAAGCTCTACTAAGATACATTGTGCTAGAAATTGTTGCTAAATTTTTACATCTTGATTGAGGTAAATGTGTTATTGAGGGTGCAATTAGCACATCTGGCATAACCAGATGACGAATTTTGGGAGCATCAAAGAATGAATCAACTTTGCAGTGTAGTGCAATGCTTTTAGAGAAAACATGGCCAATACAATATCGTTAGTTCTAATATCCTCTACAGACTGAAATATTTACCCTGGGAGGTCTCAAGTCACCTTTGCGATTCTCCGCCTGTGTATTATTAAAATCCATCTGGAAATTGCCTTCAGGATGCGCAAGAAAATGCTTCTGTAGCCAAGAATATTGTATTGGAGGCTCACTTTAATGGCATTAGCATGTAACAGTAGGAAATCTATCAACTGCGTCGAATTTCTCCAGTCGAAGGGGTTTATCTACTGAATGGAATGGCTTCCATTAAATCAGCACGAATAGTGGAGAGAGTGGTTCGAAATATTACATTATAAATGGAGTGATCCATGAGATGAGAAAATGAGCTATTGCTGATCGTGAGATGGCAACGGAACTCGGATCATAGTAAGTCCATTTTGATACAAAATTGCTAAATTTGCCTTGAGTGAAAATAACTCATTGAAAAATCTTATCGGGTTTCAAAGCTAGAAATATCATTTTATACTGGCTAAACGCCATACAAAGATAAAGATGGCAGTGATGCACCACCTCTCATTTAAATTCGAGCAACTTCAGGTATTAGCTTTCTTCTCTCATCAGATAAATTAGAGTAGATTGTGAATTATACGACCATGAGACTACAAAATAATTCAAATCTCCGTTTATGACATTTTCTTGAAGACTAATCTTCAATAAAATTGAACCTCTCATATATCCTGACGATGTTAAGGACAAAGGGATGAAAATTACGATTGAAGATCTAAAGATATCCTAAATTTTTGGGAAAGACATCTTTATATTGTACCATTCTCCCAATTTAGTATCTGTAATATACTAAGTTCTACATCAGCATGTCCTACTTGATGATCATTTTTGCTAATCAAATGGATTTAATAAAGGATAAAAGGATGTGACCTACAAAAGATTGAACAGAAAGGATTTCAAAAGAATCCTGCTTCAATTGACTTTTAGAAACGGTTTATACAAAATTTACTCGAGAAATGGTTCACGTACCGAGATTCAAGTTTTATGATTTGTATCGTGGATTACTAAACACGTCTTTTTCTACGATTTTAGTACTCACTGAATGGTAAAGTTACTTCCCGAGGACAGTTAAGCCAAATGATTTTGAATGACCTTAAACAGTCTACATAATCTTAGTATGACACTTTTCTAAACGTCCCTAATGTTTAACCAAGCAAAATGCACTAAATTTAAAAATCATATAATTTCTTTCATAGGATTTTAATTACTTCTGGTAATATTACAAAGCCCTATGTTTGGTCATTGTGATTATTTAACTCTACGCAGAAAAATCATGAAATTCGAATGAAAATTTTACAATGATGCTTTAGAATGAAATTTTTAACTTGCTCATAATTATTTCTTTTTGAAAACTTTCTTTTTCACTCTTTAATACACTCTTTTATAATCGATTTTGACATTCTAAGTAGTAATTCTTTTTACTTCGCTTTTAGATAAATTGCATAAAAATATAAGTTCAAATTTTTAAATAAATCAATATTTTAACACCGCTAGACAAATGGAAGATTTTCATGATATTGGAAATAATTTATTAATATCTATTTTGAGATAATTTTAAATACGTATTACTATTTTAAATGAAGTAGCATGATTGCTGTAAATTTAAATAAATATTGACTCCAAATTTACAATGCACCAATGTTTCACCAGCTTAAATTAAACTGAAGCCGCAATTTCGGTATTAAAAATAAGCCACTTAATGTAACATGAAGAGGATATTACTCTCATATAATCACAAATTATAATTCATTTCATATAAAACTTACTTTGAACGGCCTTGACGAAAACTTGATGCGCCAAAGTGTAGACTAAAATTCGAATTTTAAATCAAACACGTTTCTCTTTTTATGTCAATGTAAAAGGTGCTTTACCTATACTTCACCTCACTAATGAAGTTTTGCTTCATCATAAAAATTTCTAATGATTTTGTAAAAATTATAACGTTATCTAACAGTTAATTGAGTTTACAAGTCATTTATCGATTAAGGTTTATTGTAAAAAGAGGGCTATTACTGTTACCCACAATAATACGAAGAAGTTTTATGATTTTTAATTGTGTGAATTAACTGACACTGAATAATAGAGATTCCAGGGGAGAGGAATCAAAATATAAAGAGAGCAAAGTCAAGGTATCAAAGGATCTCACTTCACTTTGCAAAATTTCAATTTCACTAATCGTCCCTGGATTACAGCAAATGTTTGTCCGCGATATTCAGTGCTTATTGACAGGTATTTTTTAATCAAGAAGGGTCGGTCTTGCTGCTTTATTTCCTTTATTTTCGAATGGTTGAGAAGATAAAATTTCCTTGGATGCAGTTCATCCACTTGTAGTTTTAACACAGCAAAGATGAGATGAATGAAAATATAAGAGTAAAAATAGCAGGAGATTAACCAGTTATTAAATTCATTCATACGAAATTTGATTAATTTATTGTGTACAATAAACTTTAACTCATAATTAAATACAATAGAGCAAATTTACTCCTGAAACTCAATATAAGCTGTCATTAAGATACTTTACAGCCTTCAACTGTCGCAAATGACTACTTCTAAATTAAACATCCTTTTAAGTATGTCAAATTTTTCACTTTCGATAAGAAAATTTTCCTGCACATTTATTCAGTTGGAGAAATGCTTCTTTTAACATTTAAAAACTCATTCCTTACAACTACTCAGAGGTAGATTAGAACGGATCAATTAGGTTTCAACGAACTTTATGCAACCGCGACCTCCAGATTATTTGAATAATATGGACAGCTAAATAGCTTAGAAAGAAATAGCAGCCTAATAATTCATGCTCGTGTCGTTATTGCAGTTTTCTAAATGCAGCTCTATGGAAATTTTTTGCTTCCTATAATTTGTCAGGTTGGAGAACTGTATTCCTTCCCTATGGTTGATTTTGAGACCTTCAAGGTCATCAATCTAGAATTTCGCTGATATTGACAGAGACAGTGACACTATGATGTATGAGTACTGAAAATATCTCCATGACATGATAACTTACTACGTTAAATAATGAGTAGGTGTAGCTACAGTTTGTTGAAAGTGCGAAAGATAATATTCAGATGAATGAAATAAAATTACATATGAATGTCAGCTCTTCCATCTGGCTTGTGCAATTATTCCCAATTTCCGCCGCGAGTGTGTTTGGGAGCCGTTCCACTCTTTCAGTTCTCCTTCCTTCACTTTACATTTCTTACTAGAAGAAGGAGAAAATGATTAATGGCTTTAGTCGAAACACTGCTTGAAGGCGAGGCATATTCTTCCGCTAGGGGGAAAATTTTAAGGGTTTGGATGGACTAAATACCTACTAACCAGTCAATGCCCGATAACCGGTTAAAATATTAACAAGAAGGGGTTGGGAGAGTGACGTTGCCATGAGCTGAGATCTACCGTAAGAGCGAGGTTTAAATTATCATTACCATTACGGAGCTAAGCGGGTATTGAATAATGTCGGAAAGCCATTAATCAACGCCTAACTATGCAACAAGATTCCAGCTGTTCCGGCTTTCTGACCCTTGTCTGACATACCGACCTGAAATTAGGACAAACAGAGATTTACCCCACACTTCAGCACATAGGTCAACACTTATAAAAATGTATCCATTAAAATGCATTCCACTATAAGTTATCAAAATCTCAAAAAACTGGTAATTAAATTTTAGATATTTATTAAATTTACGAAAATCAACTTCAGTAAACATCATTATGAAAATTCATAAGGAAAAAATGTGCTGAAATGTCATGAACAACCACCTAGGTTTTTCGAACAGTCACTAAGAATCTGATATCGGGGACAAAAAGTTCGCCTAGAACCCCAAGAGAAAAATAATCAAAGTTGATTTCGAAAGCGCTGATCCATACGCATTAAGTTAAAACTGCGCAAAGAGAATCCAAAACTCAAATGAAGTTGAGCTCTTTTAAAACTTAATTTATAACTCAATCTCCTCCTCCCTCTTTTCAGACTGCTTTACCGTTACCCTATGTTCGAATTCTTCTCCCAAATTAAAATAGATTCATCAATCTGATCCACAGTATATACTTTATAGTAGTTAGCAAGATATATAATTTTGCGGCAGAAAGTTACAAAAAATTCACATTTCTTTAGGTGGAAATTGAAAGTAATGCTGCGTTAACCGGTAAATTTACTTCTTTGTTGGCTGATCCTTGATATTTATATGCATTTTCCGCAATCACATAAAGGTAAGAATTTATAGTTATAGTGAACTTGACCGGACCTGCGTTCACCGGTTCCGGTAAGATGCAGTGAGGATTGCCGCAATTGAAAAATTTAATTGCCTTCTGAAAAAAATTTGCAATTTGAGTTTACCGATGATATAAAAATTATAAACATAGTTGTAGCATCATCTCTGAAACGCCGAAAAATACAGTTCAAGTTCTAATCATGGGATATTATCTAAATATGCAAAATGACGAAATATTTCATCAAGAAACGAATCAGAAGAGAGCCGAAAAGGTGCATATAATAAAGTCCGGATGTAATAGGCTTGTGTCGTTTGGATTCTGAATGCATTTGGTTATTTATTACATTTTTTTTACAATTCACTTCAAATTATCCAAATTTTCCAATGCTCAGTCTTCTTGAATATACCTGAGAGAGAGTTCGTGTCCGCCATTTTCAGACCTTAACAACAAGGTGATCCAATTTAATTCTACATTACTTCAAATCTAATAACTCTTTGCGGATGTCTAAGAAAAGTCTGATATAGTTTGCATTAGAAATATTGGGGAAACATTATTTCCAGGCGTTAAAATTCAAATTAATATTCCTCCAGGCGTGTAGTAAAACAACTTCCAGATTAAATGTTATAAAATTAATCAATTTTCTCAGTTTTGCTCTCGAAATTTCTTGTGTTTTACAGAATATTTATTATTATTATTTTACATATGAAAGGAGACAGGAGGAGGGGTTTCAAAAAATAAATGAAAATTTTTCTTATAAATTCGCCTCCGAAACTTAAATTTCGCTTTAATTCTCTGCTGTAATCTGCAGTTATTTTAATTATAAATGAATTTTATAAATTAATTAAATAATAAACTGATTTATTTTTGATAGATTTTAAGAAACATTTTCCCATGATATGGGTAACCGTAAGAATCCCGGGATGTTGACACCTAGGATAATATACTTCCATGAAACTAATGCTTTGAAAGCTTTTATTTCTTGGATAATCAAATTAGCGACAAGATGTACTTAGTGCTATTTCTCACGGCATTTGGAGATTCATTACTATAAGACAAAAATATTTGATCGAAGGAGGCGTTCAATTAATCACTAACTGTGTGATAGACATTTAAGATGAAATATTTAATTGCGGCGGCAAATAATCAATTTAAATGAGATCTCGAGTTCCTCGAGTATTAAATCTACCACTGATTTTCAGTAGCTTTAAAGACCAAAGCATTTGCAAATTATCATTTATTTAAGCTGAAATAAACCATTAACAGAATGAAATATATTGAAAATGAAAGTGTCTACCCATGACCTAGAGCAAACTGAGGCAATTAATTTTCGTGAATCCAAATAAATTCAATTTCCAATTCACTCTGGGGTATTTCTTCATTTGTTTGCTTATTGATGGTATTCCTGGGCCGGTTCATGTCAGCCAGTTTTCTTACAGCCAAGAGCAAACATGGATCACTAAAGAAGCAGTAAATTATATTTGAAATCAACTTATCATTCACTGGGTGCCAAATGGATCTAAATTTAACTTATACAATTAAATTTTCATTTTACGAAGGATTATACACTTTTGCGATTCAAAGAATGGATCTTAATTCTTACTTTTCACATATGTATTCAATAGTAATGTAACGTATTCTGTGTTTCCCATCGAAATATTGTTTTCATGAAAATTGACATTTGCATATGAAATAAGTGTACATTTTACCATTAACTTCTATGTGGTGGGTCTTCTTTTGTTTTATCTTAAAATTCCTATTTCAGGTAGAGAAATTCGAGAATTCAACAAACAATCGTTGACGGAATGTATCTGCTCTGTTCTTTTAAAAGTTAAAGCATTAAAACAGCTGTTTTCTATCGAAATCATGAAGTATTTATTACTTTTTTCTCTCAACCTAACTGAATCGTGTTGTCAAGGCTAAATAGTACACAAGTAAATCAGAAAAAAACATGTAAATGAGGTTGACAGGTCGCCGACTAATTTATTCTGTCAAATTCCCATGCACCTGGTGGCCTGTCCGAATCGTTGTCGGCGTTGTCGGCCGAATGACAGCCACCACACATTGACAGCAAAGCTATCTACGCAGTTCGCCAATAACTTAGCTATGATCTAGTTATTTGACAACCGCCAACGGAACTGTCTCCAAATGGTCGAAAAGAGAACCCACTTAATGAATTTGCGGAGTTTTTATCTCTACTCATCGTCATTTCTATCCTAATCGAATAAAATGCCAACTAAGATGTAGCAATTTGAGAGCAGAACGAAAACTGGAGATTCAAATCTGTACCAGTTAATGACTTTTGAATTGTGTTAATAATTAAAACTTTAAATTATTGGTTTTCCTTTGTTTTGTCGTATGGCCTATTAGATTCAATTAAAACTATCAATCAGAGTGTGTATTACGTGGAAATACGCAACTCTGTCGTTAAACGCTTCAAAATCCACTTAGAAAAGCATTTTCTAACATTCAGCCTTTGCAGAGGGGTAGCATTTTAAAGTCCTGATGTTAAGAGACTCGATATTTGTCCCTTCTTTTTTAACCAGACTTGACTAGAGTAGTTGCGTATGCACAGATGGGCATCGAATTCGTGTCCTCTAACTTTGTAAATGATTACGTTGATTGTTGCACATCGTCGCATATTTTGATAGTATTCTATTGCACACATTTTGAAATCCGAGTTTGGGAACCGTTTACTTATGGAAATAAAGTGCAATGCTTAACATAGAGATATTATTAAGAGTTGTTCAATAGACTATTCATTAACACAAGTAACGAGTAGTTTTACTTTCTTCATGTTCCTCTATTGGACATAATTGCTGGTTTGATTTCAATTATGATTTTTAACTAAATGATACCCATCCATTTCTTCTTAATATTTCTCAGTGAAAGTTTTGAAATAATTAAATAATAGTGGATGTAACTGAACTATTCAACTTAATGCGTCTTATCTTCAGCTTCCCTGTTCCTATTTTCTGGAGAGGGATTTTAGGTTCTGCTTTGCAGAAGTCATCTTATCTTACATTAGCTTGGAAATAAATATCCACAACTTTAAAAAAAATATATTATTCACTATTATTCTTAAAGCCTTCACATATTCTCTGGCAAAGATTAAAATAATCTCGGTTTTAATCATTTTCAGTATGTAGGAACTCCGAATATTCGAAAAAACTTGATTAAATGACTTATTTTACAGTGATGTAAAAATAGGCGATTGACTTTAACAAACACCGCTTTAGAATCATCTGGTTGTAAGACAACCACAAGCCTCTGTGGACATACTTATAGGACAGTCTAGATCATGTCATCAGTTGACATTAACACGATTAATTTCTTCACCCACCTTGAATAGGTTATTTAAAAAGAGTGCAGGATAACAACAAAATTAACCAATCAGTAAATTAGACAGCTGGCACACTCTTCTCTACCAGTCGCGCATTCTGATTGGTGGATTGAGACTTTGCACGTGCGCATAGGACGTGCGGGGTTAGCCAAATTATGACAGGCCATAAACACAAATAGGTCCACGAGGCAATTAACACTTATTGGACACGTTATGCGACACTGAGCAATCCTGTCATGTCAAAGTCCTTCCTACTGCATACCCTAGGTCTTCCTCTCATATCCATTACTTTCATATTTCCCTCTATCCTCCTTCCCTCTGCTTTTAGTAATGAACTCCGAACAATCCTCGTTGAATCCGGACGAGATGACCCTGTTCTATCCGGTATTAACCATGAAAATGACAAAGTTCTAATATCGGAACGAGGAGGGAACAATAACCCTTATTATCTTATGTCCAATCGAAGTAATTTATACGGTAGCCCAGTTCATCAGACGATCAGTTCATCCAATGGAGTTGTCCAGATGCAGAACCGTAAAGTTTCCGAGCATATTGGACCGGATGGACGATTCAAATCGAGCATTTGCGATCAACCAAATGGCTTTTTGAGGAAACAGAGAGCACTGTGCCTGCAATATATTCAATTGATGGAATCTGTAGTCCGAGGGTATTTCATGGGCTTGAGAGAATGTGAATATCAATTCGCCTCGCATCGATGGAACTGTCTTGGATATAATCTCACAATTAGAAATCCACCTACAAGGAGAAAGTCTGGCAAAGTACTGAGATCAAGTCAGGATGGACGATCGAAAAGGAAACGCGTCAGAACCTATATGGATCGTCTTCTTTCTAGTGGTATGTCTACTATTTAAATTCTATTCATGGCTCTTCCAGAGATACCTTTTCATATATTTATACCTGTTTTCAACCCGTTTTAAAGCAAATTTACTCCGCAATTCGAAATATGTGAGACTGTGAAATGTTTCTGCTTTAGACAACTTTCAACTGTCAATTATAAAAGAAATAGGGAAATTTAAAAAGAGATATTGAATTTGTAACACCGAAGTATGGTTTTAACATTCTACATGTCAAATAATAATTTTAATTTTCCGTAAATCCACGTAATTGCGATGAACTCAGTTTGACCTAAGCGATTTGAAATTAGTCAGTAAATTTCTCTCACTTTGTGTATGTGGTAGGTCTAGCAAACATAAAACAGAAATTTAGTTTAATTCAGACCGTAAAGCAGAGGCTTCCATGAAGCTGTCTATGCGTAAAGGAGATTTCGAAACATGCCTTTCCTTTCGTGCAGTCGTCTTTTTATTTTGATGTATTCGGAAGGTGCTAAAAAAGAACACATAACATTTCCTTGTCTTAAGCGATATTTTTAGAGGATGTTCTAACAATATTTCCTTCCTTAACATATCAGAGATTTCATTATTATTATCTATTTAAAAATAATATTTTCATTTAAAATCGAAACTCATTTATACAATTAATTAGTTTGAGTTAATATTCTAGTAAAATTTGTTATTGATTTCCCGTTTTCAGTGCTTTAAAGTTGTCTGGAAGACGATATTTTTATTATAATCAATAAGGCTCCCAATTCGCGAGTATTTATCTGTCAAAATCTGCGAAATCCGGTAGAGACTTCTGTAGACGATTAGCCAATCCTACTTACTACATGTTACCATAATTCTTCAATATCGGATACTATGATTATCGTGGTAGCGCAGAAAATTTGTTACATGTTTTAATCAGGAGGCACCATATAAGCACTTGAAATCGCAACTTAGGGGATCGGATATTAGAAAATAATGAAGTCATGTTATCAAAAATCTTACTTCATTCGAAGTAGGGAATCATTGAGCTGTCCACTTGCTCATTATTGTGTGACGCATTTTGAAGTTATCCAGATGTGCAAAAGCCCAACCACAATTACTTGATCCCTGGATTTCTAAGTAAATTCTTGTACGCAATGTTCAGAACTCGTTGACTATCTGATTCAGTTAAGGAGTGAGCTATACCACTTTGAGTCATTTGCGTTTTATAATCATGAGCTGATAGATGAGGCTAGAGACGACATTTTAAGCATAGAAGAGATCACTGAAATTCAGTCAGATGGAGCTCTAATGATCAATTAATTCTATCCAACTTCTATGAATAAAGCAATTAAAAATGTTGAACTCTGTTATATCTATCCTTCAAGTACCTCCCTCAATTACACATCCGCTAACAATTTCCTTTTATATTACGAAATAAAGAATAAACAAAGTGACTATATCTTGCAGGATTTGCGGATATTCCGAAAGGCGCATTTTTAAAACGGGCAATCTTGCAATTCTTTCTCATAAATGCGCAAAAGTGATTCAGTTTTAAAAGTAATAATCCTCAAACCGGGTTGGTTTGGTATCTTTCACGTTCCTAATGTCATTTTCGGCATTTTCTCCAATTTTCTCGCAAGCACACAGAGAAAGCAGGAATTGCCTTCATCCACTTAGCTTCACAACTGGTCATCAATCACAAGTGTCCATTTTTTGACCCTAGGATTGGTTTTTCAATACTGGTCGGAAGGAATGAACAAGTTGAAGAGCGAGGGGAAGTAGAGTTAGTGCAGAATAGCAAATGATGGGGAGTTTTTTCTGAAAATATGTGTGCATACGGGCTGTTTACACCGAAGCTTCTATGCTGGGGAAGAGAAAGCCTAGGAGAGAGTGAGAGAGGGAGAATTCATTAAATGTCGTTTTGGGACTATGTACGCGTTCAAACATATGTACGTCCACATTCTCCCACCCCTTTCCTTTCTCGCTAGTACCTCTCTCGGTTACCCCTTTTCTCCTCCTCCCCTGAGACCAGTATGTCGTTCTGTTTGGCCCCGTTGTGGACACGCATCAAATGCACGTATGTAGGGGTTTGGGTGCCTATTTATGTACCATACGCTAGGTGCATCAGAAAATTTACAGATAGAGCCGAATGAACTATCTACGAGACAGGGTGATCTATGATCGCTTTTCCTTTTAATAATGTCTCCCCGATTTGGCTTCTGGCTTAGAACATAAATTTATTTCTTTTTCTGATGGACAATTAATGGTATTTATGAATATTATGTAAAATAAGAATGTTTATGATATAATCGCCGTCCCTAAAAATGAAACATTTAAATACGATCTGAAAATTTAACAATTTTAGTCCCTTTGAACCAATATCGAAGTTCATGTTAAAAATCAAATGATTTTATAGAAAAGGAGATGAAAATGACACATTAAATCAGATTTTTTTGAAAGTTGGATATTTCATAAACCTTGCCCTAATGTTTCTTAAATTGATAGAGTCTTCGTCATATGATCTGTTATATGGGTTTCAAATGACAGCTCTTAACTCTCCTGCATCGATTTCTGTAAGTCTAAAATTAGGTCAAGCATCACCTCATCACTTTTTGGACTTTATGCAACTGTCAAACAAATTATAACAAAATATGCATTTTAACAAAAATATGTATCCTATTGCAAACACTGTTTCTCGAAAACATGCATTTAAGGTAATTTCCACACAAAGGCATCTAAGTCTGAGCCGCAGCCCTCAAGTACTTTATGCAAAATATCTTGAGGACAAAGTACAGTCAATAAATAAAACACCACAAGGAAAAGCTTCGATTTACAAGGATGAAATGGCGACACATTTGTCGTGCTGAAAGTTCTTTCACCTTGTCCTGCTCAAAAGTCTGATTAAACAGATTGAAAATTGTTCCTATTTAGCCTTCGTTTAGAAGTGATTTCTACTAGCGTTTATAAAGCTAATGCAAATATTTTGCAATTTATAATTGCGAGAATGGTTAAACTGGGGGAAAATTGGATATTTCAATGAAGAGAGAGGTGAAATGAATCACTACAAATGGAAAACAACCTCTAGGCTTTAACCGCGTCGTACTCTGTTTGGGGTTGTCCATCTATCACTATGTTATGCCTCAGTGGTATAAGATTCCCCAGTTTCTTGAGTGAGTGTTTGTTTTCGAAACTCAGAGTTTTGATTAACTCATTTTTATTATGTAAGCTATCTTAATATTGTTGATCCTTCTTATCCCGGGATCTTACCAATCAGCGTAACGCATTGGCTAGAACACATTTAATTTGAAAAGATTGTTCGACTGAATAAGTTTGTCATTCAAAAAGGGCCAAAATTTTGATGGAAATTAATTTTATACGGCTAAATTTGATATAATTTACCTTATGTTAGTGCTATATCTTCAAGAAACAAGTTTTAAAAGAGAAAATTTCAACTTTATTAAGTTTCTTCCCATTCTAACATAATTTCATTCATTCCGTACCCCACTAGTCTTTGAAGAGCAAAGAGAAAAAGTGGGAAATATAAAATTTTTTTATCAATGCTGGATGATTCCAAACTCTTACAGATGTCTCCAATATCTCCAATTAAGTTCAGTTCTTTGTAGTGGCGGGGTATTTAACAAGGCACAAATCTTTCGGAATTTAACACTGATTATAGTTTTTTTGTGTTTGGTTACAAAAGGGCGGTATTTCAAAATGAGATCTAACCTATAAGATATGCAAATTTCTCATGATCCCCTTTTTTAGTCCACGTACACATTCATTTAGGGAGAGGGGACGAGATTACGGCTCTTCAGTGCACATCCAGTGACGTAGATTACCAAATACTTTTGATTAATTCTGATCAACATAAATGGTGGAGGTAGAAAGTGAGTTTCCAGTAAGTGAGATTTCAGGATATCTTTTCCCTATCCAAGGCGACTCTTGTAATGTTTTAGTTAGAACCGATTATAGACTTCCAGCCTTCGCCGCAATTAACCTATCGCACACGCTTTATGATGCTCTATTAGAAAACTCTGTAAAAGGCTCTTTAAGTAATTCCTTTGCTTCGCAAACATCTGAGATTTAGTAATATTTGTCATGAAATAACCGGTAATTTGATTTGTTTCTTAGAGATGTTGAGGTAATTAAATTCTCAAATTAGATTTTGTGCTTCCACTAACTTCCTCTGACTGAATATAGCGGAATTATTTTCCTAACTTTAAACCTGATTTTATTATAAGGAATTTTGAAGCATTTTGTTTATCTCTGAGTTACACATGGGAGAATAAAAACATCTGGTAGGGAAAATAGATGTACCTGAATATGTTCACATGAATGATTAATAGCATTTTCAGAGAAATTTGAAAATTTGGTCCCTTTTCCTATCTTCTGGATTCTATTTTCTTCACACTTCCTTCGAAATGAATTCTTGAATGCAGAATATAATTTTGATTGAAATTAAAATCTTTCCTGTTGGATTAAATTCTAATTGGGTAAGAAATGTTGCATTTTGTAAAATACTGGCTGGTGGACTAAAGACCAAACATTTATTAGAAAAAAATGGTTGGTTAAAATTTGAAAGACGCATTGGCCATTAAGAATTCCAGTTTCAGGCTAACAGTGATAGGTTGAAAATACATTTCATCTGACAATTCTCCGAATACTGATTATCTGTTTGGACTTACCGTTTAAAGGCACATAAAACAAAATCCACATATGTATTTTTCTAATAATATCCACTGTCAATTTGAAAATTGTACTGAGAGGTCGGGATCTGATAATATGATGAGAGAATGACCAGTGGAGCCTACCTTTTTGTGGTTTAAGGTCTGTTAATTTGCACCGTTTCTTAGTTATTTTAAAGTTCTTTTCAAGTAAATTTTTAGGTTTATTTGAGCACTTTTGAAAATCATTGCTAGTGTTGAAGGTATCAAAGGCGTCCCAACTAAACCATTTAGAAAACTGATGAAGTCCCGATGCCTCTTCACGGTAGATTTTGTTGGTACAATTTAACCAGTTTTATTAAGTATACTGTTATCAACTTTTATCTGTATAATGCAATTAGGTCATTTTTCTGGATTTAGATCACATTGATACGTAATGACCTAGAAAGCTAATAAATTCATTGTAAAACCATCTTATATAAAGCAAATGTCTGCCTTTATTAGCTTATTTAAGTAGTTCTCATTTTCATTCTTTGATGAAATTTCTCTTAAATTAAATTAAACTTTCCTATTCATATTTTTATTTCCCATCTAATTTGGGCTTTTCTCGTTTACGTTATGCGGATGTAAGCTTACATTTCTAGCTGGAACTTAAAACGAGAATGTTACGATAGGGACAAAATATACGGCTTCCTTTTCTCAGTTTCATATAAAAAAATTACTGTCGTATAGATTTCTACCGACCACGATGAACAAAAACTAAGTTTCAAACTCGACGGTAGGTATGGGTACTGAGATACCTGTCAATGCCAAGATTCACCCTTTATGAGAGAAAAATGAAGAGGAAAAACTCTTGGTAAAGAGTTTGACTCAAAACCGCTTAGATTCTATCATCAGTCCTTAAATTCTTCTCTAAGTCTATCGAAGGCACTTTCTGGAAAAAATGCGGTTTTGATATTGTTCAAGTTTGTTACGGATTCTGTCATTTTGATAGGAAATTTCTACAGTCACTTGTAGCAAGTATAATTCTCTTTGTTCGAGTCCCACCTAGACCCAAACTGGTCTGAAGTATTGATACCAAAAATTATTATTTCAAATTATGGTTTCAGAGGTTCAGGCTAATTTTTAATATAAATCTACTGGGAATAGTAATCTTCTCACTTAAAGAACTCCCCAGGGATAGATTTTCAAGAAATAACAGACTTGAAAATGCAAAATCACCCTTTAGATAGCACAACGATCAGCTTTATAACCAAAATGTTCCTCCATATTTCCATTTCCAAATGATTTAATTATTAAACGTTTTTCATATTTGATGGGACCATGAAAAGACTAAACATAAGGAATTTGCCGTTTCTCAAACCGACCGGATCCTGGTTTAGAATAAGTGGTCATGTGTTATGCATTACATATCTGGAGTATCTTTGCCTCCACTTAAGCTTATTCTTCTGTAATGTATATCATTGCCTTCATATTGCACTGTTCTTCACCATTACAATATCGGAAGGTGTTTAAATGAAGTTTCTACTCAATCGCTCATCCACGCCCTTTTCAAATGTGAAAGAAATGCTATTTATTAAACCATAAAATCCCCATCTCCTGCAACATTTAACATTTTTAATTTATTTCTAAATATTCTACCATAAATGAAAAAAATGAATCTTTTTATTTATAACTAAACATTCTAAATGCTATAAGAAATCCAGTTGATGGCATCGGATTCGAGAAAAATGCTGGAAGATAAATAAGAAATGGGGAGAAAAAGTTCGAACACTCACTTAGGCAACATGTAGTAGTCCCGAATTTTCGAATGAGTCATTTACAGGAGATAAAATGTATTAAAACTTTCCCTTTTCTCAGTAAAACTTCCCAGGCACTTTGCGATATATGTAGAAGAGATTTTTCTTCACTTCTCATTCATATGAATTTTCACTTCCTCCCTTAAGTGACCTCAGGTGATTACGAACGAATGCGGGAGGTTTCAATTAGATTACGTCTATTCAACTGTAAATATTTCGAAATTTTCGACTACCATTCGTCAGTAACATAAAAACGATGGATTTTTATTATTAAGAATATTAATTGAACTAGCAAATTAAACTTTAACCAGGAAATGTTGTGAAGAAATTTGCATTTATTGTTTAATTGACATTCCGTACTCAGATCATAATTGTTCCTTAGGATCTGAAGCTGATATTCATATTCAGGAGTAATGCATAAATCATGCATATTTTTTGTTTGATTTTGAGCATTCGAAAATGACATACTTTATTCTTTCACTTAGAGAAAGTTGGCCCCCCATCACCTATAACCCGCTACTCTCAGTAACCGCCCCGGTTCTATCAACCTATCCAAGCTTTGAGTTAAGAAAAGTGAGTAGATTCAGTGAGGATTGAAGTGACTGAGGATGATAATTTTCACCTATTTGGTCTTAATTAACTAAAAACGAAGTTAAATAGGGATTGAGAAATAAAATGTTAGAAATTTATGGAGAGTCAATTATAATGGAGATACATTCCATCTAACTGATGACAACAGCAAGTATTCTGAGCGGTATTCTAATACAGTTTTGAGCAGTATTTGTGAACTTCATTTATTCATCATTAACTTCAGTAATCCAGCCGAAGATTAGAAGAAATGCATGCCCTCAGATTTTTAGCTTCCTAGCATTAACGATTAGTTTCGCGGACGCATTTCTTTGTCTCTGATAGCATTATATAAGAAATTACACTATTTTACAATATAACTTGCAAAAGCTTAGAAATGTGCGGCGAGTTTATTCAAGAGCCATATCTCGGTTAGTTCACAACTTACTAGCCTAAAGCTGAGAATACTATTCTTACGATCTGGATACATGAGTTCTTCCGCTTATTTTTCTCTAGATAGTCGTCTACGTTTATTCCTGTAGAAATTGTAGTGTGGGAAAGTTGCTAATGACGACTGTCTAAACGCCGCCAGGCCTAACAACAAAGTGGTCAGCTGTGGCCTAGGTCTCAACTCGGGGCATCCAGTTCACCAATTTCTGGACGGGAGTTACATGAGAATGTATGAGATTGGGGTGGGTCCAGTTGACCTCAATTTCCTATTTTCCTTTGATCATGAGTTGGGACATACATGCATCTAAGAATGAAAATTCGTAATTGTCTTGTCACGATGTCGGCGAAGTTAGACGATTGGAATTTAGGAAAAATATTCATGGCCTTGAGCGTATCTACAATTCGAGTACCAAGACCTCACATTTTGTATTTGAGAAATGTTGAATCAATCTAGTCGCTGACGAATTCACTCCCTTACGCCACATTGAGGATTAACTGGATTAAAAATCCCAAATGTGATACTTCCTTATATTTCCGCTCTGCTACGCTATACTGATAAATTACACAATCTTTGATATCCGAACTAAATGAGTACAAGATTTTGACGTAATATACCTCAGTAAATCAAGTTAGCCAAGTATCTGGTGAGATGTCGAGAATATTCATCTCTGTTTGTCACCAAAACTTTATTAAAATATGCAAATCTTTATCCGAATTTGGTTCAAAAATGTCAGCGATGTAATCTAGATGCAAGAAGTTATTTTAGTTCCTATGTTTCTGTTTTTGTATTCCTTTACATTTTCAGCGTAAGTGAATATCCAGGTCCTTATCACTTTTGATTGAATAACGCTGGTAACAGAACGTCCGAGTCAAAAGGAACGAAGTTAACTATCGAAAATATTGCACCTTTCCTGAAAAGGTTTACAAAATAAAACTCTAAAAAATAACAAAAAATTATCTAAAGTTCACTTATAATTTATCTTTTATCACGAAAGAAATCCACTTTGAGTGGTAATTAGCCTACGTCTGAATCAGTAGTTGATATTTTAGGCAAAGTTTAGTCTCCAGTTCCATTAAGAAAACTGAGGAGCAGCATTCAGGGGTCTTTTCTATCACTCACCTATTAACCTGTGTGATTGGTCGTTCTGTCCTCCGGGTGTTTACATATAGGAATGAGCAATGAACCAATGATCTCCGCCTTGATTGACGTTCGTTGAAAGTTACACCACCTTCTGTTTTGTTTATTTCGTTAGCAAAACGTATTCATAATGAATTACAATTTTAATAAAAAGTGAGCTCAATTTTGCTTAAACTCTCTGTTAGTCACATATGCCTGTGCACCGCTTCAAGAAAATAAAACTGAATCAAAGGACATGATTTACCATTCAGTTAAATCAACCGGTTGACAAGCTGTGAATGTCGCGGACATTAACTCACCTAGAAACCAAGAGGCAAAATCATGACAACAGAGTTTCGAGATATTAGAAGATTGCCTGGCACACTGTATCAGATTTCAAATAAACTTCAATTCTTGATATCCTGATCTTAATGTAAACTCCTATTCAACTTCCGGCTCATCTCTGGCTTAAATCTTCTGCCATTTTCACTTATTTAAAGCTGCGAATGCTCTAAAATTGGTTTAGATTAAAATAAAAATAATGAATTTTACACGGATTTTTGTTTGGTGGTAACAATTTAGTCAAAATGATGTCATTCTTTTGCACTTTCACAATTGTGAAAAGTGCAGCAATATAGAAAAAGGACATTTATATACGTGGACGACTCGACTAACATGGTTATGGGGCGGTTGTTTTTTGCTAATCCCGAGGCTGCACTGTTGTCCTCTTAATTTACGCCCTTTTTCACTGGAAATGAATCGATTTCTGCCAAGAAGGAAGGGACATGGATTGATATTAAAATGATAGTAGAAATGGACGTTTTGACTGTAAAACAAAGGACAAGCTAATTTTGTACATTAATAACATCCTTAAAATTATTTATAAGTTAGTATCAAAACGAATTTTGTTTATTTGTGACTAATATGTATTTTTTAAAATAAAAACAGCAGAAACTGCTAATGTTTAAAGTTTTATTTCAAGAGAAGCTAAATTTTTATGATGGGTGAAAGAACCAATGCAATTATTGGAATTACTTTCTGTAGTTTTCTACCTTTTCATCCGTGAATAAATTCATCCTACGTATTATGTAAATTGTAATCGCATCTTAATGGTAGTATCTTTGAGTATTTATCTTCCTTCCTTGAGCTTGTAGTGGCCTCGGTCGACGATTCAAAAGTTTCACTTAAATGAAAGAACAAATACAAAAATTATTAACAAAAATCATTTATAAATCAAATAAAATAACATTCCTTTTGTCCTGACTTTATGATCAAATGATCAACCATCACCTTCCCTTCCACACTTTGACGACTTATTTTGCTTTTCGTCCATTTCAGAATATTTTACAGTATTGAAACTTATACTTTTTGCTGCCTTATCATGGGCAATATTAGAATTTACCCTACTGTGCGCTGGTGGTGCAGTCGTTAAATTGCTCATCTTAGCATGCGGAGGTCACAGATTCGATGTCTGGCGACGCACACTCGGTTAGTGGAATGGTTAAACGCACTGGTTAAATCTAGCTAGCAAAGAGGGCGACGGAATTGCAGTTTCCCAGAAGGGAGGTCCTATAACCACTCAAAATGGGTGCTGGTAAGTGGTTCACTAATGATGCGTCTGGGAGTCATTATTCATTGAGTTTACTGGTCAACTGTCGTAATGTTAAAATCCACATTTGCAAATACAGTTATTGAAACAACAAATCGATTGAACCCACAGAATTATGATCTTATCACAATAAAGTAAAGTTGAATCATTTTGCACTTTTAATTTATTTTACAGATACAATATTATATTGACATACATTATTTACGACCATCGATCTTAGAACAGGTAATTACATGTATTATCATGAAGCTACGCTCGTCTATTTGCTTTCTACTCCAACAGATAGCAAATTCAAATTCCTGGAAAGAGGATTAATAAAACTGCCAAAGGGAGTAAACAAGAGTGGAGGAGGAGGTGGAGGAGGAGGAAAAATGAAGAGAGGTTGTTATTAGAATGATGGGATTAAAACAAAACTGTATATTTTGCAAAGTTAAATGTCATGGCATTAGGGTATCTTTCATTGCCATAAAGTTCACCCTTCTCTTAATTTTCACTAACATGTGCCTTCTGAAGAGTGAAAACACGTTAGTGAAATGAGGTATTCTATATCTGGAATGGGGCTATATTTAACCACTTGGACAATATATTTTTTAAACCTGCTATTTTAGTAAATAAACTTATTATTTTCGATCCAAATTTTAAAAGCATAATTAAAATAACGGTTCAGCATTTTTTATTCAAAACATACTTTTACTGACTTTTTTGCTAGAATTGAGCATACTAGTTATGGCAAATAGTCTTCTGTTGAGGAGCTAGAAAACCAAAATTCTAGGGAAATATTTTCACCTTATTTTAAAACCATCTTACATATTCAGAACATTTTAGCCATTGGATAAATACTGTGCAAACAAACAACCAGAGGGAGAACCATGTATCAGATCTCGAACACAATTCAATGTCTGACTCTCCATTCACTTCATTTACTATTGATGATTTGTTCAAATTATCGTTCTAATTATTACAAATTCAGTCTCTCTGAATGAACTCTTAGGCGGCTTATTACTAATTCATAGTTTTATTCTTTGCGTGCAATCGTTGTGTATGAATGCATATGTCTCTCTTCTTTTCCATTGGTTCATCCAATGAGCCCGGTATTCTTTGTCATTTTTACCGCCTGCCACAAACTCAGCTATTTGAAATCCGAATTTTTTTTTACTACTCAAACCATTTTGTTGCATTGATCTTCATTTTATTTGGCATTTAGTGTTGAAAGAGTTAGAATGACCAAAATATCATGTGATTTTTGCTCCACCAGTAGTAATCAAATCGTCTTAGTAACGATAAACACCCTTCTAAGAATTTGATCAGCAAAAACTCAGAAACCTTTAATTTTCTTTTTAACATCATCTCTAAATAATTATTACGAGTTATTAGTCAAAATATTAAGCAGTAAATAATTACATCGTTTCCTGACTCCTATCCAACCTTACGTAGCCAAAAGTAATGAACTAAATCGTACTTCTCTTGTACTTTGCCATTCCAGAAGATGAATCTAATACATTACCAATATCTACCTCATGTCTCACGATAAAATATGCGCTCACTTCAAAATTACGCTCAACCGTATTTATAAAATTGTAAAGCTCCAAAAATTCGGGGTGATTTACAGGACTTTATTCTTAATAGAACAATTTAATATTCATTGTTCAGTGGTAAGTCATTACTTTTTGAATTGCACCTTAACGCTGAAAGTATCTAAATAGTTCATCTTTTATTCAATGCAGGAACTCGAGAATCGGCTTACGTACTGGCCGTTACTTCTGCAGGCATCTCCCATGCAGTGACAAAGGCTTGCAGCTCTGGAATGCACGACAGTTGTGGATGCGATAGAACCATCTACGATCATGAACGCCAACCAAACTTTGAATGGTCTGGTTGTTCAGATAATATCCACTTCGGTGCTGCATTCTCCAGAAAATTCCTCGATTCTCGTGAAAAGGGTCGGGTACAAAGAAACCCGAAGTTGGGTCTTACTAACCTTCACAATAATCACGTCGGTCGCCAGGTGGGCCTTATTTTTCGTACTTAAATGTTATTCAGTAGAGTAGATTTAAGATTTTATATGAGTATATTTTTGTAGGCGGTAGTGAACAAAATGGACATCAAGTGCAAGTGCCATGGAGTAAGTGGTTCCTGCGAAATGCGTACATGCTGGAGAGCCCTTCCAGACTTCCGTTCAGTTGGAAATCAACTTCAAGAGCTCTTCCAAAAAGCCGTTATGGTGGACTACGTCAATAACCGACTTGTTCCAAAATCTGCTCTCTATAATCATCGATTACCTCCACCAAATCACCTAACACAATCACAGTCATCCTCCGGGGCCCCAGTACCCGTTGGCATCGGGAGTATTCATGGCCTTCCAATGCCGAAGGAAAACGAGTTAATCTACACCACCCGCTCCCCGTCATATTGTCATCACGATCCTCGTTATGGAAGTATCGGAACATATGGAAGACGCTGTAGTGTTGACTCAAAAGGTCCAGACAATTGTGAGACGTTATGTTGTGGACGGGATTATCTTAGAGAGGTGTTTATTCAACAGGAAAAGTGCAAATGCAAATTCCATTGGTGTTGCGAGGTGAGATGTGAGACGTGTGAGAAGACTGTGGTAGTATCTACGTGCAACTGATGATGAGAAAGAATAAATGCTATCCCGTTTTCCCTTCCTACCTCTGTAAATTTGGCCATCACAAACATACACTGTGCATGCTTCACCAACGACTTGTTGTAAAAATAAGGCCTGTCCATTAGAATGACAGATTCTCACATGATCCTTGACCCTTCCCCCGCTAACCTTGACCTTTCTTTTGATATACTACTTATATCTACGTTATGTTATATATACATACTTCTCTAACTACAAAGATCGCTGAAATGACAAAATACAATGTCATTCATTTCAATCCCAATAAATATAACTCTCCTCTCCCTTCTCCTTACAGTTTGCAAACCCAATAACTTTCTATAACTACCACTATTACTATTGAAATACTACTTCTAATGTGACTGTTCTCCACATACTACTGAGACGTCTCTAACAAACGCACATACATACTTTAATCAATATCTAGTGGAGCCAACTTTGTTCCTGTTTTATGCATCCATCTCTATAATAATAAAACAATCTCTCTTTTTGCATTAAAAATGGGCTGCAGTGCTTACTAATTAGAATAGTAATTTTATTAATATGTTAATTTTATTGCAAATATGTAATGCTCACTACAGAATAGTGAAAATTGTTCTAAATTAACTAATTGATATTTATTACATAAATTAAATACCCTTAGAGAGAAATTTAATTTAAACTGAGACGTATAAAATAATGTAAATATGTAATTTATAAAGCAATTAATGGCTGCAATTTCATAGTTCAGTTTCACAGAAGGAAACTAAAGTAGCGTTGATCCCAGCAAAGCTAATTTTAAGAGTCAGACCAAAATCGGTTATAAAACTGATGATTTTCCGAGGGCTAAAAGGAAACTACAACCTTTTTCATCTCCGAAATGTTTTAGAATGTGCTGACAAAGGTCTTTCAAAATTTTGGCTGCACGAAGAACAGAAGCAAACAAAGCATCCTCAGACCGAATCCTCTAACAATACCTGTGAATTTCGCCAGCTGTTTAGTAAAATTCCTCTTCTATTCTATTCATTAAAAGGATTTTGACTGGAAATTTATTGATAATCGAAGAATCCGTCTTTGGCAATACAATTTAATATATTCTTATATTTGCGGTGAATAACCTGGAAAAGGGGAAGATTTCGATGATTGTATTATCCAATTAAAACAACTTCTCTGGCTCATACACCATGTTCGAAACGCTACTTTCTATATTATATATAATTTTGCCTTTTGAATAAATATAGAGCTAGGAAGTATTTTATACAATGAAAGTCAACTTGGAAAAATCTTGCTTACATGATTTAAACAAAAAATCTTCTTCTCCGGGTCCAATAAAGTGAAAATTTAGAAAAAAATCGAACAGTGGATTTGATAAAAACAAAATTTTTATGTTCTAACTACGAGGAATGTAAAATACTTTCAAGGAATGAACTTGTTAAGTATTATCCCTTCAACATATTTAAACATATTGACTAATAAGATAAACTATTTAAAATTAATTTCTTTAATTAAATTAACTGTAAATCTTTGACTGTATTATTGAGGTTTACTTTATCAACTATGTGAAAACTGCGTATTATTGGGGCAGAACACTATTTAGGCCCAAACTTCCCCTAAAAATGGTAGAATAATACTGATATTTTCTTTCAAATCTAAAATTCCAGTCGAGCTCCATACAAGACAAAAGCCATGGAGGCGAATCTGCCCCATCTTAAGATTTCAAAGTCAATTATTCGTTTATCCGACGAGCATTATATACGATATCTTTCCAAACAAATGGGTATTAATTCATTCTCCGAAATGGGAATCACAATTTCCTGTTTTCTGATCTTTATATTAGAGCCGAAGTTATCGGACCCGTTAACCTGGTCTCTTACGTTCGCCACATTGAATGACTATTTCAAAACCGTGCCTTCTTCTATCTTGTTTATTTGTCAGACGCCTATTTCAATTTCTCATTATTGGAAGGATCTTCAGAACACCGAAGATGTTATTCAATAGACGTTCTCTGAATGAATAAAAATGAAACAATTACTCTAATTAATAAAAACGATATATTTGATAAACCCTGGAATTTATTATTGGAAACGGACTACTATCTTCCATTTGTGGAAAAAGGTCCAATTTATAGACGGTCATAGTAACCTTTTCTGGCAAAATAATCACATTTTGATCCACTTTTTGCTTCTTTCCCAGAGCGGATGATGAATTACTCTCCGTGACTTTCTACATTCTCACTTTAACATTCAGTGTAAATACTTGTGTCTGCATAAATGAAAACATTTAGCTCTAGTGGAGAAATATGCAAAAGTTGAATTGCCGCCTACAAATAATTGAATTTATTGATTGATTTATTTATTTACAAACTCATTTGACAGGTTATTCAAATAAAATACACAACTTAGGAAATTTTCTCGGTTGAAACTCCTCTACACGTAAAGTGCATGAAATAAAGGAATGCATCCATGTTTTAGACAACGTTAATCCATCAATAATTTAATTAACTAAAAAATCGAATAATAATAATAATAATAATGATTTCTAAATTTTCCGTAGGTCCCAGTGAATTACAGCCAGGTAATAAATAATAATAATATTTTTAATAAATAAGTATTCCTGAAGAAAGTAGTATATTGTTTCAAATATAATCACATAAACTTGGTATATTTATGTATTTTTAAATTTACTCCAATACGATATATTTATAGACAAATAAATTTCAGCCAAAATTATTTACGAAAATGAACAACAATCAGATACTGAGATATTTTGAATAATATTTATGTTAAAAAAGGTTGATTATGAAATTAATGGCATAGATGAATCGTTGGAATGAACCACATTTGGCATCCCAAACCCAATTCTGAATCAGGATGTGATTTTCGAAATATTATCAGTTATAACGTAACCAACTAGAAGTCCCGGCAATGATCTTGCAATGTAAGCCAATCCAGAAAACTCGGTGATATAGCAACTGAAGACAGAGTCTAATAACCCAGAATACGAGTCCCGTTATAATATATACACATGTACCAACTTAACTCAACCTCAATCGGCATTGGCTTAAACAAATAGGCTTAATTACAAGGTGTCTTTTATCTGTGGAAGACTTGAGAAGGAAATTACATCTTATTTAAAGAAGAAATATTGGAAGCGGTGGAAAATAATTATTATTTCTCCCAGAAATATCATGAAACATATTTAATTTCGTGATAAACTACGTGAAAATATGCTTTTCTAAAACTATCTATCATTTAATAATCTAGAGAAAAAGATTTTCTGAGGTGGTTTCATCGGACGGCTGCGCACTTTAAACGATTTATTGAAAGTGAATTATTATTCGGCTTGCTCAAAACCGGAACTGCAATCAACCAGCGCAGTTTTACCGTAATATATTCATTGGCACGTCCACCAAATTCCTGGAGAGAATCAGGCAGCCATCAGTCAGCGATTTGTATTTTCAGTTCTTTAATCACCTCGAAACATCCGGCAGAAATGTCCGTTATTTTTGTTACTAAACCTATAAAATCTGTTTCCAACGTCCCAATTTTTACCACACATCTACATAACTCCCTCCAACATCTACAGTCAGCTCTTCCAACGACCTTCTCTCTCCATCGTTAAGCTATTTTCTGACTCTTTTGCCTTCTTCTTCCTCCACACCTTCATATCTAGTGACCCTAGAATTTATCTCGCTTCCACTATAACCTTCCAGTTTTAACCCGCAATAAATGTTTCCACATTTGCTGACTTTCACATTTAAAGTAATCATAAAATCTAATTTTGTCTTTAACTATTACTAAACTTGTATTCTTGTATATTATTTCAGCGAACGAGATCCAATTGCATAAAACTCTTTTCGTCTCATAAAATGTCCACTTCTAAATAAATTCATCTCCCGCTTATTCGCGAATGAAAAACGGAGAAGAATGTGAAATAGCATAAGAATATGTATTTCGAATACTTGATAATAAATTGTGTTACACAACAAGCGAATAGCAAGAATATGGAGCTGGTTATCGGCAATAGATGTTTTCCCAAATATTTGGATACGTTCTACAAATTGAAGATAAAAACAAATTAAGTTGAAAACAAATTACACTCTACTGTAATTCTATTTCAGAAGCATTCAAGCTCAAGTAGAGTTTATAATAATTTAAGTATCATAAAAAATTACAATATTATTTCATTTGTAGACAAAAAAATCGCGTTTTTCCTTTTTCGATCCTTCGTGCCTCATAAGCGTGATGAAAACTTGATGAGGCATACCGAATTTAATCTTTTCTTTCCCAAATTGCTATAACCACGGCTTTTGATCTTTCATGAAATATCGAAGCGACAATGCTTATGGTGTTAGTGAAGTCCGGATGCTCAAACTACCCATATTAATCCAATGCAAACCCATTAGGAGAAAAGTTCCCAGCGTTTGACTTAGCTAAAGAGGATATCAGAGAGCCAGTTCTACGAGAAACTCACATTCTCTCACCACTGTTCGTGACCTAAATTAGCCGGTGCGGTTGGTTATCCACTCTACCGGATTTGCATCGATCTCGTGACCTCTGACTTTGCAGAAATGCATATTAACGAGCAGGGTAATACCATATGTTTAATAATTTTTATCAAAAAATTTTGTAAACGAATTTTTTAAAGTTAATTTAATTTTAGCATTCGGTGAAGCAGATAAAAAAAATTCGAACAATCAGCATTACCTAATTGCTATGAGCGTACCAATTTGCCTTAATTTTCAATTAATTTCCATCTACAAATAAATATGTAATGATGTTTAAGGTTTTCTTACAGATTGTTTATTACCACAGAAGAGGTGTGATAGGAGATCTTGGTAGTGTTGCACTGGAGCAGATAATATAATGCTGGATAACATGCAATAAGGTTAATGACAGGATTCTGTGAAATCGCACATGTTAACTGGCACTCCATCATTATTTTGTAACTCCCGAAAATGCAGAAATAAGTTTGTTTTATGGAATAAGTACCAATCTGATGGAGCTCTTCTTCTTTAGAATATTTTTTCAGAACATGTCAATTTAATAAAAAAATATTTATATTTTCTTCGGATTGTAATCAATGCGCGAAATTCCTCTTCTTATTTCCGAAATTTATTTGTTATTATTATCATTATTAATGTTAGAAACACTGATGTAATTAGAGAGGGCGACGTTCAAACCCCCAGGGATTGGCTTGTATGCTCTAATTGATATACACCGTGGGAAATCTTTTTGGGTGTTCATAAATGACATGGCGGACTTAGTCGAAAAAGACTTGTGCAAAATTGCTCTTAGAGTTGGCATTCAGTTAAGCCCATCAAATGCCATGTTAACTCCTAATTAGAGAAGAGGTTCGCTAGTTTTTAACAGTTAGATATAATTAAGCGGTTTACCTGGGCTAACCTAGAAATTTTAGAGTAATTATTGTATGAGAACTCACAGTTTTCCTTGACAAGTCTTGAACCCTCGATAAATTCGTTGAAATCAATGATTCCATCACTATTGAAGTCCAAGAGAATGGCCAGCTTGTTGATAGTGGAGTCTTCGCAAGGAACACCCTTGTCTGCATAGAGTTTCTTACATTTCTCTTTGAATTGATCGACCCTCACAAAACCTGGAAGGAACAATTTACGTAAATAATAAGCTTCTAAAATGCAACTCCATTGTATAAATGCAAAGGAGTTTGAAAGTAAAAATTTTTATTCTATTGTTAAATATTCACATAATTTTACCATTATCTTCGACATCGAACTGCTTGAAGATTGAAACCAATTCATCCAAATCTGTGTAATTTTCACTAGTAAATTTTCGTTTCTGTTAAGAAAGGAAATGTTAAACATTAAATATATATATTTATTTGGTCTATTTTAACATCAAATTTAATTAAATTATTAAAAAATGAATATTTTAATAGATAATTTCAATGATTTAAGCTTGAATAATTGTTGATAGAATTTAAAATTCTTATCGTTCATATAAAGTAATATTAAAATTTCATCATTTGGAAAAAATAGATGAAAATACAGGAAAAATATATCTGCATGAGATCATTACTGATTTAGATTTGGGTAATGGAGATCCGGTCATTAATGCTATTTACTTCTAGTGCCATTGAAGTTATTCAATCAAATCGCATGATTATTCGTTATTAGCTCCCTGAATTTGCCAAATTCTATGGAAATTATATATACAGGTCACAACTATACAACGAGTGACATTTGTTGATTGAAAACATTGCTAATTGACCTCCTCCGACTTCTTGCAGATATTTATTGTCTTGGAGCAATTATAAATTATTAAAAGAGATGTGAATGACTCAATGACTCATCTGTTTTGTACTTTAATAGAGCAATTGGAACCTGTCACGCAGTCCTGAAAGTTTTGCAGAGTTACTTTCACTATGTGTATGAATGAAAAATTACTAGTTTAACCACTTCGAGAGGGATGTTTTCTCGAGAAGGATTTCGTTGTACTCAATATATATAAATTTAACATTAAATGAATTATTGGGATTAATGAGTGCAGAGCTTATACTCTGATATTAGGAATAGAAAATTGACTGGATTTAATTTAAATCAAGTACCAGAAATTATTTGATTCTTTCCATAAATATGAATTTCGGTCTTATTATATACTCAGGACATCATCTCGAAATCAACAACTAGACTGCAGTGTTTCGAAAGGACTTGGAAGTAGTCAGTTTTACAGACTTCGTACCTGCGAATTTAAAATATTCCAAAGTGCTTACTAGATCTAATTAATAACAAGGGGTTTCTGCGGTGAAGTTTGGTACTAGTCATCTTAGTGACTCACAAGAGAATCCGAGAATATCTCATGCTTTGGATCGAACATGGACATGTAAAGAACGTGGGTCTTGGGATGAGCAGGCGAGGCCTTGACGAGAGAGTAGCGAAGAATCCGCCATGGCAAGTTTTGACCAGCGTATTTCAGCATCACGGTGCACCACTGAGTTATCGTGATCTCTCCTATTGGTGTAAATAAAAGAATAATAGTGTAGACCACTATCCCGGGGCTTACCGAACGTTTAGAAAAAAAGGAGAAAAAACAATAACCGGCTAATTTTAGATGTTGATTAAGTCAAAGGAAAAGGAAATTTTTCTCAATTGAAACGATTGCACTCCTTATAGCTATGACTGTTTATTTATCTTTCGGCCGTCTAAAATCAATCATAACAGTTGAATATGGATTTCGAAAAAATGTTTGAGATAGTGCTGTTTGGGCTGTTTGAAGAAAAATCTACGGAAATGGCAGGACAAACCAACCATTTTCAATTAAAACAGAAAGGATTTTTAATACTTCTCGGGAACAAAGAAACTAATAATGGAGTCCTTCTTCACCCTATTTGAATACATGGACATATTTTATGCATCTCGTAATTAATCCTTGGGCGTAAATGGAATTCCTCTGCCCCTATAAGAACTGTTTTCCTTATGCAATGCTCGAATTAGGCAATTCTGAAGCAACTCTGCCTTAGTTACTGACCAGTAGTCAGTATTAATCAACTTGGTACGAGGATCCTCTTAGTGAATGTACAAAAATTGGTCTGATTTGATTGAAACGGATATTTCTGCTGTTAAATCAATGTTTATAGAAGGATTATATTGGGATTTGAAAGTGAAATGACTGAACTTTTCAAGCCCATTAAGGAAAGTGCCAAACACTTGGCTTGAGAAATAAAGTGTCCTAGAGTTACTCTCACGAGAAACCGCATTCTACTACCAGTCTTGTTGAGTACGAAAAGAAAATGCAGTTAGTTATCCACCCTCGCTGAGCATACGCCAATAACCATCGGTGTTATAACCTCAGATTAGGCAGACGTGTACATTAATCATTACTTCAAGGTCAGGTAACGGAATAAATTCAATGTTGTTAACCACTATTAATTAGAAGAAAAGGATATAAAGTGATTTTAAATCTAAAATTTTTTGATCAGAATCTCAGACAGAATAAACTGATCAAGAATATTTTAAACCAGCCGGACACACATGAAAAAAATTTAGACACTTTTTATTTGCCGTAATTGTTTTGTTTTCTGTTCTCCAGTTTTATTTACGAAAACTTTGCTAAAAAGAGGAGACTTTGTATTGGAGTAGATACCATAATGCAGCATAACATACAACAAGGGGAATAACTGGATTCTGTTGAAACTAGGAAAACACTATTGCATATGTGTTGACTCATCCTACATTATTTTTATGAACAAGGGTATCATAATTCGACCTATCTGGCATTCCTACGATCTTAAATCTTCTTTTTATTCCTCTCTTCCATGTAAACTCGAGTTTACTGATTTGGAAGAGACCGCTGTCTGCTTCATTATGCGTTTAATCTTTTTGGCATGTCAGAAGACAAGAGAGTCACCGCCCATTATAATTGTATAATTTTTTAAACCCATCATTACGGAAATTCGAAAAATTAAATATGAAAGGAAGACTTGCGGACACGGAAGAGCCTTTACCGAGTTTTAGAACAGACAATGTCCTCGATTGTGTCCCAATAAGACGTATTTGCGCATTTTAGAGAGGGATGGGGAAGGGAGTGTCTAACATCAAATTAAAGTTGATCCAACAAATAATAAAGGGGTAGAGATCCAAAAGATACTGAGAGCAATTTCAAGGATCAAAGAGTCTTGCCTCATTTGATTTTTGAACTTGGTTCGTAAAATATTTACCAAATGAGCAATGAAATTTCCGAAATTCAAATTTCACGATTAGTCCCCCGAATTGCAACAAATGCATATCTACGATGTTCAGTGCTTATAGACGGGCATTATTTACACAAGAAGGGTTGAATTTGCTGCTTAAATTCTTTTTTTTCCAGTTGTTGAAAAGGCGAATGATATGATATTCCATAGCTTACAGTTTTGATATGGCCGAGAAGGGATAGCTAAAAGTGGTAAGTTAGTAGAGCTCCATAAGCCGCATTCGCTCAAGCTGAACTCAATTTAAACGATATTTCAATTACAAATGATCTTCCATTGATGGTTAGATGGCTAGAATAAATTTATATTTTTAAGATAGGACGAGGAGGGGGGAGATTTGAAGTGGTTGAACGTCTGTACCATAAAATATGACACCCTAACCGGATGATTTTATCCTGGTGTAGCATTGCACTGATACCGAGGAGATTTTATAGATGGTAATCGATGAATTTTAATATACTGCCAAAAAAATGCTTTCTTTTTTCCTCAAATAAAACTGTATATTTAGAAGTAAGCATAGACCATATAACAACAGAGATTCCTTATTATTAGAAGAATGACAATCTGGGGACCTTCTAACTTTGAAAGTACTCGTTTTTCTAAGCTCTTTTGAAGTGTCTCACAATTAAATCAAACAAAATAGCCTCAAAAATTATTTAAATGATATTGATAAACCATCATTAATAAACCAGAATGGTTATTTGGCACAGAGAAGATTGAGATGACTAAAAATGAGACTACTCATCTCCCATGTAGGTAGACCATTACATTTTAATATTCTCGAAACCATTTAGATTAACTGATAAAATGTGCCTAATTCCAAAATGCGATGTGGAGTTAGGTTATATAAAAATTTGGAAAGACGCGGTGGCCAACGAAGAAGTTCTACGAAATAGGCGGTCTCGAAATCGATGTCCATCGGCCCAAATCCATTAATGCGGACGACCAACCACACTGGTAATTCTGGCCAACACAAGGAATGACAAATGTGAGTTTCTCATAAGGTAGGCCACAAGATAACTTCCCTAAGTGTTGTTAAAGCTTCTGCCTTATGGGATTAGAAATATTTTTAACCAGACGTCTCATTGCATATCCAATTGAGAGTATTCAAATTTAAAGTCAGGACAGTGAAAATTCCACTTCCTCAACATATATACAGTTCTTGCTCCAATTTTATGCATATAGTTTGTTAACAAGGTAAGATAAAGGAAAAAACCTATAATGGTTTTGTGTAGAATATGTTACGAACCTGTTCTCTGTGTATCGTAGTCCTGCATGACACTAATTATAGTCTCCTTTTTGCTCAGGATTCTTCTCAGAAGCATTCGATAAGCCGCATCGTTAGAATGTCTAGGATGAGAAGATAAGACGTGACAAAAATTTATCCATCCGAATATACGATTAAAACGGATACTTGTAAAATAAATATTACCGCTTCTCAAGAACGGTTTGCAATTTCTTCGATTTTCCGGCTCGAAAAGTCACCAATCTTGGAATAAGACGAGTTTCAACAACTTGTTTCTGCCTATTTTCACTGCTATTCAGCCGCTTTATGACACGAGTGTAGACAACTGGCGCTGAATAATTCGAAAATATTGCATCTCTACTGCCCATCCCTGGCGCTTGAGCTGTTGGCAAATCAGTGATTTCGCATTCCACCGGCTCAAGAATGCATATTTTAGTCTCAGATTTAGGTGCTCCAACTACACGTTTGGAACATATTTGGATGAATGCTCCGAGATTGCTGTCTGATCCGTAGTAGTTAGAGGCCGAGAATACTGTTAGAACCTGTAAACAAAAGTTATATTTGTATTAAACAGCTCATTAATCTTGTTTAACGGCTGAAAGAGTTAAATACACATGTTTTTCATAATTCAATGTCTCAACATTTAGGGTCATATTGTATTACCTATAGTGGGAAGCAGCGTTCTTTATGAATGACTAGAATCTGAATAACACCACTCACATAAGTCGACACGTGTGCCTCTTCCTTTTTTGCCACTCTAGCTGCAACTTAGACAGCTTTAGATATTGCTTTTAATCAGTTAAGAATGAAATTTCGTTATTATTGAGCAAACTGCCGACGAAACTAGGATTATTAGTTACCTTACGTCCAGGTAAATCCATCTTCTAGTGTAGTGACCTTGGTAACGATTTCCATCTCTGAATCCAACTATGTCAAGCGTAAGGCTCAATATTTAATCTCCTCACATAAGGTATGACCTAAAACAGACTAGATTTTTTTAATCATATACCCAATAAATTATCTTCTTGGGTAAAAAAGTTCTACTGAGGTGATTTAAACAAAGGGATTTTAATAAATATATTTGATGAAATCAGGAAAAAGGAGCGCAGAAACCTTTTATGTTATTCCAATTGAAAAATATGTCCAATTTCATCTTGGGATATGAATGGGACAGATTTTACATTCAAGGCAAGGTTATAACATATTATTCAAATAAATGATAGATTTCTACAATCGGACAAACCGAATATTCCCACATTAGTATTCTAATGAATGTTTATTATTTGTAACCTGTGACAAGTTGGTTTCATTAAATAGGAAAACATCTGGAAGTTAACTATAACGCAGAATCAAAAGTATCCCATTTTCTAGATTTGATATTTTATAAATAAATGGAATGGTTGATAACTGTCCTCAGTCTTCGAAAACCAGGAAATGGTGGCATGGACGCGAAAGAATAATGGCCCGCAATTATTCATCATTACTTTATCACGTCTACGCCATTACTATGGGAGATCACTACATGACGGGGTCAATCGCGATTAATCGATTGGTCCTTTTTCTGACCAATCACATTCTGGCACATCCAATGATTGGTTCAATCTTTTCCGGCCAATCGCTACTGGAACAAACCCATTACAGTATACG
This sequence comes from Hymenolepis diminuta, assembly GCA_900708905.1. Lineage (NCBI taxonomy): Eukaryota > Metazoa > Platyhelminthes > Cestoda > Cyclophyllidea > Hymenolepididae > Hymenolepis > Hymenolepis diminuta. Next base: position 2,262,932 of record CAADRB010000005.1, on the reverse strand, counting down.
CATACAAATCTTCTTTTCATTAATAAATATCTGGTTACTAGACTAGTCTTGTTTGGTTAAACCTCCCTCTGGGGTCTGAGCAATTGCAGCATACAGTGCAACAGTGCGTTTGACTAAACATTACGTCTTGGCCCCACGTTATGCCAAATAGATGGCAACTCAAGCTGATAAAATGGTTAATCGTATTACGGGCTGGAGAAAATGATAGAGGATGTTGTTTATCAAAATTGAAGTAGAGTGTTGTGATCAACGGACACTATGTATGAGCCTAAATTATTTTTATTATTAGCGATTAGTCACTTTATGTGCTCCCAAAATGTATGCTTATAGTCATCTAGCTCCCCTTGGACTGTTACCATATGCTTCCTTTTTCTCTCAGTCCTATCTGATGTAACTCCAAGAAGTTTACTATTAAAGTTGTGTCACTCTTAAGATTATTCGCTTTATCCCATTTGGAATCTGAGTTTTCATATTAATCCCCACGTTACATAACCCAATGAGGACACTTGCAAACTTTTCAATCGTCTCAATTTGCTTGATTTCCTCGGTATCACTACATTTATTATAACGCATTTTTCCATCTATTTGGATGATGACGATCGAAGTAAGTTGCCCTGCTGCGTAGCCTCACTTTTCGTGAATATTAAATTGAATTTATCTAGACCATAAAAAGTTCGTTAGGAGGCCAAGTCGAATATTTTCGGTGCGTTTGATCAATTAAATCAAGAATGCAGTCGGTGCACTCGTAAGTTCATCCCTCATGTACTGAACTATCAATTTTTGGGTTTCTACGCTCAAACTTAGATATGTAAGACCACTGGTGAAGAAGCCATGACTGCCCATAATGAACGACCGGTCAGCCAGTAATTTATCCCATATTCAAATCTATATAAAAACATTTATTTTTTCACCAGTGGACCGTTGTTTGAGTTACAAGACGCCTTCCTTCCTCTTTATAGGGTATGAGTAGTTGTAATTCTGTAAGGTGGGCAACTGGGTAAGTTGTATAAAGTTATTCTTAATAATTTAATATTTCGCAATTAGAACTAAGCAGTTTCTTCTCTATGTGTTCTCCGACTCTTGTTACCATTGCAACTGGTAGTACTACAATGGCGCTCGGAGTGCATTATACATACTTCCTCTCTTGCAAGCAAATAATTGTATTTCCACTTATTGAGAAACATATAATGCTAGTGATAGCGGTAATTTTGAAAACTGTTACAAGAACGATTTTTTAAATTTATGAATATGAAAACTGAAACATTGTATATTTTCTGTAGATTCGCTAGTTTAATAGTTAGTAAATTTCATTATGGCCCAGAAATAGATCAAACTTTAGCTAACTGGTTTAAAAGTGTAAGAAAGTTCACCGAAACGATATTGCTGGTATCCCAGATGATGTAAAGTTAGACTTTTGCTGCTGAAGTTAGGGCTTTCTGAAAACGAAAGGTTCAAATGTGCCATCCGTCCAAAAAATCACCGATCTAAAATAGGTTAAAGCAATCTCGATTCCCTCTGATCTGTTCGGTCTTTCGAACTGTAAAAATGTTTCAAATATCTTTCTCTCACTAAAGGGCATGGTGAAGATTGAATGACCTACGCTTGCCGTCTCAATCCGGTTTTTGAAATCTGTAATTTTTCTGCTATTACGGTGGATCATTTCAAATGTCTACTGTTTTTGAGTGGTATTCGAAAAATTTGTCAAACTGATATACATTATCGGATCCTCAGAATGAGGAAGCTTTGTATTAGAGGATCTTGCCAATGAATGCAGAAAATTGGACATCAAGTGCAATAGTGACATGAATCAACAGATCTCTGGTGAGCACAAATGCGTCAGTCAAAATTCTATTGAAACTGTATTTCAGAATGCTTCTACTCTTCGTAAAACTCTAACTGAATGCTAGTTTTACAATGAGTTGCACTTTACCCAATTTTGTTCCCACAAACCTCATATTGTGTGGTAAATGAGGACATAAGGAAACAATGTACTGAATGAAACCAGAATTCAGAAAGAAAAAGATCATTCAGAAGACTAAACCAGCGATCTTGAGCTGTCAATAGCCAGCTCAAGGGAGGATAGGTAGCAGAATGAAAATCCCCATGAACGTGTTTCAAGAACAATCAGAAAGAGGAGAAGAAAAGTAAGAAGCATTCTCAACTAGCTCCTGCGACAGTCATCCAATCGATACCAGTAATGAAATTGAATGCTATTGGTAAGACAGGAAATAGAGATCTTCCTTCGAAACCAAAGACGAATGTGGTATTCTGTTCCAGACATCCGAAGCGAAAAAAAAGAGATCGGTGTCATACCAAGAAAGCTGAAAGCTGTACTCGAGAACTTCCGGACGGTTACTCATCCAGGAACTGATGTAAAATGCAGGCCAGAGTTCCTTTAATCACTCCAATACGCCTATGAAAAAGGAATAAGTCGCAGGAAAGGAATGCAGAACCAACAGAAGGACTCAAACGAACCCGAAGAAGTTCTGCAAGGATGGCGCAGGTTAAAAATGGGAGGTGTCAAAATGAAAATATACTAATGAATAATAATTAAGTATTTTTCCTTATCAAAATTGATATTTTATTATCTTTCTCTTTTTATTACTGAAAACAACGCTTATCCCTGAAGGTGTTTTATGAACTACTATGAATTGCGTTATACTGCACATTGTTCGAGTTTAACAGTAATAATTTTTCGCTATGAGAAAAAAAAATTATTTTTTTTTCTAATTCTGGCTGGGATATCGGCTTGAAGATCGTAAAACCTTCAGTTTCAACCTCAAGCATTGGCATTACTTACAAAATGAAACTATTAAAGTTACTCATAAGTTTATAAAGCATCAAACCTGATTATTGTGATCCATTTTCCAGCCATTAGGACAACACTCGTGTGAACGAATTAGGATACCAATTTTTAGATGATTCAGGAGATTGGCAGTTACGTCGGGACCGAAATGACTCCCACCGCCCCGTTTGATGTTCGGCTTGCAGCCTGGCGCCACTTGTGGATCACTCCAAAGGACATCGAGTACCTAGAGGAAAAGTAGAGTATCATGCTCTCCCGAAATTAGCATGCTATTAATGCACAGGCAACTTTAAATAACTAAATGGAATGGGATGAAAGCAGACAGGCTTATTTTTGGAAGGTATGATTAAGCACTTCATGAAAATCCTTTACCGAAAATTCATATTGCGGTTGAAAATAGCAAATAAGCATTGATTTTCTGAATTTGTGAATTTGAAAACAGAATGGAAGTTAAGAATTTTAAAAGATTATGTCGAACTAAAATTGAGTGAAAGGAACAGTGCTCAAATTCACCTGTAGGCATGGTAAAAATTACCATGCAGATAGGCGTGAATGGGATCATAGAACAATATTTAATTAAAAGGAGACAACCACACATCCGTTATATTGGAAGCTTTATTCGATTCGATCACAGGGTATAACTGAGTCATTCTTATAATACTTACATTGTGATCGTAATGGAAAACTACGAATAAATAAATTAAGCAGTGCGAATGAGATTAGCTGGTGAATTTTCGCATGAACTTATGACGATTCCAAGACTTAAGGTCCTTTTCCGTTCAACAATAAATTTCCGGCCATCATTCATGATGAACTGTTCATCATCAATACAAAATTTTCTCAAGTTTTGGCCAGTTAAGACCAAGACTAAATTACTTTGATAGAGATTTCTAAGAATGGGCAAACAGAGATGCTCGCTAATGATATGGGCGTCCAAAGTTAATGGGATTATGGAAATACACGCCTTCAGATAAATAACATAGCTATGTCCTGGATTCAACTAAAATACCGAATTCCATAGTAAATACTCTTTTTTCCTTTTAAAAAATTAATGTTATATTTGCATACGTCCTATTTGTAAATACAGAAATATTATTTTTGACCTCTATATTAAATAGTGAGTTGTTAGTCAAGAATTGAGCAAAATTAAGGAACACCTCTACGATCAATTGTAACGATTTGTCAGAAGGAATAAAAGAGGTTGTAATAAATATGCAACGTATTTATTAATTCCTAGCGTTTATGCAACTAAATATTATATAACTACAGCCATATTTTGTTCCCTATCTTTTTTATAGGTAGGAGAAATGCCGGTAGAAGGCAGAAAGTTTGATGTGCATTGTAGATAAGTACTGCTTTTCATGAATGACCCTTTGATTGTCATAGTGAGGTAAAAATAGCAACAATCTACCAACTTACCTGTCGCCAGTCATCAATTGAAACGGCATTTTCTCCCTCAAGTGTAGGTTGGAGAACTGAGGAAAACTATAAGAAATAAAATACTCAGATATTTAGCGGAGCTGGAAGACTGTCTTTAAAAACGAGAGTGATCAAATTTTGATAGAATGAAGATTACTCTATGTACTTTAATCAAGATGCATCGTTGTTTTTTCCCTTATTAAATCCGAGAACGAAACGTAGAGTTGCCCCCTATGACTTCAATCTAATTAACCATCAAGAAAAGAACCGAATAGTACTTCGGTAAATGCATGTTCTAATGACTAAATATTTGCTGTTGCAGAAGAGAGACGAAAAGTAAGCTTAATAGCAGAAGAGGTTTATTGAAGAATAGACCTCCAGTTGAAAGATGAAAAGGAAAAGCCTTGCGGTCCTATTAAGATTTGTAGGACGGGATTGCATCAGTTTTGACATCGGATCAATGTCAAGCTAGATTATATAGGGATAGTATTATTATTGGAAAATCCAAAGTGGATAGAATTAAGTGATCGAAAATCAATAAACAAAGTTTTCTTCATGTGAATGGAGCACTTCCGTAAAGAAAAGATTGGAATAGTTCCCACTTGCTCTTTTATGTTTTAGGCTTAGCCTAAACTGTCAAACTGATAGGAATTAAATGTTTCTTGTTGTTTCATTCAATTCGGTTGAATGCTACTACTGCTGCCGTTGAAGACCTTTCAGGTTTCTTTCAATTATGTAGAAATCGAAGTATCTGTCAGATATTTTAATTGTGTTTCCGATGTGGACAGCTCTCGAAATGAGCTAATCACATCCCACCGATGGATTCTCTTCACCTTTTCACCATCTCTTTTATACCATTAAATGCTTTTGAAAATTGAGCCTTTGAGTGACTACACTTCTTCCTTCTCTTCCTCCCAGACCGAGTCAACTGCACTCTAGTCAAGATCTTATGCAGTAGAAGTCTGCTTTTAATATGATAGCTGCAGTTTTCATAAAACTTTGTTAAAAAGATTCTTCAGAGAAGATCCTTTCACTTTAATAAGTAAAAGACGCTGTTATCCAATTCGAACAACGTTAGGGGTGACAGGTAACAGCTGGCTAAAACATAGAGCATTTGTAAATACTAACCAAAACCAATTTATATTTACAGCCTGAATCAAATCTTGTCATGTGATATAGATCCCACTTTATTTAAGATTAAGAAAGTCTTGCCTACCATTTTACGATCAATTTTCATTATCTTCGAGAGGTCAGTAGTTCTGGAAATGCCGCCATGACATACAAGAATAACATCATCCAGAATTGTGCAGAGAGGAATGGAGCAGAAGAGGGTCTCAATTTGTTTCAGAATCTTCTTACTTTGCTTCTGAAATTTAAATCAATATGCAAAGATTATAATTTTGACTGATCTTAACAATGGCCAATTGAAAATACTGACAAAATTGAAATTTCCCAGTCTAAACCAATCCAAGTGACAAGGCTGGAACTTTATTTAAGTGGGATTTAATCAGTACAAAATTTTAAATGTTCGACATGAAGTACTATCAAATTAGGGAGGACCGGAGAAGAGATTATTTAATTTCTTCTTTGAGAAACTCTCTCAATATCTAGAGTAACGAATTTGGAGGAAAGGGTTTAATTTAGCTCGGTAGGCAGTCAGTGGTTAAATGCCACTTTTAAAAATTAATGAACTTTAATTTTTTTCAACTCCAAAGTCTATTTCTTTCCAACAGATCCCACTATATTCACCGATGAATTAACCGATTGCAGTTACAAGGGTATTTCAATAGTTCAAAGTGTATTGAGATAAAAATGCATGAAATTTACTTACTGGATATTTTGAACGGATTTCATCCACAAACCCATATCTACAACAAATATGACATGGTTACATGTGTAAATAAGTCAATTTAAAAAGATTCATTTAATTTTCCTCTTATTTAACAGAGGATCTTCGTGATTTCCACGATTCAGGAATACCGCAGAAGGATGAGCGATCAAACATGCCAGTAGAATAATAAGCACTTCTACAGAATTGCTGCCTCGATCAACGAAGTCTCCATTAAATATGTAGGGATTGAATATATCCGGTAGTCCATTCTGAAATTAGCTAATTATAATTAGTTTGCACGGATAATTGCAGTTAAATTTGGAATTATAATATTTTGTAGAATGTAAACATGAATGATACTTATAAGGTTCACGTGGCATTAAGCTTCGTATTATCCTAACCAACCATAAGTCAAACCATTGAAAATTTTTGATTGTGGGAAGGCAACTGAAATCGGTTAACAGTAAGTCCAATAAATAATGAGGCGGAGATTAAAAGGGAGTAAAGTCAAGGCCTCAAAGAATCAAACTTTGGACCCAATTATAGTTACTTAACGAATAGTTCATATTCAAAAATTTTAATGTCCTGATTAGTCCCCTGAATTACTAAACAAATAGTTATGTCATATGTTTATCTTCCCAGCCGTATTTCACCTCTTTATCTAAATATACTTAGGTGATTGTCCCCCTGGATCAACTCATACGTTCCTGTTTCTACCGCTCTTATTTACTCGGCCCTCCTCTCTCCAAATTCCGCCTATGAACTCTCATGACCAGTTCTTTTCACTAGCTCTTCCTACCTTCTGCCTTTATATCCCACTTCTCCCTATTCTCCTCTCTTTAAAAAGTCTCATTATAATCAACTTATCACCAAATCCTTTGCGTTTGTAATCTTTGTATCTTAACATTTAGTGACTCTACTGTTGAGCTCGCGACATACATACAAAATTTATACCATTTGGAAAATAAGAGCAAGATCTTCCATCTGACCGTGAAGATCTCCACAGATGGTGATTCTATGGAATAATGCCGTGGAGACCTTTTGGATATTTGGAATTGCTTGAAGAATCATCGTAGCTTCCTCGAGTACTTCGCACACCAGTTCGGAATCGAGGGCCTAAGACAAAACAAAATATTACAAACCCAAACTTAAAATTTAAAAACATAATAAATGCATTTTAAGTATATTATTTTGTATAATATATGGCATTTTAATATAGTTAAATTTACATATATTAACATTTTTCTTCTTTTTTAACTTTGGATTCTAATATTTATTACAAAATAATCAGTACTCCACTAATATTCTAGCAACTATTATTTGATTCTTTATCATTTCACTGAAAATTTGTTTCCAAAATAAAACGTAAAAATTTAGTTTGTCATTATAATGGCGTTAATAACATTATTTGAATATTTATTCTAAATAACCGTTGAAAATAACTGTTATTAATTAATTAATTAACTATTGTATTTGGCTAGTACGTAAGAAAACAAATGAAGATGATTAAATTCTATGAAAAAGTTTACCACATCAAAGTTCAGTTTACCTTCCCTTGCTTTTGAAAGTCAATCAGACTTTGAATGTACTCATTGCTGAATTTAGAATGCTCGTGAGAACCGTGTCCTCTGTCGGTACTGCTCTTCCATTTTGTATCACTCTTTCCCGTCAGGTTCATCTTTTGCCATCTTCGTTCCAGATTCTGAGAAAATGTGCTTTTTGATTGAGAACTTGACTTTCCTGTGGGCCATTGAGTTTGAGAAAGTGCCGCTGATCATGTTCAAATTTATTTTTTATTAATTAACAAGTATGTTTATGAAATTAGCTGTATTTTTAATATTATATCAAAATACTATTTGTGATTAGAGGCTTTTAAAGGTATCATAACGATAATTTTCGGGCATTAAACATTTGAGGCTAATTTTTGAAAGAATTAGTTCAGTGAAGAGTAGATTTAAAAGTATTGTGAAAGTTAGGGGATCTGAAAGAAAATACTTTTTTGTACTTTTCGAAAAAATTTACTTCTCTCGGCTTTTTATTCAATCAGACTTACATTTTTCCTTCTTTTAAACTCGATATTCGACACAATATTAAGAATTTATAACAAGCTTACAGAGGTTTTAATAAAAATAGCGGTTATTATTATTTCTGCATCACACGATGGTCAAATTGAAAATGATATGGAATTCAAGGTAACTGATGTTCTGAATGCGCGAATTACAGGACAAATTCGGTTTAGCTTTTTATACCGCATGTACAATATTATCCGTTTCCATCACCCGCAGATATATTGTTGCTCTCTGTATCTATTCTCTTTTAGCCTATGTGGAATTGGATCGGTGATGAATGAGTTCAAATAATCTCAATGACCTCCCTTAAAAATATAAGACTTGTTGAAGGGATATTTTATTATCAATAAATCGTAATTTACTTTGGAAGAAAATTTAAGAGCATTCAGTTTCATTGAGAGGTCTCTTATGTTCCCCTATTGAAGAGCTTTGGAATTTGAGAGTTTCGTTTATTCATCTATTATGTTCAAAGAGTGTTCCATAACCGAGTTGAATTTGCGTCTTAATTTTCAAAAGAGTTTGTTTAATTTGATCCTCTTCGTAGGAAATAATAAAACAGGTAAGCGAGAAATTTAAATAATTTCCAGGGAAATTATAAATACTGAGCAGAAATTAGATTACAGTAGTTAAATTATTCATTTAACTTTCCCCGATGATACAACTGCATAGCATTCTCCTAGCCCAGTGTAAATATTCGAGTTGCGTGTACATAATTTAATATAATTAAACAGGTACAAAATTTTCGAATTTATTCTGCCGCTCCTTTTCTATTTCACCAACGGTGCTTTAAATTCTGTAAATGACGGTAGGAACAATTAAAATGTAATTAAGTTTCTAAATGAAAAATGGTTTAAAATTTTGGTAAAAAATAGATTTGAGTCCTCTTCTATCTCAGAGTATTATTATCGCCACTCAAATACGCACGGTGTATCATGAAATCCTCTCAATGCACTTCTTAACTTACTCAATCAGTTTGACAATATCAGCCAGTGAAAAGTATTCGACGACACAGATGCACAAAGTCTATTATATTGTGATTCACTTTGTCTTGATAAATCCCTGAGATTAAACAGAAATAAGATTTATTTCCCTACTTAAATAGCAGAATTTTAAATAATTCTTACTAACTAATGTTGCTGCTCTGCCTTGTCAGAAATATTTTACCTGGCGTAGTTTGAAGTAAGAAATACATCACGATATTTTGACCAAATGCTCAATTTGATCAACCATCAAACAACTTTGAACGTCGTGAACATTCGGTTACTGAAGTAGCCAGGAGTCAGGCCAGTGAGTTTGAATTTCGCAGCGCTGCTTCATTTTGTTCAAATAAAGACTCTTCCTAATATGGATTCATTATCTTATTTCTAGCCGACTATTCTCTCTATCCTCTAATGGAATAGTTTCGGGCCTCCTTTAATAAGAATAATAAATTACAATTTATTTTTACTTCCTCACAGGCAATAAAAAATACCATTACTATAAAACAAAGCCCTTAATTCAACTCTTTAATTATATTTCTGTTTTCAAAAGTCGAACAGTTTGAATGGTCCTAAAAATAGTCGAAAGATACTAAATACCACAACAACAAAACTCCCAAAATTTATGGCAGAAGAATAGAGTAACATTAGTGAATATGTTTCTAAACATTTTCTTTAAAATGACAATAACAATTTATACAATAATTTTATATCTAGAGTATTTGCAAACTCACGGCTATAGTTTGAAAGAATCCAATTGAAGAATTCTTTGAGCTAAAACAATTAAAATTATTTAGTAGTATGTGATGATACCTCTCTTATAATATGAATTAGAAAGAGAGCAAATGATGTGAGGATATGAAAAACAATCATTTTTTGCATAAATACACATATTTACATGTCTTTGGTCATCGGCGCCACTGTATTCAAAGAATTCGTATATCTTCCAGGCGCATCGTCGACGCATTTCCAATTCGGCTTGATGTCGACGATACCATGTTTGTATTAAAAGGGCTGCCTTTAGAGCTAAAATAAGTACTTACTTCAAGTAAACTGAGAACAATTATAAAAAAATAGCGTTTAGTATTATTTATTGCATTTAACTTACAAATACATGTCTCGGGTTCCTTTTTTATGCAAGCATTCTATAATGATAATAAACGGGTAAAAATAGGTTAACAATCTACAATTATTTTAATTTAAATATTTAAAGTTTGAAATTATTCAACTAGCAAATTAATTATTTATTCAACAATCTCACATCTTGGTCATTAGAAGCAAAAATTTGCCTCTATAACTCTAAGGATGGAAGAGGTGCCGCCAATCTTTTGAACTGGGTGAATACGGTGTGTAACTTCCCTTGCAGTCAACTGGATTGGAACCGACTAAGTGAACGCGAATGAATCTAAACCTTTACTTTTGAAAATAGGTTTTATCCACTGATTTCTAACCAAACGCCATTGAGAGGTCAAGTAATGAAATTTATTGACACAGGGGGCTATGTAGGATCTGTGTAGAACTCTTTTTTGCAAAGTCCGTGAAATTTGTATTTCTTCTTTCTTCCATGAATATTTTAATGAAGACCAAGACGTATTTCGGGTAGTGTCCCTTTTTAGATGCCCCTAATAAAATTTATTGGGGTTTTCTTCTAAAGCCTCTTTTATTACATCGTCTATCTAATTATTATGCGCTTTTATACAAAAAATATATATTTTTGGGAAGTGGCTGAAATTCCTTTACGGATAGTCCAATAAGCCTTAAAGAGAGGAGGATCATTAATTGTTGAGATGTATAACAAGGTATCAAAGTCTCATGTTTCATTTGATTTTGGTATTCGAGTTGTACAATATTTGCCAAATGGGTAGCTCATCCTCGAAAATTTAAAATTCACGATTCATTTCCTGAATTGCAGTAAATACTTGTCTACAATGTTCAGTGCTTATTGACTGGTATTATTGAATCTAAAAGAGTCGGTCGTCCCGCAAAATTTCGTTTTTTCTCCCAGTGGATGAGAAGGTAAAGTGATCTTGCAGGATGTTAAACAGCTCACAATTTGACTTACCAGAGATAAGATAGATGTACACTTAAGTTAGCAGGGTCTCCTAAGCTGTGTCTGTCCGAAATGAATTGAACCTGTCTTTTCTATAATATTTTTTATATATTTAATATTTCTCAGACATTTACAACTCCTTTATATTATATTTTATTGATTAATTCCGTAGCACCTAGAAATTAGCAAATATTCCCCATTAACGTAACTGTAAATATCTTTATAAGATGATATCTTCATTTTAGAAAGATTAACATTCTAATTAAAATTTCGACTTAATACGTCTGTACTCATATTTATTCATTACTAAAGTACTTTTTCTTTCTCATTCATATTTATTATTTTAACTTGTAGAGATCAGTCACAGTGAAAAAATCATAAAGTTTAAAGCAAATGTTTTACGAATAAAACCCTCAGATCAGAAAAAAGTATGCGAGGATTCATAACGTACCTCAATTTGGGCCATAATTTTCTCAAATAACAAAAATATTTATGCATTAGCAGGGTTGAGCCAATCGTAGGTGACCGGAGACAGCTCACATTTTCATTGGTTGTAGGAATAAAACTTCCCATTAGACATTTTGCCCAAATTGATAGCTTGAGTTTTTTTTAATCGGAGGTAAAAATAATCCTCTATGACAATTTTGAAAACAGTTTACGGACTTCATTTCTAGTAAATACTGAATCAATAATTTACGATCACATCATCTGTTTGTTTTGATGAATGTTTATCGAAACCGTTCGACAAGGAAATATTTGCAGTAATTGTTTGCACTTTATCTTCATAAAATCATTACGCAGTGTATTTTTTTCTACTTAATTAAGCTAATTCTCTGTTTACTCTTAAAATACAAAAATCTTGGAATACTTAAACAAAATCAAGTCCAGAGAGATGTACCCTACCTTTTGACAGCATGCTCTATTTCGGATTTATATAAAATTGCAGAAAAATACTGTTACAATTTATACCTGATGGTCCTTTCGAGATAAAGTTGGGAATTTAATGATTTTGTCAATGTCATTTTTTAAAGTAATGTACTAATAAACTCCAAAAATTTCCAATCGTTCACGGAGCGATCCCACATTTTCGTTCAATAAGCAAATATATATTGTGGCTCATCTTCTATCTAGCATTTATAATAATATTAGTCCCATTGCAGAAGTGTGAGAACGTTCATTATTAGGATTCAGCTTGGGCGAACACTACGTATGGGACTCTGCTAACATAAAATTTTTAGCTCTCTCTTCTTGGACATGTTAAAACTGTAAGCTGTGGAATATCATTTTCGATTATTCGCCTTTTGGAGCAATGGAAAGGGATGAATTGAAGCGGTAAGACCGATCCTTTAAATAAAAACTGTCATAGAGAAATAATTAGTGTGCTCAAGGGATAAACTGTGGGATTTAAATTTGGAACGTGAACTGCCAATATAGGAAATATTTTACAATCCAAGTCCAAATTCAAACGAAGTAAGATACTTTGATCCCGGCCTTTGTCCTCCATATCTTTTTGAACCTCTCTCCATTATCATTTGTTGGACTTTCTATTATTCGATGTTATTTGTTTTCCGTAATTAAAAATTGTAAATATTTTTGTATTTCTGCGAATAATAATTGTCCTTTCTTAGAGAGATGTGCAGATATAATTTTCAATAAAATGGATTGTAGTGCGTTCCAGAAATTTTCAGATTTATGCTGAGAATTCGATTTGGATTAATGATTTATTTATTTTTATCATGAATTAAAAATGCTTAATATATTTACTAAGAGTACAAACCTTAATTCTGCGCTGACAAGTGAATATGTACTTAAATGTCTTAATTCTGGTAAATTTGGGATTATTCGGTGATTGGAATTGCTATTGAGGTCAAATTAAGGATTGACTGCCGCTCTCTTAACCTAGACATTAATTTGAGTCTAACGTGAACTTCAAACTGGGACAAATTATGATATGACACAGCTTTGTAATTCTCCTAAGCAGTCCGGATAGCGTCTAGCAGAGTCCTCCATTATAAATTTCCTTCCGAAATTAGCTAGGCTGCTCCCAAAGTAGCGAGAACAGGAAAGGTGTTGAGTGAGGAGGGCTTATTGATTCGTAAGAGATGAAATAGTGAGAATTTATTATGTGGACAGAGCTCCCTATGAGATGAGATAGTAAGAATTTTAAGCGGACAGATCTTCGTATGAGTCGCTGTCCACGAGATTGGTCATTAAATACTAACAACGCTGAGCTGCAGGGATATTGATTGCTGATTGGTTGAGGAGGCCTCTGCACCCGAACTCCGCACATCTTCCCTTTATAATAACTTCCCAGAACAACTTGCTCTGATGATTACTGCTGACAGATAAGCGGATGAATTTCAAATTAATATTTAAAAATTTTATAATAACACTTTCGAACTTCATGCATTTGTCGCTCATTTTAACTTCGATCAAAATTTATCTTGCTGCTTAAGGTAAAAAAATTCTCAGCTAATGGTTTGTGGGAAATTTACCTAAGTTGCACTTTCTCGGAGATTTTTAAGAACGGAATGAAAGTTTTGCAATAAGTTATGATTTAGGGGAAAATTCATAAGTTTAATTTACATAGATAAACTGGAATCAGCGCATTATTTTTGCATTTATAATGTTTAAATATTTGCTTGCTGAAGTTTGATAAGCTCAAGGAGATCTCTGTTGCACAGAACAAATAGCAAGATGCTTCTATGATGGCAAGTTTTTTTTGTCTGGAGACCCTTTTAATGAAGCTTCATTAAACTGATTCGCATTATAATATTATGCTAAAAGGCTTAATTTCTACTGTCATGACCGAGGACTAATTATATGCTCTCAGGCTACAATTGGCTAAGACAAAGTGAGAAGACAATGGAGAAGAAAAACCAATACATTATTAGCTTTTCCAAGACGATTTAGAGGAAGAAGTCTCTCATACAATTGGCATTTGAAGGTCAACCCACCGCTGGACCGATGACAGATTCAGTTCAGATTAATTTTAAAGAGGCGGCGTTCGCCCACACATTAATAAGAATGGGAGGCTTTAAGAGACTATCCATTTTGAGGCAGAGCATCAACGCTATGACATTAAGCTGAATTTGTTGGTGTCCTATTAGAGAGCTAACTTGATACTACTCCTCCAAGATGAGGTAAAATCTTCGACCTGATCCTTTTTTTTATTAAACGATCATCTAGGGAAACCAAAAGTGTTCTGAGGACGTGAATTAACGCTATCGATAAAAATTAACAAGAGCAGAAGATGATTTCATTTATTAATACGACAAAACCATCCAATATTTCGAACTTTCGCCTAACCGATGGAGCATAGACAAATTTATTATCATAGTATCGCTGATTAAGCGTTGAGGAATAAACCTGAAATCTAACTACATGGAGGCCAGTGGGGAAAACTGGAGTGTAACTAGGGCCACGCTATAACATTCACCTGTTCTGAGAATGACATAATCAATCACTCATCTCAACTTACTAGTCAATCAGTTCTGAATGAATGGAAGTGGATATGAAATAGAAATGAACTGTGAAGTTATCAACGCCACGGTCAGGAATTCTTTGAGTCAGGAATAGTTTTCAAACTTAATTGAACGAGAAACATTAGGCATTGAAATCCCAATTACATAAAGTGAATACCTCTAGATTTGCACACGCACAAAAGGAGATGGTTAATGCAATTTCAGGCTGGTGCTAAACAGGTGTTTAGCAAGTACGAAGGCGAAATTTGGATCATGAATTCTATTCTTCACATTACTGAATATCAACCACAACTGAACGGTATACGTAAAAGAGGAGTTATGTGCATGAATTTCCGGTGTTATCGATTCTTTGCGAATGAAAGAAAGATAAGAAGGTACCACAAATCCAAAGATAATCTCCCAGCTGGTAGACTCACCTTCTAACAGATGGTGGCTACAGTCACTTTATGAAAAGAGCCTGGTCGCCTCGTTCAGATTCTTCATTTGGAGGGCAATATGAAAAGAAACGACCGAACTTCAAACTGAAAATATATATGATCTAATGGTTCTGGAGCTCAGAAGTAACGTTCTCTCGATTTCCTGGCTCTAACTTCTCAAAAGTGGGCATATTCTCTCTCTCCCCCCCTTCTCTCTCCTTACTTTTACTCATAGTATCTTATGCATTACTTCCACTTTTATAGCAAAATCATCTTTTAACACAACTGGCTTTAGTAATTTATTCTTATGGTTAATGCAATCAAAAAAAGTGTTTTAATACACTTAATTCAAATTGTCGACGTGAATTGAGCCTTAAACAGTCCAAGGTAAACCACAGTATATATTGAGCTTAGAGAGGGAGAGAGAGAGGATTTAAGATGAGATTTAGAACAGTGGGTGGAAACATGTTTGAGAGTTGACACGCCCATATTTTCACTTTAACTTGAGTGCTCATACTCACTCATAGCCACCCCGCCCTCCTTAAAAACCATATTCCCACCCCCTTCTGCATAATTATCAGGGTGACGCCAGGCGCTTATGTTAGCATCCCCTTTCGTCAATCGCCCTTGTTTTACTGTGCGCTCTCTTAGATGTATAAAAATAGCTCAAGACGAATTAATACCAGATGGATTTGTTGGTTCACTTAGTGTAGAGCAAAAATTCAACAGTTGACAGTCCAGCCTTGTTTTATTCTGTTCTGTTTAAGCCATCCGAAGGAAGTGAACATTCGACTTATCGTTTACACAAACAGAAATACCAACCAATTTTGAGTCAACGTTTAAGGAGTTAGACGAAGCTTGAAAGCAAGTTATTGTTATTCTCCACAGCAAAAAACACTACCATTCCTAATTCCATTTTCCTGATAACTATTTCTTATTTTTGCATAAAATAAATCTGAACAATAGGTTTTAAAAAGATTTTTGCAATCTTGTCCGTGGAATCTGGGCCCTCAGAGTCTGACCACATTCCCTAGTAACACGGCGACTTAAGTATGACTGACTTCCCCCTGTCCTCGAATGTGTCCAGTTTGTCCATCTAATCAACTGTAAGTGACACAATATAGTGCGATGAGATCTACATAAGGCGCGCTCTGTCTGGAGCTTGTACGTAGTTCTCAATATGCTGCACTTCACATCACATGTGGTCGCTAGTTCATGTGACCATCAAGTGAACCGCCCAGATTTGGCATTATGAGAAGGAGGGCGAAATTTAGTGATTTGTATTGATGGTGGTTAATGATGCAGTCTAGCATACTACAATTTTAAATTATGTTCATGTACATACTGGAATATGACTTTAGCATCGAGGACGAGCCGATTACCACAGAGATACCTGCGCTCCGATAGGTGGTGATAATCAGCTCAGCCGGAAACAGACCTTTTAACGGGTTGTCGCAGATTTCAATGAGTCAATCGCAGATAAGAATAAGTATATCTGCAGATTTGAGCTGCTAGCGCAGTGATTGGCACACTCGTCTACAATTTCAGTGGTCACGGGCTCAGTGCCTATCGATTCACACTTATTGACCATAATGGACACCCTCAGTGAGTAAGCCTGGCTACTGCTACTTCTAGTTTCTCACCAAAAAGACTCCATGATACTATTCCTAAGATACGTGTTGGTAATCGCTTTCCCAAATGGGTTTAGGAGCTATGAGCCCTCAGATTCTGTATTGCTACTGATAATTTCCATAATTTGGTTTTGCAAAATAAGTTGTCGACTCTCATTTTCATTATATATCCATTTTAATGAATTCATAACTGTCTGCCTTGTCATTGTTCACTAATGCGACCCATTAAGTTGGCAACAAGGAATCATATCATTATACAGAATTTTACAAAAACACTTGAAACGGTTATTAGTCTATCATTCTAAATTACATATTAAGGATTACATTTAGAAATAAATAACTAACTGGTTTAAGATTAGTTAGTACTTTATACTTTCTTTCCTTCTACTTACTAACTGGACTTTATATGTTTAACAAGATTGTGAGATGCTATTAAATTTATGGTAAGATATTCACTTTCTGGGTTTTCATTACAAAAATTAGCACATGACCGCTTGATAATAGTAGACCGAGCGCAAACCCCGATTAATTCTGATGAAAACCATCATTATCATGTTTATTACTTGAGCTTAGAAACTATTTAGGATTTAATTCTCTCTTACAGGGACACATTACAAATGTAGTATAGGTATAAGCTGCAAATGATATTTAATTATCAATCGATTTTTTATAAAAAAGGGAACAAGACACCAAATATAACATTCAGTTTATTGTGAATTCAATTTGTGCACAAGTATTCGCTTAGGGGCATTTAGTTAATTGTTAATAACCATTGGCTTGAGCAGAGAGAATGGATCTTGAGATTGATCTGATGACAATCAAGCATTCTGCCACTCTTCATGATCACAATTAACCAGTGCGCCTAACCATGCGTATAAGTGCATCGATGAACAGTCGATGAGCATCGATCTCTTGACCTAATAGATGTACCATTCGTCTGCAATCTCTCCAATCTCTCGGTACCTCATTGTAGTGACCTTCCTTGGCAGTTCTTGATAGTTTTTGTAGTGATCGGAACATAAACATCGTTTAAAATCTATTGCCATTGTTTAAACTCAAACAATCGGATTCCGAGCCTCATAGTAGGGCGATAACATTCTTGGACATTTAAGCGTCTGGGGAATCTTCACAGGGAGTCACCATATAGATGACTTTTATGCTGGATTCTTCATGTGAGTAGGCAATTGTAAAACATTTAAAACTATTTAACAACAAGTATATAAATAGATGGTTCTCTACTATCCTTCGATAAGTGTTCTCATCACAGTAAACGTCATCCTACAGGTTACTAGAAATAACATCTCTTCTCAAATACTTCCAGACTAATAGTTGGGTTAGAGATCGGAGATCTGTTTAACACTAATGCATAATGAACGAGAGAGATGAAGAATAGAAAAAGGTGATTGTGAAAAACAGATAGTTAGATGGAAAAATCGACTCATAACGATGCGGTAGCAAATTTAAAAAGGTACATTTATCCACAACATGGCTAGGGGTGAAGATTGGTAATGAATAACCAATGTGCACTAGCACATTAATGGCTAAGGAGTAACCCATGGCTTTTATTTGGTTATATGATATTCTTTAATAATATAATGTAACGACGGATTTGACAAGCTGCGGAGATTCAACCATAAAACTACACAGAGTTGTTTGGAGCACAGTAATTACTAATAATAAACTCTAGCAGTGGTATTTCTAGATGCACGAAACCAAAATGATGTGTTTCACAATAGGTTGTACAGATTACCTTATGAATCTAACGGCCAATGTTATGACAGTTTGAGAAACTTTCCGGTCGTAATATTTTTATTTAGTTTCAAAAATACTTCAAATAGGAAATTTATTAAAATTAACGAGAGTAATTGTGAAATTTAACCAATAAAAGCCAGCGAGCACAGGTTCATTGTGAGGTTAGTGCATTCGACCAATGATATTGACAACATAAACAGTATGGTGTGACTAACGTTCGAGGACCTAATATGGCCTCGGACCCTCCGCAGTCGTACTCGTTGTCATCACCCCATGAGGACTCACAGGCGACTTTGAACACACCGTCGATTCCTGAAAATGTGAATATAATATCCAAATATACAAACAACACTTTCACCGCACCTGCTCTCACCCATCCAGCATCCCTACCTACCGTGGTTTTTGATTTTTACTTAATAAACTCCGTCTATCACTGTCTTGACCTTTCTCCATCTGCAATAATAAGAAGGGTGATTATTCAGCTAGATTCTACACTCTTTTATTTAATAAGCTGTCCATTACACGACTTTAAAAAGTATTAGACCGAAAATACGAAAGATGTAAAAATTTGTAATAAAGTTTAATAAAGAGACTTCTAATATTTATTTCAGTGAGATTTCTTTTCAAGGTTACTCGAATTCTCCCTGGTTAATTACCTTTGGAATCTATCTGTTCAGCAATTT
Source organism: Hymenolepis diminuta (assembly GCA_900708905.1). Classification (NCBI taxonomy): domain Eukaryota; kingdom Metazoa; phylum Platyhelminthes; class Cestoda; order Cyclophyllidea; family Hymenolepididae; genus Hymenolepis; species Hymenolepis diminuta. The sequence goes on along the minus strand of CAADRB010000005.1, from coordinate 2,243,813 downwards.
CATTGTTGATTTTCCTCTATATCAGCTAATAGCCAATTCGTAACTTTAATTTTTCAATTTATAACATCTCTCGTCGTTCAAATTCTGTTCAAATATATTACCCGAAATATATTTTCTAGTGAAACCTCTCATAATGGCTGAACTCAGAGCAAGTTTTCTCATGTTCTTATGTTTAGCCTTGATTCAACCACTACGTTTCCAGATAAAATCGAGCGCTTTAAATGGAGATTACTGAAATTGAAAGCAATGATCTAATCTTTGACCTTCTAGCTTCTTATTCAACGTTGAATTACAGTATTTCATTCTCCCTGTTAGGTCCAACCTACTTTCAAATTCTTTTCTTACCTTTGCAAAATGTGAAACGGTGGGATATTAACCGAATTATACAACTTTCTTCTTATTTTATGGCTGCCGCGATTTAATCACCGCGCTGTCATAATGTAGCGTCAATCTGTCCAAAAACAGGCTTTTGTATATACTGCATTTCAAGTTGGAAGTTTCAATGCCATTGGTCAATAGAATTCAAAGTATAAAACAAAAAAAATATTTTAGATCAAAAGCTAGCAAACATCAGAATTTTGTTAGAAATTATGAATTCTAAGCATTACCAAAACGTTGAAGCGGTGATATATCATTTCTTCATTTGTACGCAGTTGCTCTCAACAAAATCGAGAGTTATATTCTTCACTCGAAAACTACATTCAGAGAAAGATTGGTGGGATTTTAGTATTCACCCTCGTTTGCTATTGCTAGAAGTAATAATTATTATTCCTCCACCTTTCCAATATTTTTTCTTTAAATATAATGCAATTTCCCTTCTATTTCTCAACTGACAAAGAGACACTTTGTAATTATGCCTATTTGTTAAAGTGCATATTTGCTGAATTTCACTTTCTTTAGTACACGCGTGTTTACCGTAGCGTGCCATATGGTCTGATTTGAATTACTGACTTCGGGGTTAATTGTCATATTTCTGGGTTTTCTATGTTGCTTTGATCTGCGGGGTTACTACTGAGACTTCTAGTTTGTTACATTACGGCCCTATGGCTTGCTTTTTCAAAAAAGTAATTGGTTACAATTATATTGGTGGTTTATAATCTGCGTTTGAAAGTTTACCGATTAACAAAAATGCATATGGTACGGTCGATCCCTTCTCCATTGCTCATACACGGTTTCATAAAGGGAATACTTAAGTTTCACTTAATACGAAAAATACCCAGTGCTAACCATATGGTACTTGATAACCTATTGGCAACCATTTCATCGAACAATTTTGATGTGGTATCATCAATTTTTTGAACATATTTTACATTTGTAACCAAGCAAACCTATGATCGCTGTTGGTGGAATTTCTCTCTACCCGAATTCAATTATTGCTAAACCTTACATCCAAAAGCAATATGTAGCCTTTTGAAACTAATATTACGTGAAATTGCCTGATTATTTTTGTCAGTGGATACTGTAAAGCCGTATCATATCCTGAACTCTGCATTCCGAGCCTGAAGTGTAATCATTCACTATTATTACGTAGCCCGATGTAACCCACAAACTTTTCATGTATTAAACTAGAAATTTTCAATAATGCCTATCATTTCCGCTAGTATTTGTTTTGAGTTCCTGCTTAATGCATATTCTTCAGATTGAAATCAATATTTAAATTGACTTAAAGCATTCATGAGAACAAAATTAGACGGTTATCTTACAGTACGGTGTGAAGTACGGTATGAAGTAACGTAAGTTATTAATTCAGATTCAGATGTGATAGAAAGTAGCTGGAAATAAAATGCAGTAAGGTAATATTGAAAATAAGTTTAACAGTCACTCAATCTAATTAGTACCCTACGAAACCTATGTACTAGTAATTTTTCATACACCAAAACGCATATTCGTAATATGTATATAAAATGGATAGATCAAAATTAGGCATAAAAATTCAAACATATATGACTAAATGTATTGTGGAATTGATTACCTACTTAGCAGAGGATATACAGTATCAAGAGTGAAAAATTGATGTTATAATATTGTCCGTCCTAATATGCTTAAATTTCAAACTTGGTAAGAATTGAATTATGATTAATTTAGAATCAATAAATTTGTCTAAATTTAGAATCAAATATCCAAAATGCACATTTTTTCTTCTGTCACTTTACAGTAGTTTGCTTTTAAGTAGAAAAAAATATTTTAAAGTTTTAACTAGTGAAGGATACCTTGAACTTGATTACCATTGGTCAGATCTCATTAAACTGTTTTGAGAGATGAATTGAAATGAAGTCCAGTTTGTTGACGATATTCTGCATTTTATTTTTATTTGACGGTGGGAATAGAATCATACCATCTAAACTTATTTTATTTAGGAACTTATCAACAGAAACATGACCTACCAATTGACACATGGAATGAAGTCACATTAAATCCAGGAAATAATTCCTTTTCATTTGGTATAGTGACGGACACTTCTCAATTTCTGACATTCTCTATTCACTGCCCTTTTAATAAGATTTGGGCCTCTTTGTCAATTGATTGTCCTTCCCATTCTTCCCAGTATGGCTATAATTTGGGAATTGTTAACCAACAGCGGATTATGAACGACACCCAAATGCTCTATATTTGTTCTTTCCATTCTCAACCTATTCAAGCCGCCATAAGAGCTTCCTTGTACAAAACAGAGGGTGTAATTCCAGGTGGTTGTGGAATCGGTTCATCTAGAAATTTTTCCTCCTCAACTATTGAAACCCATTGGTGGAATGAGAATGGTGATTTACTCGACAATACTGCCGAAAGATTGCGATGGTGGACATCTACGATTCGATTTTATGCTGCCTCTCCTGCACACACTGACTCTCAATCATGTGGCAACTTGAATTCTTCCTTCTTTGACGATCTCATTTACCGAATATATTACATTCCTCTAGTGACCTCAGGAGGTTCTGTAAATACCTTCAGCAATCCAACGCCAATTCAAGTTTTACAATCTCTCGGTCATCTTTCATCCTATGGTGAGGCTCCGTTGCGGGGAACTCTAGTCGGCAGCTTTAAAGCTAGGTAAGAGCTTGCAGTTTTGACTATTCAACTTTTCTTTTGTAGAGATTTGAGATTGTTTGAAGATAATAGCCATGAGATTCAAGTTGCTCGACATCTAGGAACTGCAGCTGTCTATAATGTGATTGCGGAGTATAAAATGAACACTTATGGCGGTATAGAGAGTTCAACATTTGTTGCTTATGCCCCCACGGTGTTGTACACATGTCCACATAGTGAAAAATCCTCTGATGCTGTTCGAAGCACATCAGATCAGCTCACCTGTGATTTACTCGAAAACGCTTCAGTTACAACAAAAATGTGTATTGGAGTAATATTTGTTGGTGCAACTCTCTATGCATTAGCCGGAAGCTTTTACGTTTGGTTCCGTAAGTTTATTTTTAGGGTTAATCTTCTTTGATTAGGGTGTGGAGTCGCGATTTTTCTTACTCTCACATACTTTTGTCTGTTGATATTCTACGGTTATGTGCCATCGGAAGATAAGGGTAAGAATTTAATTTGAATCTTCATTACTATATCAACTTTTAGCCGGTTATGTGGTTGTTGCCGGATTGATTATTCCAATGGCCCTGGCCTGTGTTCTAATGATCGTGATCTATCTCTCTTGTTTTCGACGCTCCCATGTTCCAGGAGCACCTCCTTTGACTCCAGATATTTTTCATCCCGGTCACGGGCCGACTACTTATGGATCTTTCAATTGGGATCACGGTTGGAATCAATTCGACAGCAATCCTTACCCCGTTCATAGTTCACAATCCCCACCTTGTCCGATTGTTCCCCCCTCATCGTCATCTCAAGTGGATATTGGTCGAAGTTCCGGGTTTGTTCGATTCTTCAATTATTGCTGTTGGTGTAGACAATTGAATCTTTTTCGGCTTTGGCGTCTGACCAGGCTGGTATCGATTTTTCCAGCAATTCTACTGCTCACTTCATTCATTATGCAATTGGCGCTGGAATTCTTGGGTGATGCACTGCGAAATGTATGCCTACATTTCACCACGTTTGTCATTGTCTACCTGGTTCTTCTGGGTCTAATGTTTAAGTACAAAAATTTATCCTTCGGAGTTTCTGTGGGGCTGACGGGATTGTACGTTATCCTGACATCGGTTGCTCTATTGGGAGTTAAGAACTCATTGCTGCCGTATGTACTGCTGGATGAATTTCTGGTTCTGGCTTGGCCGAAGGAGCGACTGAGGGTCTTCAATATTCCAGCCTATGGGAGAAATGGTAGGTTGTCATTTATAAATAGATAAGTATGTCTTGCGGGAAATGTTTTCATAAAGTGGTACCGAATGAGGGGTATTTATTTAAACTATCTTTAAAATCATGGGAGTCGTTTTGACGCAAGCAGTTAACAGATTCTTATTTTACGACATGGCACGTGAAATGAGGTAATAATAAAGTCCATTAAGACATAAAGTGAAGGGGAGCGAAAATGAAAGTTTAGTGTGAAATTCGAGTATGAAACGAGTCTTACTTCAGTTGATTTTTTCTCCATTCGAGTTGTACAATATATGTTTATTGGGTGGTTTACGTTCAAAAAATCTAAATTTTGTGATTGTTTCACTGAATTATTGAGCAAATTCTTGTTTACAATGTCCGGTGTTTATGGACTGGTTGATTAATAAGGATAGTTTGTCCTACCACTTCAATTAATCTTTATTTCAGAGGCCGAGAAAGATGAATGATCTTGCAAGATCCCAACATAATAGGGATCATTATTATTCAGTCAAGGTGAACTCTAATAGAAACGCCTAAAAGTCCCAATTTAGCCACCCCTCTCTAAGCCGTTATTAACCACTTTGGTTGGTCATTCTAACAATGATCAAATGGTGTAGCACAAGCCGTCCGCTTAAGACTCTTCTATTTGAAATAAAATGAATGGTCAAGTATTGTTTCAAGAACGACATTTATTTGAACCATAGAGGTTTATGTTATGATTTGATCAGGCAACTGAGAGCGAAAATGAAGGTACCTATTTATCTTTCTATTTTTTAACGGAATTCAGAGTGCACATAAGTTTTTAGGCACCATTTTAATTTGCGATATTGTCATTTGTCGGTAACGAAATCCATCCTTGCAATTCTTTGATATGTTAATGAAAATTGTGCTAGAATAGCAAGAATCAACCTGAAACGGGGGTGAGAAACTTCTATATGATTATCCCCATTGATTTGAGGCAGTATTGAATATTTCTCGTGGCTCTCAGTAGAACTACTCATAAAAATTCACTGAACTGAGTTCTTTCTTAGGACTTTTTTCTTCACTCGCCTTTGGTTATTAGATATCCTTGCTGTTATCTGATTGGCTAACCAGGTAGCCAATCAATCTCTTCATCCCATATAATATGTAAACGAAGGTACTATTTTAGAAATGTAATGAGGATGGGTGGGTTGTATGGAGCAATATGTGCACCTATGAGTATTGCATCTCCCATTATTGAATTCAACAGTTTAAGATTTTTATCTCTGGTAGAATAAATATTTGGTTGCATTGAAACTGTGTACGCAGTTATTGCTATTGACATAGGACTTCAAATCCGTCGAACATCCTTGGACTTGCCTTAACAAAGATCTTAAATAAATATCTCATGGAATATGTAATTTTTCCATTTTTTAATGGATGTTTCCTTTGTTCACCGTTCGTTCTGTATCCCTTTATCATTCATTAAATTGCCAACATTTTGTATAGATCCCGTAATAGGTTTTTATCTTCATGGTTATTAAGGCCGCAGTTCTGATATTTTAATGGTTATTCTCCTGGTAACTCAGTCTTCTACCATAAAAACAAGTTTTTTCCTGTGGTGACTTGGCCAGATTACTCTAACTTTTATGTTTGTTTACTCCCAATCTTTCGGCTAGACTGAGATTTTATTTTATTGTGGACCCTAATAGGTAATCGCTCTTGCTCCAGGACCATGCAAAATGTTTGATCACACCAAATCAATTATGGGGGCTTTTTTGGGTTTTGCTTGAAGTTTCGGCGCTTGTTTGCTCGGATCTTTGAGCGAAAGTATTTTGTTTTCAATGCTAGTCACTTTCTAAATCTATGCTACGAATGTCTTATTAAAACCGTTTTTTTGTATCAGTAACGTCCTGTATTTTTTTTTCAAATTTTGTGGATTCATGATCATGTAATTTAAATATAACTTAAGAACTGCATTTGTGAGCTAACTTTTTGTTCGCTCACGCAGATTCGCTATCGAGATAATAAACAAAGTACACGTAGGTTCACGGGATGATTCACAACAGAGTTGTGAGATTTAGTTTACTTTTTTTATGTCATACAAGCGTTAAAGTGACAAGAACATTCACAATGAACTTACTGATATTTAATAAAAACCTGACTGAAGGTAATGCAGATAATGTTTAATATCTGATCGGAATTCACAAAATAATGCGAACTGAGATCTGGCCTTGGATATTACATTTTACGATTACAGTTTATCCATGCTCACAATTGAGAATGAAGTTGCATCGTTGCTATATTGCTGGATAACCAAGTAGCCAATCGATTTCCTACTCTCGAACTATGTGTAAACAGTTGTATTTCTTTAAGAAAAGGGGGGAAAAAGATCCTCATTTGATTGTAAGTATTTTCCCTTCTTAGATACACTAAGCCCCATTAACAAACCTAGATTAAATTAGTGATTGCATACAATTTCATTTCTTTGACAACTGTTCCTTCACTGAATTGTTGTTTTACTCATTTTTTAAATCATTAAAATTACGACTTATGATATAATTGCTCTAGTGCCAAGATTTCACTGAAGGGGAGCGCTTGAAGTCGCGTTTTATCCCAGTGATTTTCAACACCCTGATTGAAGAGTAGTCCTTTAGTCTTAAAAAATAATTCAATTATCAAATAAATTTTTGTTAAAAGATCGTATTATATCCAGGCGTTTACTTTCAATTCTTAACTCACTAAGGACTCCATCATAGAACCTCCTCAACTCTTGACTTTTCGGACAAGTATTTTAACTGCTGCTTTTCGGTTGCCCTGTAGTTAGTCAACTCATTATTCGGTGCCTGATACCCTCACGTAGAAAGTAGTCCTTTATAATGGTTTGGTCGTCCATCATGAAATCTTTTATTTGCATAATTCACTGTATTTTCATTTAATGACCACTTAGTTTCGACCTTCAAGGTTAATTCGTAGTTTATTCGAAGTGGTCCTCTTTTCCATTAAATTAAAATAAGGTCATTAGAATTAGCCTGAGGCGTTTGCAGCTGGATCGGATTAGGAAAATACCAGCGTATGACTAACCTCTTGAAATGCCTACATTCCCTAAGTGAAATGTCAATTTAACTTATGGAGCTCAGATCAACAGCAGCAAGAAATATTTAAACTTCTCAGAGTCAGTTGGTCTAGTCAGTATCGCTATTACGCACCATAATACAAATGATAAAACGATAAATGAAGAGGGTGAAAAAGATGCTGAAAGGTATCAAAGAATCTTACTTCATTTGATTTTCGGATTCGATTTGTACAATATTTACTAAATGGGTAGCTCACGCTTGAAAATTAAATTTCACGATTCATCTCATGGATTGCGGCAAATGCCTGTCTACGATGTTCGGTTCTTTATGAGCGGCATTATTTAATCAGAAAGGGTCTGTCTTGCTGCTAAAATTCATTTTTTTTCTCCCAATGGTTGAGAAGGCAAAACGATCTTACATGATATTTAACAGCATACAGTTTTGACTTATGACATATGAGGTAGTTATAAATGGTAGTTCTTCAGAGCTCCATAAGCTGTCCTCACTTGTTCACATTCTTTATTGTATTTGAATAGTTGATGGTGTGCTTGAATCACACTTGATCTGAGAGGAAGTATTTCCAAATATTGCATTCATTCGCTATTAAATGTCTTTACAATTATTCATTTGGACATTTGGAATATGTATTAACCTTAACCAGTTCGGCTAGATGAGGTTAATGATATACTGGTAACAATAAAGGACAGGAAGGTCAGGTTTTTTTAATTAGTTGGCACATAGTCTCGAGCACGAGTCCGAAATCCAATAATCTTAGGTCTAAATTTTCAAAAACCAGAAATTTTTAAATTTGTTCTAATAGATAGGTGCAATAGAATAACTGAAGTCATCTCCAAATATCCCCTTGTACATTGTGCATTCTACCCTCTCGAGATACTCGATGTGTCTTTATCTTTTCAGTTATCTCACATGATATTACATACATGATTCCTTAGAATTTTGAGGAAACATGCTTTGGAAAAGGAAGAAGTTTAGAATTTGGTACTGACCAGTGCCTTTGGTCATTCATTAATCGTCCTCTAGATTGCAATAACTGCCTGTCTATTATATTTAATTATTATTGATCGGTATTTTGTAATCAAGGAGAGTTTGTGTTGCCACTTCAATTCATTTTTCCTTTCAACAGTAGTGAAGGTAAAATGATTTTATATGGTATTCAACACCTTATAGTCTTAGCAAAGATGAGGTAGCTAAGTGTTTGAATGTCTAATCAATTTTAATTGCACAATGCACTAAGATATGATCCAGCCACAGGGTGTTCTCTCAGGTGTTCTGGATCTTTTTACTTGGTTCCAGTATGTTTCATTGGTGTCAAGTAAATGGATATACAGAAATATAGCTGAGGTAGCCTAGAATTTGCGAACAGTGATATACCTTTTTTAAAAGTGACAAGACATGAGCAGCCTCCATTAAAGTAGACAAGGCTCTTCAAACTTATTTTGCTTTTTTCTTTCTAGACATAATCTTTTTAATCGTCTGGTTAGTTGGGAGCATAGTCATTGGTCTAATTACCCTCTGCACTCTGCGTCTGAGTGATTCCCATCAACACCATTCAGCTGCCCGTCGAGCAAGGTTTGCACCAGCTGGAAACCCCACCGAAGCAGATTCATCCATTGGATGTCTAGAGGAGTTGCGCAATCGATGGCGACGCAGACGACGAATGGGACCTTTTGCTGCCACTGCTTTATCCGTTGCTGCGGATGAGATAGAACCGATTGTGCCTAGCGCGGATGTCTTTGACTCTATTCCCATACCACAGTCTCAGCCTCCACCGAGTCGGCTGAGTGAATCTATTTCGCAAGCTATGTCTGTCTGGCCGCCAGTCCCCATGGGACCTGCGCCGTTGTTCACTGGAAGGCAAGTGAAATATTTTCCCAAAATAGTTATTGCTTCTAACTATCGCGCCTTCCTATAAATCGGTAGCTTCTAAGTCGCGATTGTGATAATTTATTATCTTAACTGTGCTAAACGCACATTTTCTTATTACCTTTTGTATGAGTCTGCATAATCGCTGGGCATATGATTGGGTTTTTAATTTGATTTCATCTTTCATTCCAGTCGAAATGAGGTGTTCGGAACGAATCCCACATTAATTACCTATCCACCCCCTATAGCTCCTATGAGCAGGGCTGAATGGCGAGAAGTTAGAGAGAGAAATCGTCTTCCTCGCGAACGTTCTACTGAGGAAGGCGCCAATTCACCAACGGGTAGCCTAAATCCTTTTGGAAGTGACGAAGATCATGTTCTAGATACTTCCACGAGGGAACCCCACCCACTATCTACTTCCAACCAAGTGGAAGAGTCGAAAGCAGTCGTGAATCAAAGCTCTGATGATCTCTGAAATTTATGGATATATGACTGACAACTTTCATAGCCTCTTATAAAACTGAGTGCTTACTATTTTGTAAAGCTTCTTTGGTTTAATTTTTTTATGAAGACTCCTCTTGTGTTAACTTATGATGTTTAATAAAATAAAAATCTGTGGCTTTACATTGATAGCTTCTTCTTATATGCTAAAGTGGGTGTCGTTTTTGCGAAGGTAGGAGACCGAAAGTCTAAATTTGAAGTGACAAATATTTTGACTTCTGGATTTTGTTACCGACTCCTTTCAAACATTTCCCTAAAATTATGCTTTATTGAATATTATCTCATATATTCGAATGATTGTCAACTGATCATGATTATTTTTAAAGTCTTAATTCAGTATAAAGTATTTACTAATACTAATAATGTGTAATGTTCGTAAATGTTTGATAAACCTAATGCAAGTTGGTCCAGTAAATGCATCGATAAGTCGTTTATTTTAGCCTTTAAGAAGACCAAGATTTGATAAATTTAATCGGAATACGTGTAAAATTATTATAATGATATTTATTCAAATGTATTTACTACATTTATTGTCATTATGTCTCTTTGCAACGGATAGATATGAAGTTGAATAAAAAAATTCGCTAACATTTTTTATTAAAGATAGTATATTGCGATGTATTTTTACCATGACAAGCACATGCATTTTAGTTATTCAAATAAAAACTTAACCTAACCTGAAAAAGGCGTAATTATGAAAATAGTTAAAATTGGCTTGACATTGATTTATGTCGAAATAGAAAAGTGTTGAATTTATTCATATATATCTTCTAGGATATGCGTTATAAATTCAAAAAAAATAGGATATGATTCAACAAAGAGGACAATAAATGGAATTTAGGAAGAAATTAAATTATATTTTCTTCCTCCAAACTTTTTCTCGACACGAATAAAAATTCATCTTTTATTAAAGTTTAAATGCTCTTTTCATCTAATTGAGGTATGGGTTTGATGAACCAAGGGCCACTCGAAAAATTCATTCCTGTGTGAAACTGATATCGGATTTGTTTTACAACAGAATGTTACTTTTAAATACAAAGACAGATTTATTTGCTTTTACCATACGAGTCATGGCCGAGATTATTCAAAATGATAAGCTTGTATTTTTTAACTGAAAATTTCTTCATATATAATTCCAGAAGGCAGGAGGCGCAAAGCATATTCAATACAAAACTCAGATATGTGGAATTCACGTGCAGAGGCCTTCTCAGTCAATCAGCAATCAATATCTCTGCAGTTTAGCGTTGTTTATATTTAAGGGCCAAGCTCGTGGACAGCGACACATACGAAGCTCTGTCCGCTTAAAATTATTACTATCTCATCTCATAGGGAGCTCTGTCCACATAATAAATTCTCACTATTTCATCTCTTACAGATCAATAAATTCTCTTCACTTAACACCGTTACCGTTCTCTCTACTTTGGGAGCAGCCTGACTAATTTCGGAAGCAAATTTATAATGGAGGACTCTGCTAGACGCCATCCGAACTGCTTAGGAGAATTACAAAGCTGTGGCAAAAAGGCTTATCGGTGTACCATCCGCTATAGCCTCAATGAGTACCAACCGGATGCTTTTCAAACCAAGTCGTAGTATTCTAGATGCACTATGGAACTCGGACTTCCACAAATCAATTTTTTGCCCCTCCTATTTTAAATATTTCTTTTCACAATTTTTCACCCGATTCGAGAATAATGTCTCATTTTTAAATTAATCGCATATAAAATTTACCAAATACCTTCGGTGAATAGTGGCAATTTTTCATTTTCTTACATAAATCCTATAGCATCTAATGATTTACTGGCTTTACATCATCTTTGATCATTAGAAAATCCAGTTTTCCATGGTAAACTGATCGTGAGAATCAAAGCGATGTGAGTGAGATGGAAGTCAAATCTGATGGAAATTTTTGTCTACAGACATCATGAATATGCACCTATCATAAGTATAGTAGCTGTGCTTGAAGATAATCGCCAAAACGAGTCCTCAATGATTCGACATATTTCATACATTCCAAGAGTTCTATGCACTTTCCTTCACTTAGTTAAAAGTGCGGTTAAAACGTCCTATTATTATCAGAAAATCCAACGTTGTCTTAATTGGGATTGTCCTCTTTATATTCATCAGTTTCCTCTTTCTTATTCCGAGGGGAGGGCTTTAATGTGTTAATTAGTCCAAATTTTACCTTTTTATAATGCTAATTTCACTCGGAGGGGGCTTGGTGTTATTATTGTTGATATTGCTTTATATTATACGAATCATCTACTAACAGTTTCCACATTCTAGCCTTACCGATTGGTTGTAGATCAATTTTTTAACGGTGATGGCAGAAAATTGACCCTTTCTGCGGGAGACCTTCAACAAATTGACAGCGAAGAGGTCAAAGAACAAGTTGTGGAAGGGATCAGAGAAATCAAGACAATTCTCAATGCCATGCGAGAAATTTATATCAAAGATCTGTAGCCGATCGATCAATAATCAAGAACCTGCAGCGCCATCTAGATAAAATAATACTTTGATGACTGAAAAGAGATAAATGACCATGCTCCGATGTATTTTCAGAATATTCGAGTCATTGGCTGTTTCCCTGATAGTGACGTCGTCCCTACTTGGATTGTTAATAGATTGGAAATATGAATTTTAAAATTACTGAAAAGGCAAGTTATAAAAAAGTGATTTCAAATTATCGAAGTTTTACAAATACATCATGGTGACAATGGTAAACTTATTAATATCGATTTGCAGGACACATATCACGAAGGATCAATACATTGGAGAAATAAGGGAGTTTAAGCTGCTTCGAATTTAAGAATTTCATGATGGATAAAAATGCTGTTCCATCTCTCAATATTTTCATGCATACAGACATGGCTTAATGAGTGAATTATCAGCGAGTATTAAATTAAGAATGAATTGGATACACTAAACCAATAATTTGATGCAAGCGTGAGAATGATAAGATAAAGCCATTCTTATTTTATATTACACTCTAAGAAGAGACTTCGAAATTCGAACTTCTACGCCAGACACAAATTTATTGACTTACTATGAACAGTTCCATTTGAAGCTAATATCTTAAATACGCTCGTTCAAGCGAAGATCAAGCTGACTCAATTATATTAAGTAAAATGGGCTTGTAATTAATTAGCATAGACCATTAGGGAGTAGTATTTCAAAAAATCGTTCATATTAATTTTTTATCAATAATAATAGAATAGCCTAATTTTTCCTCATTACTAAGCATGTACAGATAATAAATTAGTTTGAGTAAACACCAATAACGTGAAACAACTATAAGATTGTTAAGTCAATCGCATTTTAACTTGAAATATTAAAAATATACTAGTTCTATACGCATAATGTTCCTACTATCGGAAAAGTCTCATTCAAAATTTAAATATTATCTCCGTAACACATTTTTCAATGTTAAATATATAAATTATTTGTGTTCTGGGTTTTATTCAAAGTAATATTTTGTATAGGACTTTTGCGATGTTCTAATATACTAACGTAAAATTAGGCTGAAAAGGGCTATTTAATTTACAAGGTTGGATCAGCATATGTTGCGGATTTTCTCTTTACCTCTGAAGTCGTTTGCATATCTTCAACGCACATTTGCCACAACAGTGAACAATAAAATTATTTTCACTCCATCTTGCGTTAAAGTTTGGTTTAATTATAAATGTTCATTAATTATAATAGAAGCTCAAAGAAATTGGAGAAGATCACGGATTACTTCGGGTTATTGTGGATAGTGGTGGCTGCTCTGGCTTTCAATATAAATACGAAGTAGATAAGTCTCTCAATGACGACGATCTGTAAGTTTGTCTTTGTTTTTATCTTCCATAGGGTTATCGAAAATTTCGGTGTCCGAGTTGTCGTTGATTCCCAGTCCATGCAGTTTATTGAGGGCTCAAAGCTCGACTATGAGGAGGAATTAATCCGATCCGGTTTTCGTATCCAAAACAATCCCCAATCTGAAAAGGGCTGTTCATGCGGTTCTTCATTTGCCTTAAAATTAGATTAGCTCTGTACAGTCTTTTTTGAAATACAGTTGTTCTTTCTTACACTTAATCCGCCCCCTTTTCTAACTGCAAATTCATTAAGTATTAGCATTTTAAAGGCTGTTATTGTGTAGATGTCTGAATTGACAAAGGGAAATGTTATAATACATGAGGGAAATTCAACAATGAAATCTGAACCGGAAAATGTATCAGCTGATAATCAGGATGAATCATTACCTGAAACTGAGATCAGAAAGGAAGATTATGATCCATCTACAGGTTTGAGTTCCTTGTTTAAAATCGATTAAATTAAGCATCTTTTCAATTTTGAATCCTCTGCAGAGGGTAGGCTTGCTCATAAATAAAATGTATAATTTTCTGTTGTAGATACCGAACAAAATTTACCCCCTCTAAATTATCCTGCGGGTTGAAATCCTATTATTTATAATATTGTATTATAATTATTTTGAATTTCTTGTATCCTCTATTATTTTTATCGTAGTTATTTGGTCAACCAGTAGACCGACACTTGTTGCTACAATTGAGAAGGAATACTTACGTGATGCTTACAGTAGATTGATTGATAACAACTACCTTCGGGGATGCAAATGGTAAATTCTTGCAACATTTTCTTTCTCATTTAATTCTTTTGAAATTTCTAAAGGTCACCAGATGGTTCCTGTCTTCTGACCCAAAGTTTTGATAACACCTTTCGTCTCTTCAAATTCGATCAAGCGGATTTTGAAAACGACTCCCTCACTGAAGAACCGGTAAATTTGATTTTTATCTCTAAAATCTTCCATCAAGATTCCCAGGCTTAGAATTGAGGAAAATTATCCCGTTCTTGATTACTGTTGGTATCCATTTATGAATTCCAATAATGACCAAACCTGTGTGTAAGTAAAACTCGCCATTTTTCTCCTTATTTCGATTACAGTTTCATAAGCGCTCGGGAGCGATCCTCAATTGGAATGTGGGATTCCATGACAGGAACTCTACGTTGTACCTATATGACTGCAAATGCGAATGTAGTATCCTCCTTTTTGCACTAAATATTTACCCTTAGAATGAAGTAGAGGATATCAAGAGTGTTGCTTTCTCCTCCGATGGCTCCTGTATATTTTGTGGATTTAAGCGGTTTGTCAAAGTGATAAACACGGAATATCCAGCCATAATGCGACGAATACCTGAATGTGGACGTAAGTAGGCATATCTAATCCTCTTTAAAAGATAAATGCTATCGAAATGTTTTGAGTAGTGAGTTAATTATTTTAGAAAAGCCAAAATTGAGAGGCATAATCTCAGCTATTGCGACACCGCCATACACTGAGAGCGGTGGTAGTGGCTTGTATGCGCTGGGGACCTTTAATGGAACTGTTGATGTGTATTCCATGACTGGTGATAGCGAACCTATCATCGAGTGTGCAAATAAAGGCTCTAGGGGTGTTTCTCAGTTGAGGTTTCTATCGGAACGGTTTCTTATTGCTGGTGGTCGAGTTGATGGACTGGTAAGTGTACGAACTATTCATAATTTTTAATTAAGTTATCTTCGTGGGGAATTTTTTAAATTATGAAGTTCCTAGAGAATCATTTTGAAATTGAGTACTGTTTACCTAAAACTAATCGCTCAGAATTTAATTTGGTGGAGTAGGTGATGGGATGTACTATCCAGTTAGAACATATTGGTTGAATTTTTACCTATGTCTTACCTTGTATGGGTGAACTTCGCTTTAAGGTTAAAGGTGAAGGTTAATCTAGTATTTTCTTTGTTTTCTTATTATTAAGCAACAAGCTTAGTTTCTTATCTGTGTTTTATGCAATTTAAGTCTTTACCTGATACGTTTTCACGTCCATTGTTTTCTTTCTATTTATTTGTATTATGGGTCTTGTCCTCTATTATTTCCTGCCAGTATTCTATTCTTTGATGTTATGTTTAACTAATACCATTAGTTACCACTCGAATGGTTTGATTATTGAATTCAGTTACTGGTATATAGAAATATTGAAATATTAAATTAATTATGATGAGTTTTTTATCATTGTTCGGTTGCTCTTTATAATGCTGCACGCTACTTAGACCTCAGGAGGAAGAAAAAAGAGTTTTATTAAGAAAATAAATTCACTTATGTAAGGTTGGATATGTAATGAATGATTGGCTGCCTGAGTTAGCCAATAATTGTAGCGATGGTATCTTCACCAGTGGCCTTATATATCCAGGTCTGGGTGCGGAAATCTTACAATCGATAATTTTGAACATGAAAGTTGAAGTGTGCGAGTTTCTTTCAAGTGCATTGAAAATATTTGATTAAGTTTCCTAATAAGTTCATTACCTGAAATATTTGGCGCAGCCATTGACGTGCTTACCTGTCAGGTCATAGGTCACAGATTCGAAGCTCATTGGTGTATACAAAATGAGTGTGATGGCCGACCACACTGGTTAAGTCTAGTTAATAAAGGGGTAGCAGAATTCTAATTTCTCTTCAGGGAAGGGACTCTATATTGCTACTACTTTACCCAAGGTGAGTGTTTGAAAACGCTTTCCTAAATGTGTGTGTGATTTTATATCAGTTGGAAAGAATCCTACAGTGTTTGTGGTATAACCTAGTTAACCTCCAAAATACCCACAAATCTCGGAACTTCTGCAATTTGTGAATATTTAATAATAAACTTTTAATTTTCTTTGATAAAAATTATTCATTTTCATCCATTCGTCTGCTCCTCATTCAACTGTAGGTCTTCTGATTTTAGATAGTTTCCTGCATCTTCTTAGTCTGAAAAGTTATTGGTTTTTAGGGGCATGTCACTATGCCTAACTTAGTCTCGCTTTTATAGTTCAGGGCTATTTTATATTACAGTTTTGGGATTGATTCCCTGTTGTGTACCACTGTCTAACTTGATTTTAATGTAATACTGACTTTCGCTAAGCTAATTTAAACTGTTTTCAGCTTCAAACCAAATGTTAAATTTTGGCACTCCGTTATCTAAAGGAATCTGATTCGTAAATAGATTGAACTGAAGGTAGGTAGAGTATAAAAGTCGGGCTCTATCGTCGGGAAACTCGGAGTTTGAATTAAACAGTGAGTTACTTAAACCTGAACGACCTAATGAAAAATGTTATAACTCTATTCTGATTTTATAGAGTAATCATATTTCTAACTTGAAAGGAATGTAAGAATTTCGTTTTTTGTTAATCTCAAATGCGAATATGGAATATATGGGTTACGTAACTCTAGCAATGAATTTTATCTATGTTTGAGGAAATTGCAGATGCTTTTCTATTTAGAAGACATAGCTATGCATTTAAATCCGTAAAGATCACAATGTGTCTGTGATGTTTTATCTACTTTTTTTCGAGATTCGAATGTGGGATTTAGCGGGAACATCCAAAGAACCCTGTTTAACTTTCCATAGACGCGTGGAAAATTATCAGCGCTTCCATTTTGATGTTGACTCGTAAGTAAAATACAACTTAAATGTCTCAGTAGAAATTATAATTCTTTGCATAAGCTTATCTTATGTTTGACATTCCAGTACAAGCACCTATCTCTTCACGGGTAATCAGACAGGAGCAGTTTTCTGTTACAACCTCTCAACTGGGGAGTTGGAATCCTCATGGCGTGCCCATGATGACAGTTGCAACGGGATGTCCATTCATCCTTCAATGCCGATCCTCGCCACTGCTGCAGGTCAAAGAAGACCAATGGGAATATCAGATGATTCAGAAGAGCTAGATGAAGATGAAATGCCTCGAAACTTGACTGATGAAGAAGCCCTGGTGATTTGCAAGAATCCTGAAGGTGGCGACCTGCCTATGAAGAATCAGTTGCATCTTCTACCTATTCGGAAGGAGGTCAAACTATGGAAATTTCCTTTTGCAAAATTGTGAATTTCTGTATACGATGTGTAAATATTTGAGTTTGATAATATATAAATGATATTTGATGAAAAAATGTTATTTTTGATTACTGCTGTTTTTTTATCACACCAGATAATCTGATTAGTTATCGGATTGATCGTCTGTCCAACGAAAACTGTTTTATGTGTGCGGCTGTGTTTCCCTATTTTATTTTGACCCAATCAAAATTATCCAATTTCTTGATTGGTTTATCTTCTATTAGTGAAATGTGACCAATAAATTTATCCTGTCATTCATTGAACAGATATGAATCCGAATTTGCCTCAAACCCCTCTGCGTTTGTATGCGTACCTATTGCGCAAAGTACGCCTTTTGCCTGTGGAGGCTCGACCTTATTACACCAATTACATACGTCAGGTTTGTGAGATTTTCTCTAATAGACCGTTTTTCCATCCAGAATTTTCGACAGCACGCCGATGAAGACGATCCAGAGAATATCAAAATCATGATCGCAACTGCTATATCAGACATGGACTGGTTGTTGGCAAAGGTAATTTAGCTTTTATATTTTGCTTACGTATTCTTTAGTACTCAAAACAGAAGAATCGGTAGAAGTATGGGGCAATGACGTGTATTGGCTTAATATTTATTAATAGAACGATATTGGCAAAGCTATTTCATTTGGTTAATTGGATTAAATTAATGAGTATAAACAAGTACTTGTTGACTTTTGATCTCCCATATATTTACCGTGCATGCAATTATAGATTTGCGTTTGCATTGTGCGGCTCGATAACACGTCCATTTAAAGGTCTTCCTTTTCGTCAAGCAGCTGAATTTTGTTTAACATCATTTCAAACTTGGATTTATCCGTGAATCTCTCCCTCTACCTAAGGTAAGTATTGGGAAGTACTTTTCATAGTAGTCAACAAACAAGAATTTTAGGCCAGAGGTCACGGCATCTACACTCAGCAGCGCATATCCAGCGATATGAATGGATAGATCAACTTGAGGGATGTTAGAATGCGAGTTTCTCGTAAGACCGACTACAGGATACCTCTCCATTCAGATTAAGCATTGACAACACTTTTCTCCGTGTGTTTGGGAATTTTATTATTGTTTTGTATAAATTACTGAGAAATCATCAACAAATTCGAACAAAAGTTAATCCCGAGATCATTAGTAGTAAATAAAATGTTGCCGTATCGGTTTTAACCTCTTTCTTTTAAAATTCTTTGAAGGTAGGTGAAATCAGAGTCAGTACCTCATATTATCGGATATTTATAATTTTGAAGATAAGGCAACTTCTTTAAAAACCTGCTATGGTTTTTAGATTATTGCTAGCCTGGATGTATCCTGAGAAAACTTTTCATTCTTTTTCCTCAACTTTCAGATCGGATTCTACAACCCTAATTGCTTATTAGTAGTATTTTAGGATTAATTCTCCTACAACTGATCATCACAAGCTTCGTTCACTAACCTTTAAGGTACATAATGTAAGTTGAAAGCAAAAATACGGATAAATCGATTAAGAGCATCCGCCTATTCCTAACGCATTAATTTTAATGAATGTTATTAAAATTTCATGAAAAACATCGATTCAATGAAATAAAGACTGCTCATACATAAATGATGGATATTAAAAAAATCCTCGAAAGAGGGTAAAAATAGGCAACCAATTGCATTGAGCGAATACAATATCATATTTCTTTATCAAAATATGTACAAAAAGAGAGTGAGAAGATAGAAGATTGAATAATAAAAAGACCGAATATCTCCAATCACCCCTCCTCACGAGCAATCATATCCGCCCTCGAAACACCCTTATTCTTCGGCATTTTCTTCGTGGCCTCTTCAATTTCGCTCGCTTTATAGTAGTGAGGAGCCACTTCTGTCAACCAACGGGGTTCAATCTCAGTCACCTGACGCATAAACTCTCTTGTAGTAAAGACCAGCTCGTGATAGAGAACCCAACGAGGCTGTTCCTCGGCCAACGCACTGTTCGGATGGGGGTGGATTGTATGTTGGTGTTTCACGGTCTTGTAACCGTTTCCAGTAAACCTTGCGGTGTGATAAAAGAATCCAGCAGTTAGTGCCTGAAAGAGGAACAGTAAAACAGATAAAGGAGTGATGAAAATGAGGTGACAATTATATAAGGGTAGAGCTCACCTTTCTGATGCCAACATGATCGCCCGGATTGCTGGTGGGTTTGATTTCAACTCGTTCCAAGAGAGTGACGAACTGATCGCGAATATCCCTGGCGCGTTTCATGGTTCGGTGTTGGATGAAGTGTTCATAGCACCATTGAGCAGTGAAATCTAAAAAAAAAACAAGGCTGAAATGTAGGCAATTCTTTGTAATGGTCATTCCATAATTGAAACATTTCCCTTTGTTTTCCGAAATCGGGGCCTCTATCGAGATACTTGCTAAAAATTAGGAGACAGAAGTTTACCTTTGAATGAATTAATTCTGACCAAAATGTCTTTCAATATTTGCCCAGTTTTTAAGCTATAAAATTTAGTTTCGAAGGAATTTATGCAAAAAATCCCAAATTGCAGCGAATATAAGATTAAAAAGGGGAAATTCAAGAAATCCATATAATCCGAAAGAAACTATTCTCAGTGAGTAACGTTTATAATCTTAAAAAACGGGAGAAACTTTAGCCCCAGTAACAATCTGTCTCCTGAGAGATTTCTGACAGAACTAGCTAACCGATAGTAAAGAAACTCTGAGATACTCGGAACGATGAGTCACATACCCTAACAGTACTACAGATTTTATGATTAGCGTTCGAAAATGGCAAAACACTGCCCTCAAATTTTCAATTTGGATAATTACGAAACTCTTAAGCACCAATTCCAAGCCCTTAATAATCTGTACTTCCACTGCTTCAGTTTGCCTACTAATGTAATATAAGTAGATAGGCAGAATAATGATTCACTTACCGGCATCAGCCCATTGATTGTAAACATTCATGAGAGTGAGATGATCGCCAGTAATGTGATTGAAAGCCTTTCGAGCAGCGTCCGCATGAACTAACTTATCCTTGGGGCGGTAGAAGATGGCATTATTCACTGACAACATTGAGGCTATTGTAATCGCCTCCTCTGAACATTTGTATCTGCAAAGTGAAAGGAATGAGTTGATTTTTAACGCAGACACACGGCTGATCTCATCGCGAACCCTACCTCCCGGATAGAGCACAAAAGCACACTATGGCATATGATTAATGTTTTCTACAGCAAACTTGAACATCCACAGTATTATTGAGCCGCCGAGTCAAAATCTACGGTAATTAAAAGTCTACACTAAGACAGGTTAATTGATAGGCCCCCAAGTATGCTTATTTATTATGTAAAAATAGTAGGACATTTGACACAGCTTTCGTAAATAATCAACAACAATCTCAGCATTGGTGGAACATCTAGAACATACGTTAAAAGTTTGCACTTAAGNGGGGGGGGGTAGAATAATGGAGAATATGGTAAGCGATTCGAGACCATCACAGATATGTGACAGCTTCAAACATGAAGACAAATCAGAACAGAGAATAAAAGCTCTATAAGATAATTGGAATAAGAGTCAGGATTGGAATATCTGAAGACGACATAGGAGGTTTTACCACAATGTGTATCATATAAAATGTAGTCC
The DNA here is from genome assembly GCA_900708905.1 of Hymenolepis diminuta. Lineage (NCBI taxonomy): Eukaryota > Metazoa > Platyhelminthes > Cestoda > Cyclophyllidea > Hymenolepididae > Hymenolepis > Hymenolepis diminuta. The sequence continues at coordinate 2,222,619 of CAADRB010000005.1, read as the reverse complement.
GAAAAGATGTCCAAAAACAGTATTAGCGACTTTAAGTTATCATCAGAAGCAACTGTACAAATAGCGGTGTTAGCGGGCAACATGTTCATTTGCCATCGTGGGTTCGATGTACATCGGTACACCCTTGAGTGAGTGGAATGATCAGATGCAGCGATTATATCTGGCTATTGAAGGAGGTGGCAGTATTCAAGCTCCTAACCGGGGAGTTCCATGATGATATACTCTTTGCTTAGAGTGAGTATTAGAAAATGAACTTGAGAGTTATTAGAAAGGTTGAATTAATGTATTGAATATCTCTTAATGACCTTTAAGAAACGAGAAATATCACCTACTTTTCTGAAGCAAGAATCATTTTCGATAACATCGGGTCACAGGGAAATTCCGCCATCCTACGTCCAGTTTTAGTCAATTCTCCTTTGTGGTTAAGCGCTCCCAGCGCATAGAGCTGTTCTAGAGCCATAACCAGGGAATCATGGGGTGGAGGGTCCATGTAATCGAAGTGCAGAAGATCGTCTATACCGAGGGACTTAAGTAGCAGAACCACATTGCCCAAGTTTGTACGTTGGATCTCAGGCACTGGTTGAGCTTCCAACTCAGTGTGGTAAGCGTGGGATGTGTAGAGACGGAAACACTTGCCTGCGGCGACACGACCAGCTCTTCAATAAGTAATGTAAACGTTACTTAGAGTTCAAACAAATAGTTGAGATTGGTATAGTAAATAAAATGAAAATATAAACTTGAATCATGACGATTACTTGATCAAAATGACCAATAGAATTCGAAATAAGGACACGGATTGCAGCTACCATAAATCAACGATAATAGAGCACATGGTCACTTCTTTCTCTTCATTTCCAATTCTGTATTTGGATTGAGCAAGATCATGTTAATGATCAATATTAATCTTCCAAAGGTCTGATGGGTTCAAGATAACCGTCTGCTATTACGGTATGAGAAGAGAAACGGATTTATTAGAGTTCTGAATTAAACATACAATTCAGAGATAGCGATAAAGAAAGTGAACACCGGAACGCGAATTTCATACTTAGCCTAAGAGCGATTATTTATTTTAAGTAGACAGTAAAGTAACTATTCAAAGACTCATCAAATTCTGAGCCCATTCTGTAAAAGGAACAACAGTGACCAGAAAAAAAAACAATGAATATAAACTTATACACATTCAAATCAAAACCGAGATATATCCAGGGTTTTCCGATTCTGATTTTTACTGAAACATATAACGGGTCTCGACTAACTAACGGGAAAAAATCGGTTCAAGCGTATCGTCTGTAAGCGTACCATAAGTAGCGAAGTGGTGATAACTTTCATAATCAAAGATATTTAACTCTTAATTGTAAAATTAAAGTAAAATATGAAATGACGTACCTCCCAGCACGTTGATCAGCCGCAGCTCGAGAAATTGGCACCACGAGAAGTGACTCAATACCCGAACGAGCAGAATAGAAGTTCTGTTTGCAGAAACCTGTATCAATTACATAGATAATTCCATCAATTGTCAGCGAAGTCTCTGCAATGTTGGTAGCAAGTACAACCTTTCGGGCACCTGGTGGAGTAGGAGCAAAGATTCTGGCCTATAGAGGTAAGAAAAAGGAGATTAAGAGAATACCTAGCAGAGTTAATTACTTTTAGATTACTAACATAGTCGATATACACGGTGATATGAGATCTACTCTGTTTCTGAAATTAAATTCTCAACCTAATTTTTATTTAATCAAAACAAACCCGTTTCCCGAACCCAAACCCGTTCATTTCTTACTGCAGAAAAATTCATTTCCTTTACTTTGAGCAATAGTTCATGTATTTTTCCTTCTAGAATGTGCTAAATAATATTTTAATTTGTGATTATTACCGAGTACGCGATAATATATAATGGCCATCTTCCACACTTTAATTATCTACAGTGATCATCTACAAGGATCTTCCAGTACTGTTTTCTAGGAACATTTAAAGCAGGATGCAGCAGAAAACAATTAAATAACCTAACAATCGTACGGGGTGATAAACTAACCTGCATGTCTGAGGGAAGAGTAGAATAGATAGGAAGAACAATGAGTTCACGCATTTTGCTGCCCATTTTCTTTGTTCGTTCGAGAAGTGCCTCATTGGCTGTTTCGATTTCCTCCTGACCGGTGAAGAAAGCCAAAATATCTCCCGGTGGTTGGGTTACGTGGATCTGGAGCACGGTTACGATGGCAGCTTCAATGTAATCTGCTTCTGGTGCCTACAACGGGGAGATTCAGGAAAGCGTAAAAATAATAACGCACCTTTGTATAGTATATATCCACGGGATATCTTCTGCCGGGAATTCGAAAGATAGGAGCATCATCGAAGAATTGGGAGAACTTTTGAGCATCCAGTGTAGCAGAACTAATAAGGAGTTTCAAGTCTGGTCGGAACCGAGCCACATCCTGTAGGAAAGAATAAATATAAAGCAGTTTAGAAATGCCTATGGACCAGACATTACACACTCAGCAATTATGCATCAATCAATTCCAATCACGTAACCACCGAGTTTCTCAACTATACTATTTTGTTAAAAGCAGCTCTTTTAAAAATTGCAATTTAAATGATTAGCAAAAGGAGGTGTTAATAGTAGTTAACTCTGATAGAGAGGGCATCCTAGAACTGCTCTCATGAAATTTTCACACTACCGACCCTTTTGTTAACCAAAATGAACCAGAAGTGTTTGCAGTCCACATAAATGAGCAACGATCTCACGACGCCTGACTTGGCAGACATGCAAGTTGAACACAGCGTGACATTAGCGTGAAACTGAAGGAAAGTATACATTCCAATACTCAGAGAAAAGACATTCAACAACATCTCTGAGAAAAAATTGTTCAGCTGTCTTAGAGTTAATTATTCGTGATGGACATTATAATCACACGAAAAGTTGCATACTCATACATTGCCATTGTAATGATATGCAATAATAGGTAGAACAGACCTACCTTGACAAGACCGAAGAGGACATCTGTATGCAGTGTTCGTTCATGAGCCTCATCAATCATCATCACGGAATACGAAACGAGATCCGGTTCAGTGAGGAATTCGCGCAAGAGCATACCGTCGGTCATGTATTTAACTACAGTGCGGTCAGAGGTGCAGTCCTCGAAACGAATGGAGTAGCCAACTTCCATTCCCAGTTTGACATTCATCTCCTGGGCGACGCGAGAAGCAACAGACATGGCGGCCACACGACGAGGTTGGGTACAACCAATAGCCTTCCCGTCGGCACAGTAACCCTGAAGGAAGAAGAAACACATGTACTAGTTATATTAACAGGATTAAGTGATCACGCGTAAGATCCGTGACCTATTGAATCGAATACTTGAATTAAAAACCTACTCATAACCTGTTATTCCAATGAACAGCCACAGTGACCTTTTACATAAATAATACAAAAGCAAATAAATAAATGACATCATATATCCGCTCTTATGAGAAGCATGCATTCTGCCATCTCTCCCGTTGGCCTACCACATTACTGGATGTGCACGGGTTAGCATCGATCCTGTGACCTCTGATTTGGCAGACGTGTAAGTTGGTCACTGCGCCACAAGCGCACAAAATATAGTGGATAGAATTTGTACTACCACAATTCGAAGCTACTATCTGTAGTAATGATAATAGTAATATAAATCTACAAGTAAACACCAAAACACTATGAGAATTTGAAATGTCATGATGATGATTTCTCAGACTTCTATTTTAAATGGTGAAGAGTGCGATGGAAAGATAAAAGTAATAGCCAAAAATATAACAACTTATGAATAAAAATTTTGCAAAAACACTTTCAAATAATCAAAAAGTGAAGTACGGCCTCATAGAGATACTGGGGAATCTGTGTAGTCTTTCCCGAACCCGTTTCTCCTTCAATTACAAGAATCTGATGATCTTTAATAGCATCAAGCAGCGCTTCACGAAAAGCATAGACGGGAAGCGACTTTCTGGTCTCTTGTAAGGTCTTTTTCCTATCCTCTGCAGCTCTCCGAGCCAATTCCTCAGGAGTTAACTCTGGTTCCACGGCCACGTTAGATCCAGGTTGAGTCAGCGCCTTCAAGAATTCAATTTCATCCTCTAAAATGAGGTCATATTTCTCTTGTGCTTTGCTAATATCCTTGGCTCCGAGTTTAAACAGTGCGGAACTGATATGTTCTTGTTCCCAACGACGATTTTCACCATGAGGTCCTTTCTCAGCCTCGATTTCGTAGTAAGAGTCATCAGGACGCTAAATATACAATCATGATATTCAGAAAGACTTCACTAACCTTTTCTTCTGTTGGAATAAAGTAGTGCTGAGCAGTTTGTTCAGCTGTCACAGCCTTGTGGACGGTAGCGGCTTCCAAGATTGTCCGCTTGTATTTTAGATCAATTTTCTCTAACTCGGTTAGTCTAAAAGATGTACAAAAACAAGAACAAGTCTTACTCATCTTCCCCGAAAAAATTTTCCTCATCATGAATTTCAGCTTCAAGGTCATGAAGTTTATCAAGTTGACGTTTCTTGAGATAATCCCACCGGGACTTTTTCTTCAGCTCTTTAATCAATTCTTCCCGAGTCTAATGCAATAGTAGTAAAATGTTAACAATCCTACCAGCTCTCCACGTTCAAGACGTTTGAGGTCCTCCTCAAAGCGTGAACCACGAGCGAATTTCTTTGTCGCTTCATGATCACGAGAAAGAAGACGTTGAACGAATGCATCACGCTCTTTAATATCATCCTGCCGCTCCTTTTCCTCCTCTTCATATTCTTTCATAGGATCTTCGGTTTCTTCGTTTGTGTACTCAACACTAGAGAATAAATATAAGAACAACAAATTTACACTTTAGGCTCTGGCACAACTTCTTCCTCGCTATCACTTTTCTGTCTTTTTCTTAAATGTCTCCTCTTAGTACTCATAGTAAACTAAGTTATGGAAATTATTTCGATCCCCAATATAATAATGAGTTTAATAAACGAGCAATATAGCAGACATAAAGCACAGAACTCAAGGCCGATTCATGCAGACAAGGTATAAATATCAAAAATAACAAATCGGAAAATTTTATCTTCATAAAAATTTTCTTGTAATTAAGCACATTCGAATATATTCTTTTGTCATAAATCTTTTAACAGTGGTTGATATGATATTTATGTCACTGTAATATTTATAACAAAATAAATAACTTATTGATGACACATTTAAAAGTTTTGTATTTGTACTGTTAGTTGTTAAATTGCTATAATTACCTCCTATTAACCCGCCTTCATTAAATATATCACCTTAAAATTTCTAATTGGTTCGATTTAATTTATTTTCCATAATTATGGCTTATTAATAATGAACCGAGTTTTCTGCAGAATATCGGATTATCTTCTGCGACGGTCTCAAAAATCACTATTGGTTTACCGCTTCCGTCGATATATCGCTGGAGCTTCCCTATTTTCTGTGGCCATTGGAACAACGCATTTCGTGCTTCCCTCTAGTCAACAAAACGATAATACTGGCAAAATTCTTAGCGTTGTGCCTGATTTCGATCACCCAAATCAGGTAAATTATTTGAATTCGCTAACAGTTTAGAGCGCTCTCGTACGTGTTTTCCTCAAATTCGCCTCGATTGAGGTCGACGGCGAGGCCTTTATGACACCTCGAGATTTCATTGATTGCGTCACCGGTGCTCGACCCCCAATCAGTGCTAGGCGCTATGTCATTGATACTCAAATGGCTGAACAACTTTTATCCAAGACACCACGTGCATCTTCCGACTACAGTGCTCTTTTTCATACACTCGATCGAAATGGCCTTATCTCTTGTTCTGAATATCTCTTCCTGCTATCAGTCTTGACAAGTTCGTGAAATTTGTATTCATTTATCTCTCTTTCAGATAACAGCCATCACTTGCACGTTGTTTTCAAAATGTTTGATGAAGATTGCAGTGAAACTATTGATATATCGGAGTTTCTTCAGGTTAGGCATGACCAGTCTCATAACCCCTTGTAGATTATGAGGCTTTGTAATATGAAATTTAAAGCTGGGAATTCTTCCGACGAACGTGAAAGCCACTGTCCGACTACTATTCAACGCTATTTTTTCAATAAAGATGCCCGTGGGAAGTTAATGTACAAGGATTTTCTTAAGCTTATCTCAGGACTTCAGAATGAAATACTTCGGGCAGAATTCTTTCGCTACAGTCTTGGGTGTGACTCAATTTCACCGCTTCAGTTTGCTCAGGCGATTTTACGTTTCGCTGAGCTGCCTGACGCTGTGAAAGAGAAAGGACTGCGAAATGTAGCGGAAAGTATATCCGCTTTCGAAAAGGATTGTATTGATTTTAATGCCTACTCGGCGTTCTTCCATCTCCTTTTTCGTTTTGAAGATCTCTATTCGGCTCTCAAAATGTACATGATTGCAAACCGTTCAATCTCTAAAGGTAAGTGTTGATATTCTTATATAATTTCCTTTTATTAATCTTTTTAATCATTCTGAAGGCATCAAGTTTTTAGTATCATGAAATCTTTGGGCCATTTCAATTTCTAAGTATTTAACTTTTATAAAACTCTGTGGTCTTCTTTTGGCGAATATAAATTCCTATTTATTAAAAAGCGATCAATAGCTGGCTTCCCTATCTTATCCCATGTTCAACCACTCAGACGTGAGCCTACTCAGGAAGCAATAAGTCAAATCTTGACGTTTGATTTAATGCAGTTTCCTATACCAATTCATGAAGTTAAATTTTTTAAAATTGCATTGGCCTTATTCTCTGCCTCTCCCTTTATTTTTTCGTGTGTTCAGATACCTTCCCATGATTAAAAATTGCTCCTTGCTTTCTCATTTGTACTGTAAATGCTATTTTAGGCGATTTCTTTCAAACCATGACCACGGATTTGTAAGTGATTGGAAGATACTATTCCAAGCGTGCGCAGGTAAATATTCTACTTATTCTTTCCCTTATCTATTGTCTAAATTATCATAGTGTACAATGCCAGGTTTATTACGAAAATAATAAAATCCCTCTTTCGTTCTCATACGTAGATTAGTTTTAGAAACCGTATTTTAAATTAATATTTAATTTAGTGTGAAAAGTGAATGAGGAATTTCGTTGTTATTTCTTTTGGAATCAGCACTTTTTTGACTTTCTAATGTTGTATTTGGTTCATAACTCATTATCATGAATCCCATCTCTTTATAAATTAAAAATAATCGACATGAAAAGGGTTAAACTGGCGTACGCATGCTATTTTTATTTCTATTCCACCATTGTGATTTCGTTATTTTAAGCGAGTTGTTTCCTTTCCCTTACAGAGGAGTTTCAGCGAGCAGCTCGAGCCGTGACTGGGACACGAGTGAATGATTCAATAGTCAATACTGTCTTTCTGCTCTTTGATGCCGATGGTGATGGTCATTTGAGTGCTGAAGAGTTTATCTCCGTCACACGCTCCTACCTCGCTCGCGGAACACGTGGTCGGGTAAGGTTATTGTTAAATACTTTTATAGGTAATATTCAGAGGTCATATTGGAAAATAGCTTGCATTTTCAACACGTCACATAGTTCAAACTGGATGAACTTTGACATTATTTGTTTCTCCGGGCAAATAATCATTCGAGGGTTTTCTCAGATTTTCTCCATTAAATTCGGTATTAGAAATCATTTTCCTTCAATGAACATTGGGTTTTGTTTCTTTTGTTGAGTTTACTGGTTATGTTTAATAATTGCTTTACAATTCATTGTCTTTAATGGAAGAAACTATGGAAATATTATGATTTGAATCTGAAAAAAAAAATTACCGGGTTGTTTTTGAAAATGGTGAGAATAACCGGGGCTGGTAGGTGTTAACTCTAAAACAACGATCGCATTCAGATACGTTTATGCGGGGTGCGTAAGGCATCTGAGAACACCTTACACACTTGTAGAAAAACAGAGAATGAAACTGTTAATGATCAAAACTTACAATTCCTTGTAGCAAAACAAATAAACGCAGTATTAAGCTAGGTTTTATCCTACATATCATCCGGCTTCTATCACCGACTCAATTCGAGTCCGAAAGCGACTGTAGGCTTTGATGAGGTGATCTTTATTAATGTTATCCATTCCTCGGGCTAGTGCTTCCATAAGAAGAGGATTTGCTGCTATTGGGATACTTGTTAACTTCATTTCAACCAGGGGTCATAAGTTTGGTGTTACTTGATGATGAAAATTCTTGGCCATCCGATTGTGGGTTTTGAGATTTTTGTGGGATGAAGCCGAATCTTGTTGAAAGACAAGACTCCTCCATTGGCTACGCTGTCTAAGGCGGTTTAACAACAAAGATTTGAAGAATCTCTACATAGGCATCTGTATCTGCATTGACTCTAAGGCCCTGTGGAAAAAATGGAGGAGTCATGATGTGCCCCTCCCTCACTGCCCTTCACAACCCTCGCTATTAGTGGAAACTTCGTGCATACGCATAACAGTTAAAACTTCAGTGGGATTCCTCCGCACATAGCCAGCCACCTATCACTTCTTGGATTGACTTTTTGATCCTGGAGGAAGTTGCTTTTGTCGGAGAAAAGCCAAAGACACACCTATTCTTCTGAGTGCGTCTATTTATCTAAGAGTCGTTTAGCACGTATTAAACGATTCACTTGAGTTATTTTTGTCCATATAAACGGACGAGCTCACCTAAGAACGTATGAGATTTGTATCCGAGTTCTTGGTGAACAACATTCCTTATTTAATGTTATTGCCTTAAACACTTGACGATCGTTGACAAAATATCAGGCACTGACTTTCCAGGATTTTCGTCGATCATGTCGTGCACTTTTGTAACAACAAACTCAGGTGTTGTGAGTGAGTTATCAGAGCGTTAACAATGCTTTTTTCTCTTGCTCGTGGCGATCAATTCATCTGCATTGTTTTCGTTCAGCAGCTCCTTTCTAACTTTACAGGGGAAAGATTTGGCGAATAATAGGAATCTTGCAATTTTTAAATTGTTGTGTTTTGCTTTTATAGACACTAGTACAGCGTGTCTTTTCATTTCATTAGTGATAGTAGTACCTGCCATGAGATCTTCTAATATAAAAAATGCATTAATTATTGTCAGGTTAGGTTAGATTGCATAAACATGAGTGTCCTCAAATACCTTACGCCCTCTATATTAAAGGCCAGGGTTTTGAAGGCCATCTTCACCAATCACGTTGGTTAGTCGTGGACGGTGGAGAGGATTTCAATTGAAATTTCTTTCCATTATCCAATATTAACGTTTGAAGCCCTCCCCCCCCCCCCTCTGTGTTTTGGAGTTTTATATTTCGTGCATATTTAGGCTGTGATTATTTATAAATATCTTCTAACTTTACTATATACATATTAGTAGTGCACGAAGCGTGGCTTAAATCAGTAGTGTTATAGAATATCTTGTAGATAAGGCAAGTTACTATGGAAGGACATAAAAAGGTCCGGAAGTTCGTGAAAGAACGATGAGCCAAGTGATGTTAAAAAGAATAAATGTGACTGGAAACGATCATCTTGCCAAAATTGTCATTACCCTTTCTCAATCTCCTTGCATATGTATTCAATACTCTGAAGGCTTATACTATCACAAGATTCCCGTACTTTAAAAATATTGCTTATAATAATCCAGCTATAAAGTGTAGAATATTCTTCTCGGGTACACATTTTATCAAGACCCATTTTTACTGTTTCATTGCTGATATAAAGATTAAGAAATCACGAATTTGCCCTCACATTATTGTAAATGCCTTTAAGTCGTTATCATTCGTAGGTCTTAAAAAAATTTAAGTGCTTTCCTGAGACATCATCCATGACTAGATCTTTCTTATTTGTGTAGTTGGTGGATGAATCGAAGATGCAAAGCTTCACATCCTGTGTGGGCACAAAAATGCGAACTACTATCTGAAAACATCCTGCAGGACTAAATCTCAAAATACTCGCTCCATTTTCTTCTCTACGTACTACTTATGATACTCAATATTTCATTTGCAATGTATGCCTTTCTTTCAATAATATATGCCTGCCTTGTTCTCACCCTCATTGTTATTCGTGTGGTCGGTTTGTCTACTTATAGTTGGTTGGGATAGTATATTTATCGAATCTATATCGTCTTTAGAATCCAGCATTCCAGTTTGCTTATTGGCCACGTTACGTAGCGCGTATGCTGCGTTTCCGAGCCATCTACCGTGGTGATCTACAGGGATGGTCCTTCGAAATGGATCGTTCTTTGCCTTTCCAGTTGCCCAAGGCCAAACCTAATGAGGTATGTCGAGTGTTTAATCAATGCATCCTACCCGCATAACTACTGTTCTTTATTGATATTGCTTTAAGTTAAGAGTAATTCTAATCCCAGACAAAGCTACCTCTATAATTTAATTGAGTCAGGCTAACAGGATAAAATAACCTTTTCCAAATTAAAACAAGAGTTGCGGTGAAATTATGGCGTATTGTGCTTTGAAGATGGCTAGTAGCTACCCTCCGTAATGCATTCATGCCAAGATTTTTATTGAGATACAATGTATGAACAAATGAATCAGTGCATGCATTGAGACATGACAACAGTAGGATTCCTAATACGTGAGAAAGTCGGTCTGAATCGATGGACTGAGGGGTTGGTTGCGTATTATCGACAGTGAAATTTAGCATTGAGCCACAGGAGTCAGCTTAGATCGACTGGCAGGTGGTTTGCGTTGAGGCCCTACGAAATCAGCAAATTTTGACCAGTTGAGATGGCGCTTTATTTTGCCATCTCCCCCTTTTTTATTAAAATTAATGTTTAACTTGTTTATCCGAACTAACGAGTAAATTTGTACAGTGCACAATTTGCTCGAGATAACTGGATATCTTAATGTAAAGTTCTAACATCTTTATATTCATCTTCTCTTTCTACCGCTGTTTTTGTCGATATTTTGGGATTGTTAACTGGAATTACATTAGCAATATCATCCATCGTTGAGAAAACTGTTACCTTTAACATTAAAAATTATAGGAAATACAAAAGAATTAGGTTACTTAAAAATGCAAACTGTCATTTCCATAAAGGTGGAACAATTGGGAAAAATATCTTAAAGAAGAAAATAATAAAAGTGGGTTAATTTGATACAATTTACGCTTTGATTTTCCTTTATCTTCTGCTTTTGGAATCTATTTTTTCTCAAAAGATTTTTTGTCTTAATCAGTCAGTGCTAGTTTTCTGATTTCCCCCAACTCCTCATTAATCGCTATGGCTACCTAGATACACCAAGGTCAAGGTTTTACGACTGAATTGACCCCATTAACGATGGTTTAACAGATTAAGGTAATTCGTCGTTTTCATAGGAGAAATAGGTAAAAGAAGTGAAATTCTTTGCGGTCATGCGAATTATGTACTCGTTCTGAATTGAATATTTCAGACACTGAGGTTATGATTAACCCAGACGTTTTACTTGCATCTCGCTTTCCAAAATCAGTAGTAAATAATCTCCTAAGAACGTTAATCAATTGATTGAGGAAGTGAACATATTCAGTAGAAATGCTGTAAAATACGAAGTCCTCTATCACAGAAACTTCAAAATGTTATCTCTCTATTCAAGCACTTGAGAATCAACAATAATGAATGGTCAATTTATATTTCTAATCATTGTCGTGGTAAGGATTCTATACATCTGAGTATTCAATCCTAACATCTTTTATGATGAAATTTTTAATTCTTTCATTCGGTAGTATGCCGAGGAGAGATGGTTGCCCGTATGGCACTTCTCTGAAAACCCTCCTTGGAACATTGCCAACCGGTTAAGCTCCTTCCCCTATAAGACCGAATGGTGTGTGATACATCCAGATGGAAAAACTAAAACCCGAGAACGTCTTACTGGAATGCCTCCTGACCAACAGACCATCTTTAAGGGAGATCGTGTCATTGTTCTGAAGGGTATCAGTCGTGGAAAGGTAAATAAAACGGATCATATTTGGATATCCAACGCTTCCTGAGAAATCAACTTAAGTCTCATCTTCTTGATAGATTGGTATTGTAAGCTCGGTTATCAAAATGCGCAATCTTGTTTACGTGGAAGGTCTGAATCCTCGCTACCGGACCTCGGAAAGCAGTGGTCAGCTCATGTTCGATGAAAACTACCTTAAAATCAATGAAGAGGTAAGTCAACTGATTTCACAACACCACAACTAATGAATTCGTTTTAAGTAGCTTGAATTTTCACCCTATTCAGGTTGCCCTGATTGACCCAGCGGAAAAGACACCTTGTGAAGCAGTATGGCGTTACGATGCCCAAGGAAACCGGGTTCGAGTTTCTAAACGCAGTGGGCACATTCTACCCCTTCCAACAGCTGCTCGCATCCTTGATGACTTAACAGACCCCGTGAATGCTGACGTGGGTGACAAAGATACTCCCTCGGAAGTTGTAACTAAAGCGACCGTCGATTTTGTCTCACCAGAGAAGCTAGAAACCTTCGAACAGGAGCTAACCCGCATCTACGCCCCACAAGAGAAAAGAGAACGAATGCCTACTTTTTGGTATTAAATAGTAGAAAGCCGTTGTTGAAATTTAGCTGTGTATAAATATTTACCTATGAACTTAAGGACTGTTTTGTTCAATGTGTGCAGGGAGGTAGCAGGGAGTGAGTTGGAATCATTTTTCTGCAATATGTACACTCGAGGACGAAGGTCCAACTGTTTCGAGAAAGGCCTTGTAGACTGGGTCCTCAGGAGGACAAGTCATGTCTGCCGCTCGACTGCGCTTTTTATTCTAAAAAAAAAAACATTGAAGAATCGCTTTTCATGTTGTCCTTCTTCGTTCTGTAGGTGTTTAAAATTATTCTGGTAATCAATAATTAAGTGAACTGCTGACTACTATTCGAACACTCATGAGTCATTTCACCTTAAACATCACGCCGAGTAGAACAGGCGTGTAAAGAGGGTGTTGGTCATTCAAGCACTTCTATTCTTTTCGCGCCACTGGATGTGCACTCTCATATAGGTATTCCACTTTCAAGGTTGCTCAATTAAAAGGAAGAGAGAATGTTTCTATGAATCTAATTTTCAGAGTTAAATCAAAGCCGAGAAGGAATGCCAAAAAATAACAGTAAAACCTTGTAGAGCTCTCTCCAATATTACTAGAATTACGTATAAGTTCTTTAAATAAATGCACTTTGAACAATAATTGAGTGAATATATTGAAAATGAAATCTAATCGAACTAAATTATCAATTATTCTGATAATATGATGTACAATAATTCATTCTGTTCGATGTGCATCGGTGGCACATTGAGCACCGTGTACGTGTGTCATGTCAGAGGTTCCGAGCTCAAAGTGGCCAACCGCACTGATTAAGTCTGGTTAATATGGGGGCAGTATAATTTGAGTCTCACACGAGAGGCTCTATGATTACACTCAACCCGTGGTGAGCGTTAGAGAGGGCTTTTCTAAATGGCGCTGGAAATTATTATTCCATGAGATACTATCACACGAAAAGCCGGAAATCAAGTTATCCGATTTCAAGACATGAACTAAACTTCCCTAGCTCATTAAGGGATGTACTTACAACTCTGGATAAGGGAAAGACATCATGGGGCTATTATGATGAGAAACATACTTTGCCACCTCCCTTGTTAATAAGAATTAACCAGTACAAGCACACACGGACAGGATGACGTGTCTCTAGAGCGCGCGTGCGCACGTACTGTCAATGCTAAGGCACTTCAATTTAGTCTGCACGTAAAATCTGGTTAAAAATGAAGTGCATTTCAGGGTTAACGCCCTTTCTATTGTCTCTACTTTGAGGAATTTTAGCAAATATTAAATATCAGATTTTAAAAACAGATCGATGGTATCAAAAGTTTTCACTGGTTAAAGCTTAGTAACAACGCCAAGAACAAACTTAACCTCGGTCGTCCCAACTTAAAGTCCAATTGATATTTTATAGACACAAATAATAATAATTAGGCTTACTAAAGCGAATATGCAAGGAACTCGAGCGAGGCAAGCAAAGCCAGAAGCCCTAGGAGCTAGTCGGTATTTACAATTTCGAATGCCATCGCCTCGCGTCGAATTAATTCGTACTTCCGCATCTTTATCGTCGTCCTCATCATCATCATCGTCCTTGTCAGCAATAGCCTCCATAACTGTGGTGGCTGCAGCAGACTGCTTCCGCTCTAATTCACCTCCCCAGTAGAGAGCGTCCAGGACGATCTTTACGTCTGATGGTAGTAGAGGCACCTTTAAATAAAGCAAATTCGCATTACGAGCAACAGTATTCGGCATGTATTATCGTTCTTTTGCTAAGATTGATGACTCAGGACTATAATGATAAATTCCATCTTCCATTGTGACACAAGATCTAACCAAAAGATGAAAGCTTTTTAACTTTTGAATTACGCAGATCTTCATCAATGTCATGAACATTGAATATCATCAGAGACCAATCTACTTCCGCAACTTTTATAAAAAAAATAAAGCAGCAAGAACGACTAGTGACTGGTCGGTAAGTACCGCATATCGTGAGCAAGATTTTGCTCAGTAGCCCAGGGGATGAATCATGAAATTTGAATTTTGGAATGTAAACTACCCATTCAGTAAATATTGTACAACCCGAATCCAAAAAGCAGATGCATTAAGACTCTTTGATGCCTTGACTTTACTTTCAATATCTTTTCCACCCTTCGCCTCCCTCTCTATTTAGTTGGCATACTGTTAACCGACTTCAGTTGATTCATACGATGAAACATTGTAATTTTTTTGCATTACTGCGGGATTATATCGATGAGATACAAAATATAACCTCTAGTACCAGTTCATTTGCTACCCACGGTTGGATTAAAAAATTTTCATCGTGGAACATCTGAATACAGGGAAAATTAGAGAGTGTAGATTGAGTTAAGATAGGGGATTAAGCAGAAGTGGAAATAAAGTTAGGTATAGTATATTACGCAAGATATAGTCCACTACTTCATTTAATAATGTTTAGATTCGAGGATTTCTCCCCTGTTTCATGTTCGCCGAATTCTTTCATCTTCTTTTCTTCTAATAGCTAGGACACTGGCAGATGGATAAGAGCTGAAATGATTTTAGCACAGCAGAGATCTCCGTGTCTAATTACATGATAAACTTCCTCAGAGAAACGGAAACTTGAGTATGTTTGGCCTCCCCTATTATCAAGTGTATCTCATTCGCCTATCTAAACGGTTGTAACTGACACAATACATGAAAAAGTGATTTAGTAGACGTGTTCTCTCTGAAGTCATATGGGTTTTTGTGCGTAGCTCTCGACACGTTATATAACAAAGTCCCGCCGGTATAAATAAAAAGGGAGCATTCTAACAATTTACAGATTTAAGGTTATAAATTCGTATAAATAAATCTTTCAACAGCAAAATGTTAAAATGAAGCGCAACTGAAGACTTTTTAAATAAAAATGAAAGGGAAACGGTGAAAGCTCGCAGAGTCACCAACTTGTAGGAACTAATGAAGCGGACTAGATCGTTATTGCTAAGACTATAGCCATCAGCAAATAATAATTGCAAAAAGTAGAATACAAAGAATAGTGCAGGCCCAAGTGTATTGAGGAATCGAGCGATTTAGGCAGAGAGATGAGAGAAAGCGAACAAGCAGATGACATGATAGATAGGGATTTAGATCGTAGGAGCATAAAGACGAAAAGTCAACGTATTTTCATAAAGAATGTGATCAAAAAGTAATTTTGGAAATGCATAGTCATCCTCCAGCCTACTCCCAGCCTTGAGATACGTAATGGCGACATAAATTCCCGGTTGTGAATTGGTCCGAATATAATTGTTCTGTTCAAACCATAAGTGTCACTTTTCGGGAGGTTGTAGGAATTAGATGAGGGAAACGGAAGCTTGTACAAGACGGTGGAATAAAATATTGAACGAATGGTAAACACAAAAATGACTTGCAACGGAGACTATAGGAGAGCTAACCAAAATGTCACGAGTAACAAATAGCCAATGGAGAATGGGATATATGAAAATTCGAAGAGGTTTAAAAGTCATGAAGAGCAGGCTTGAGGAGTAGCAGTGGTTAGCTGTGTTCAAGCTTGGTAATGATCTGGGAAATGTACGCGCCTTTCACTACGAGTGGTTAGCATTGGTCATCCGTTTCCGCGGGTGGGATATATGGAGGATTGGTGAAAAGCAAGTTAGTGAGTTCAGAAAAAAGATGGGACGCAAATTGCGTTCCGCGATCTGTAGTTATATTAGAAGGCACGCCAAATGTAGCGATCCATCTTTCTAGGAAATGAGTCTTGCCATTTAGTGGAACGGTCGATACAGGTTAGAAGATAGGTGAAACCATTAAAGTGGGAGAGGATCAACAATATAAATATGGACGCGGTCAAATCTGGAGTCCGGTAGCGGAACTGTTCTAAGAAGGGTTTTGGTAAATTTATCAACTTGGCATGTTTTTTGGCCAATTTGCGATGTATTTGAGACAGAAAGATCGAATGAAACAATCCGTGACGAGTTCTGCTGTTGCACGTTTGCCAGGATGGGAGGAATGGTGGAGGGAATCGAAAACCTGGCGACGGAAGGGTTTGGGAACAAAGGGTCATGATATACCCTTCCAAACACCATAAATTACCAAACTTGGAGTTGTCGATAATGGAACGTCTCTTAACTTGAGAGAAGTTGGAAGGTGTCAAAATTCTTATAGTTCAGAGTCAGTCTGTCGAGCTTCAGCAAGAGAATGAAAATCAAAGCTTTTTGTTACTGTTTCGACATCGGTTCGAGAAAGTCAACCCACGATAATATTGTCCGTGCCTTTGACGTGTCTGACATCGTTGGTGAACCGTAGAATATAATCAAGATGTCGATTAGAACTGGCTCGACTGGTATAAATCAGCGGCCTGTGGTTAGTGAGCATTGTGAATTTTCGACTTTCCAGGAGATACCAAAAATGTTTCACTCCCATATAGACTGCTGAAAGCTCTCACTTGAAAGTGCTGTAACAAGTACGAGTGGATGTTAATTTGGAGGAGAAGTAGGCAAGGAGTAGTACCACGGTTCTTTTCTCCTGTTTCAGTGCTGCGCCAATAGCAATCTGTAAAGTATCTATGAGGTGTTAGAATTGCTATGGTTCTTGATATGCAAGCGTTGAGTTTTAATTGCTTCAAACTCTGTTACAGCTTCAGGGAGAAAAGAGAATTCAGCCTTCGTGAACATTAAGTTCTGCGAGAGGGCAGATCACTGCTGCGGAACTGGGAAGAAATTTGTGACGAAAATTTATGCTTAGGAACTGATGGGGTTGGTTGAGGGATTTTAGTTGCAGGAATTGCGAATCTCTTTCATCGCAAACTTTCAGCAGAAATGGTATAACCAAGAAAGGGTAGAGTATTTCGTCAAATTTCGCTTTTGGGGAAGTGTACGGTGAGTCCATGGAGATTCAGACGTTCAGTAACAATCCCCAAATGTTTCTTCAGTTCTTCCTCAGTTTTACTGGTCACCGGTATGTCGTCGACATGGGTAGAGGTAAAATCGAGACCATGCAACACTTCATAAATAAAACGTTGGAGGATTTGAAATGCATTTCATAAACCAAACGTCATTCCAAGGAATTCAAACAGGTGGCTATGGCAGTTTTGAGAATACTTACTTCAGCCATAAGAATCTAGTTGTAAGCCCAGACAAGATCGATTTTGGAGATATTATTATTACGAAGAATGAATGAGAGATATGGGACAATTCTCGGAGACTTTGATCAAATCAAGGGTATGACAGTCACCACAAGGAAGAACGTGAGGGTATGAGTGTGCTTTTAAATAAAACAGGAAAGTTATAGAAAAATGGGGATTGATAAAGTCGTCTAAGCATGATATATGGGGGTTTGAGTTATAGGAGCATAAAGATGAGAAATCAGCGTACTTTCGTAAAGAATGCAACTAAAAAGTGGTTTTCGAAAATGCAAAGTCATACTTCAACGACTATTAAACTTTGCAATAACATATGAGCGAGGTGTTTAACAGTTACTGGTAACAAAGACCCATATAACAATAATTAACACAAAAAAGCGTTTAACAAATAAAACGGCTTAATATACAGAAGAAATACTTATAGATATCTTCCAATATAATGAAATAATAGCCTAACCGCTATTTTTGTCATAAATATGAAAAATTATATCAAGAACTCACTGTGCAAAGTTTGCTGGTAGTGATGAAATTATGAATCTCTTCAACAGTCACATAGGATGCATTTCTTCTCTTAAATGGATCAGCGACGGTTGATGCAGTGTTGGCCTACAATAAATAAATAAGATCATAATAATAACAGTTCGAAATCATTATATTTACCTTGTCGTTAATATACTTCAAACAAGCCGTTCTCAACATAGAAACAAATTCGACATCAACACCAGATTCTCCAGCGAACAGGGTATTAGCAGCTAGTGTTCTGCTAGGTTCAAGTTCAGCAAGAAGGTAAATCTTCTGCTTATTGCCAGCCATCACCGGTAACTCCTTAATCATCTTTCGCGCGATAAGTGACTTGAGAATTTTTGGCAGTTTCGCCTGCTGAATCTTGGTATCCAGGGAAATAATCCGTACAGTAGCACCATCATTGCCATTTTTGCGAATGCAATTGTAGACAAGCTTTTCATCAAGATCCGTAAGAGATTTAATTTTTCTAATTTTGGAAGTTAGATAAACCAAAAATGGAACAACCTACTCAATATTCTTGATTGTTCGCAATTGCCAGGAAAGTGTTCGGTCGGCGTTTACTAAAACTTCTAACTGACCCTTTTTCTGCATGGTATTGAGAACAGGGAGGAGCTCAGTAACGGGTACATCTGGAAGTTGTTCTTCAAAGTGCCTTTGAGTGACTGGTTCATTATTGGCAACAATGATCGCCATGATTCTAGATCATAGTAAAAATTATCGAATACTATACTTGTCTGGCAAATTCAGTAAGTTAATTCCCTTCTTAGTGTCTGTCATTGTTAATGGTACCTTCAGAACTGAAATAAAAGCAGATATAAAAGCATAAACGGAAAAAATTCCCCGTACATATTTTGCAATATTAATGACGATTATAAATTCAATAAAAACGTCAAGTAACACATTTAGATGAACTGAGAAATGATTATTAAGAAGAATTACTGCGTGCGGACCGCGAAAGACGACAGACACGCGTTTCGTAGATAAGTAACAGTGGCGCAATATTTTAGGTCATATTCGAAGTGCGCATAAAATTTGATTGTTTCATTAAGTTTCAAGATTCAATTTAAAAACTTAATTTTTAGCATCATTTGTAAAATTTTGACGTCTTTTATTCGATATTTACTGTAAGATTGGTTCATTTTAATAAATATTCAGTCTTCAAATTAGCTGTTGCATGTGTAGAGATCGAATACTATTATCATATAAGTGCAATCACTTAAATCTCAAATTCAATTTCAACATTAATTCATAAGCCTTAGGTAAATAGTTTTTCATGTAAAATTAATATATATTGTCCCTTCATTGGTATATACACCACTGAATTGTCGGTCCCAAGTTAATGAAGCACAAGGCAGTGAAGTTTATTGTATTTAATTCACATTGTTCACAAATTGGGTGAAGCCTTTTCTATAAGGAAACTGATATCAAAACGGAATAAAGAGTTTTGAAATTATTTTGACTCAATTTATATATGAATTGTATATTTATTTTTCCGTCAAAAATACTTCCATATCTATCCTTCCTTTTAGTTTACAATCAAAATTGATAAGAAATGTATTTTAATAATGGTTCTACCATCAGTATTGGCAATGAAATATCTTTTAATTATAATTAGAGTCTAATGATAAATCCCTTTGCTTCTAGATCCTGCTTTTAACTTTAGAGAAAAATACAACACATACTTTCGTGGAGAATTATTCATACAAACTATAAAACTATAGTTTTATAGTTTGAACTATAAAACAAAGTTACGTCATTGATCCCACCCTATCTAAGGACGGAGTGACTGAATTATGATTTTGGTCAAATTTATTACAGATATTGATTTGAGCCAAAAACAATAATCGAAATACATTTCCATTTCCAATCCATTACTGCTTTACCTTATTCTAAGTACCGGAGAGTTATGCATTTAAAATGACCGGACTGTAATGATCAGAGACTTGAATCGATCGAATGTAATACCTTAGGTCCCGTTCTTTCCTATAAATTCTTTGAAATATTTTCTTGTTCCCTATTCCTTTATGGCTTCAATCCTAAAAATAATGAGCAAACTCACAGGATTCATCAATCGACAATCCTTTATCTCTTCTTCCTTTTACAACTCCGAGTTTGTACTGGTCGCAATCACATGACAGTCATTAAGGGTAGCAGTTTTCGGTTTCAGAGGCCAGTCCTCACGATGTTTAGCAGCGTTTTTATTGAGTTATTTCCGATTAAATTTGGCGTGCTAATACCATGGACAGCTGGTGTTAATCAGTCAATCAATCAATCAATCAATATATATATATATATATAATTCCTTGTGACTATTAGGTGTGACAGTTGTCAATAAACATCTGACAATCGGAACAATAGGATGTCGGTAAAATCATTCCACTCTGAGGGTTCACATTTTCGCAAAAACTGTCAACCACTATAATGAAACATCGAACTTGCTGAAATTACGCAGAGAAACGCTTGTATACAAACCTAATATCTCACTCAGTTTACTGAGATGATTTTCCAACCACTTCCGAACTGTTATAGTAATGCAAATGATTTGACTTATTACTTTCTTGTGTTTCTGATCCACAGTATATCAACTGGTTTTATCAAAATATATGTCATTGCATCATTCAGAATTGTCATGCAACAAGGACCCATCTGCTTTTTCATTTCTAATAAACTAAATGATATTTATTATTACATTCTCTTGGAATGCATCAAGGAGAGAAAAAAGACATCAACGGCGACAGCTGCACAAATTTTGATTGATTTCTCTAGGCTGACGCTCCAAATTAGGAAGAGAAGCATGTAAACTTTTTCCATTTGGTTCTAAGGAAAAAAAACGTAAAATATCTGATGCGCAACAAAAATTCGCCATAAAATATCAAATTCTACCTATTAAATTTAAATACAAAGCGTACAAAACGATAACTTTTTGAATTATTCCTATATTACAATATTTAATAAAACTATTAGAAATCATATTTGATGATAACATCTAAAGGAAGGAATATTATATTTCCTTTGGCGTATGATGGTATTTGATTACAGATTCCCACCGCTAGCTGAGATGCACGTAATATTAAACCGTTAACCGAAATCCTAGGTCACTTAGCCGAAGAATTAGCTAGAACATCGGAAAGGAACATGGTTGATCATCTCAGAGAACACGATAGTGTAACCATGTCCTGAGGTCCTTTTAATACTGTCTTAAAAGAAAATAAATCATGAATAATTAAACAGAGTGAATCGCTTCAAATATGCTGACATTTATTAAAAAAGGAAATATCGGTATTTCTATTAATTTTAACACGAGATAGTCAGAAACAGTGGCTTTTGTTAATTTACTGGAAAAGCTAATTAAGTGGACCTCGGATAAGCCCTGCTGGGATTCAGTTTCCCTGCAGCGCTTTCTGGAACCATTTCACCAGTTTATGCTACCTCTTTCTATGAAACTATGAAAAGCGTCTTTTATACATGTAAAAGGAGGAGGGCAGACACAAATTTGTCATTTACCAGCTCCTACGCCTCCCTCTCATCTCCTCTATCCTTCATCTACTTCTTACCCTCTTGAATCCTTATCGTGAATTGTCGTTGTTGTTGATAACTGCTAGCCCTTAGAAACTAATCAAACTATATGATGATTAAGTTACCTTAAGTCTTGAAAGGTTTGCATTTATAAAAAAATGTTACCAAAGCCATCTAGCAAATACTGTAACTGGAATCATGATTAGTTAATGTAAGACACTAACATCTGACACCGGCTAACACAAACTTATTACGCCAAGAACAAACAATTAATTAGCACAATGGTGGTATATTACACGGGCGAAACTGGACGATGTGATGATGAATCAGTTTCACTAAATAAAGTGAATGGTGGCCAAATCATCGGAAAGTGTTAGCTGACATTTACCGATAAATATGAGCTTAGTTTCTTTTGTGCACAAATCACTTTATGGGAATTTTGCTGCCGGCCGTGATTATCATCCTTTGGCTGACAGTAATAATCATCAATCATTAGTATTTCATGATTTTGCGATTATTTGCAAAAACAGAAAGGTTTACTTCTTGTTTTATTCTATTCTCTAATGTATCCTGAGCGCCACCAGTAGCAATCAATCAATAATAAACTTGCGTACTTTTGAAATTAGACTGATCGGTTGCATAAAATACACTGGGAAAAAACCTACTACCGAGGTTGGCATCTTATCACCTTGTTAAGTGACCATGTGTAAGAATATGAATTTAATATTCATTTCATTAGTATTTTTGGTTCTGTACATCAATAACTCGTTCTGATCATATTGAAATTATACAACTTACTATTGAATTTGTGTTAAATAATTAATAATAGTATAATATAAATAAATGATACATATATATACATATATTGATAAAAGTCGGAGATAATAAGGAATCTGTCAGAAAAGTTGTCCTCAGTCTAGTTTAAGGTCATATTTAGAATCCATTCCACAAGTCTTTCAGGAGAAGCAAATCAAAACAATTTTGAAGAGAGATTTTGCTAATTCTTAGAAATTATTTCAAAATATAAAGAAAATGCCAATATTTGTGCATTAATTTTATTTAAAAAAGTCACACGGATTCCTTATTATTTTTGCCAACAACAATGCAAAAAATCTTACACTTTTAAGTTGTGGGAAGCAACCGAAATCGGTTAACAGAGGGGTCCAATAAACGGTGAAGGAGAGGGAGTCAGCAAGCTGCTGTGATCAATATCAAAGTATCAAGTGGTCATTAGATTTTTGAGTTCCTGTTGTACGGTGGTTAATAAATGAATAGTTCGCATTCCAAAATTTCCATTTCGTTAATCGTCGTCGGATTACAGCAATGCATTTTCTACGATTTCCATTGCATAATGACCGACTTTTAATTACAATTATCAGTCCCGCCAATTTAATTCAATTTTTCTTCCCAAGGTTGAGGGGGTAGAATGATCCAATTCAGCAAAAAAATAACTAACAATTGAACCTCTTAATTTCATTAGTAATTCTATTAAGCTCTATTTGAATTCAGTTAGAATTTGGTCTGTCCATAAGGTAAATTCCCATTAAAGTCTAATGAAATAAAACAAAAATTTTTATTCCCATGGGGTTCATATTACATGAGGAAGAGGAATAAACAAAAAAATACTTCTTTTATTGAAATAAGTCCCCTTTTTTATCTATTAATTAAACAAACATTGAACGACTTAATTTATACAAGAGATTCAACAAAGTTAACCCAACATAAATACATTCCAGTGAACTAATTAGTAACATTATGCTACATTAGTGTTTAATTTTATAAAATTCTGGCCATTTCACTATTTGTATCATAGAGGGTTTGTATAAGAAAATATTGATTTGACTTTGAGACCCCTAACTTTATACTGTCTTAAATTAGTCGAATTAGCCATAAAGGTAAAGTATAGAATTTTATTGACTGAATTATTGAATTTAGAAATTATCAAATGTAATTTAATGAATATAGAAATAACAGAATTTATAGTTTTGAATGCTCCCGATCTTCCAGCCACACCAGAAGAATAAGCTGAGAAGGTAAAATGAGAGAGTCCAATTCGAATTTTAAAAATCATTACGAAATTAGTTTCCGTTTTCAGCATTTTTTTCAACATTGGCAAACACATTTATTTTCCAGACAGTAATTTCCATCCAAAAACTTCGTCGCAAAACTTTATTAGGGGAAAATGTGAAGGAATATCATTATTTTTTCCGGATATTTCCACTTTTCAAAAGCGAAGTAGAATTTGAAGTATTCAGAAGAAGTAAAATCTTCACTTTTAAGGGGTAAAAAACTGTTTAAAACCCCGACTGCTTATGCACAAATTCTTCATGTCAAGTCAAGTGAAATAAATGTATTTGCCTTTATCAATTTGGCAACCACTTAACGCTGAGTTGGGTACGTTTGATTTAAACAATAACTTAAATAATCTGCTGTCTGTTGCTGCTACTATGACTCAACTAACTGAACTAAAGGACTGGATCAGAAAATAATTTTAATTCAAACTTTATGCGAAGGTTTGCAGAAAAGAAGGCAATAAGCTTGCATTGTTTTTAAAATCACTGTTCCTCGGACAAAAAGGTCACCAAGAATTTCCAGTTCCCAATTTCATATTATTATAAGTATTATTAAAACCAAAAGTGGCTGAAAAGACACATTTCAGAATGTCATTCATAACGTCGGACTCCTCCAGCTCGATATCCATGATGTAAACCATTTCCTTCTTCTATAGTAAGTGGGATCTTTTCTAACTCCTTTAGCTTTGTAAATGCTGATCATTTGAACATCCACTCGGGATCAAGGTACGAAATACTTGCCTTACCGATTTAAATTTAAAGGCAACAAAGCATTAAATTATACCGAGTTATTGTTTCGTCATCCAACCCCAACTATATTGATACCCACAGGATAAGTAAAGCAGATATGCACTTCGAAATGATTTTAAATACTAGCACTCTCTAACTGACATGACACACTGGACATGGGAGTGGCAACGATAGATAAGTACACACATTCAGCACTTCGTGTACGCCGATAGCAGTTAAAGATTTCATCTGGAAAAGTTTGACGTCACAGGTTTGATGTCTGCCCAGTGAGTTAAACGGCAATCGTACTGGCTAAATCTAACTCATAAGGCGGCTGACAGAATTTGGGTTTCTCATCAGAAGGCCTCCGCACCAAAATTAGTGTTAGTAAACGGTTTCCAAAATGGGTTTGGGAGTTATTTGGTGTACTCCTTAAGCTTTAGTTCGATACATTGGGCTGAATTCCCTGACATATCGGAACCGCTCAACTGCTTCAAATAAATTAAATCATTTATCACTTTACGAGAACTGCCAAAAATAAACTCTTTTAGATATGACAGTATTTAGCTACCGTTTTGTATTTTATATACTAACAATATTGCAATTAATCATAGAGTCTGACCCTACTTAAAACGAGGAAAATCATTTTTGAAATTAAACAATGAGGCAGAAATATTTGATTATGTAAATAAATGGTCAAATGTCAAACTGCAGTTGGATACGATTTCATTAAAAAACATAGGGAGATTTGAACATACCAGATTGACTCCTTAAAAAGTGATTGTACGAAGTAGTTTAGGTGAAATCCTGAATTTTGAACGTGAACTGAAAGGTTATGTTTGTTATGGTGATCATCGAATGAGAACATAATGCTTTGTCGGGAATGAGTCAAATTCGCCTTGACTTGTTGGCCGAATTAAAGTCGTTAAACTAATGAGAAAGGTCACCCAAACTGTTCAATGGAAGGCAAATCAAACTGGAAGAATCCAAAGTAAAGAAAACTGTATCTTGAACTGAATACTGATTACTGATGATGTAGCCAGAATAAGAAGCAAACTGAGGATGGAGATTTTCCTACGGAACCAAAGTCGACCAACTATGATGTTCAAGGTATTCAGAGTGAAAGTCTTAAACCAAAAAAATGAAAGGTGATAATGAAAAAAGGGGGAGAGTAGCGTCAGAATTTCTGATATATTCTCTTAAACTCCAAGTCGAATGCTTGGTGGAAAATTATCAATGAAGTGTATAATTAAAAAAGGCAGAGGGAATCATCTGAATCCATTCCTGAAGAAGGAATGGGTCGCTAGAAAAGAAAACTGAACCAGCCACAGGACTTCAAGCGAACGCAAATGCGTAGTTCTACGAAGAAGGCGCGGCTTTAATAGATGAAAATATATCAAGGTACGAGTGTTTTATTAATGTGAGAAAAATATTTAAATAAATGCTTCCCATTGGGATAATAAAATTTTTATGTCTGTTTTATATCTGCGATATTTCCGTAAACAACATATTAATATTATATTTCAATGTCATAATAAGATTTGATTTAGTGGCAAACTGACTTGTGTCCTCGTTCTATCTCATCTGAGAGACCGGTATATGAAGGTGTAGAACGTAGGTCATAAAATTACTTTAATACCTTTGCTCAATGAGGACTTGAAAAATTATCCTATTAAATGAAATAATATCTACTAAGTCCGCTTGGTATACAAATTAAAGTTACCTTTGGCCTATTAATGGTCTTTGACCTTTCACAATGTCATAATAAAAATATGTGTGACGAATTTATTTTATGAATAAATGATTCAATATTTCAGTAAAATTAATTTTTGGAGAGAAATCCGCATCATTCTGTCCTATTTAGGCCACTGTATAGTAACCGTATTAATTAGCTACATGAAATTTCATTGCCGTGCGTATTTGCATAACATGTTTATATAACCTCATTCTGTGAAAGGTCTCACGAGTTGTGCGTGATCGTTTCAGATGGCCCAATCTGCATTTTGAAGGGAAATAGAACCTATGAATCCAAAAATTCCGAACTTGTATTTGCCCGCTTTTGTAACAAATTCGTGATGGTTCCTAAAACTAGAAGAAGAAGTGTGACAGCAAATTTTGTTTCAAAGTAATTTTTTCCAGCTTTCAAATTACATCAAAAGATCCCATAAAGATACTGTTAGAAACGCAACTGCTTTGGCATCGTTAAAATGCTTGAAAGCCCAGTTTCTGCCGCTACGATCTATGTGCTCACTATATATTGTTAGGCTACTTTCGACGTTTAACAATACTCTTTATAAAAAATAATACAGTTTAAGCTTGAAGGTGAATCCACCGTCTGGACCAGTTAAAGGTTCTTTGGATCATCACGCACTTCCTATTGATTACGGTGCTCAAAATGTGGAATTGAGAGAAATAGGTACAAAACTACTGTTTAAGGTTGCCATTGGAATATTACAAAAACACATGTAAGAGAGTTTGATTAAGAGTGATTTGCTTACATAGAATAAATTTAGTATGATGGAAACAGTAAAATTATTCAACAAGAAATGAATGAGGAGGGGATCATTTAGAAGTTAAGAATTTGATTCAGGTTTAATATTTATTACTTAATGGACAGTTCAGTGCTTCAGGTTCGAATTTCGATATTAATTCCCTGCATTCAAAATACATTCATCTGGATGATTGATCTTATAATTCCAGTACATTTTTTTAGAAGAGCGGGATGATAATAAGTAACATTATTTTAACTTGCAGTGCTTACCAGAGTTCACTGAAGATGAATTCTAATGATGTTGAAGAATGAAGCCCTATGCGTTTCCTAAGTTTTTATCGACGTCATCACTAATCACTGATACCTCTTTATCTCAGTCTCACAGTGGAGCTTGGAGCATTTCAGCCTACTGTAATTTAAAGCTCCGTATAGGTAATCATCGTGTGCCCTCAAGTAGTTCATCTTTACTATCGAAATAAGCTAATTAAGTGGTCCTTGAATGAGTGCTGCTGGGGTTCAGCTTCCAGTAGCGATATCCACAACCACCTATTTATGCTATTCCTTCTATATGAAACATACACGACACACAGACGCTTGCTAATTACCGGTTGCTAGGCTTCCCTTTCATTTCCTTTGTCCCTCATCTCTCTCTTACTCTCCTGAACACTCATCGTGGTTTGTTCAATACACTTTGACCTAAACAACTATTGTATTTTATTTTTGAAATTGTCATTGCTGTTGACATTTTCCGGAATCAAGGCTTAAAAATTAATTACTGTTCTTACTCTCCAAGTTTAGTTGAAAAATTATAAACGAGTAATTACAATACAAGAGCTTTGGTTAAATCTCTTCAGAATAAATACGAGGAATTTTTTTAAAGTTAAACTACCGAAATTGAGAAAATAGAAGTCAGTGCATACAAAGAATATACCGCATGTAGATACAAAACAGATGTTCAACTAGAAAGACGACGCAAATCGGCTGCTGAACCCTGCTTAGAAATTGATACGCCACATCATTTAAAATGGATCCTAATTGAAAGATCTAAGATCAAGTTATATGCAGCGGTAGTGCAGCGGCTAATGTATTGTCTGTAACGCCAGATATTACGGATTTAGTGCCCATCGGTGCGCAAACAGTAAGCAGAATGACCAATCCCAATATGCTAAGTCTAGATAATAAAGGGAACGGAATGACCGATTTCCAGTTTTTACCGGAGAGGCTTCATGGCGCTACTCAAGATGGGCATTAGAAAACGCTTTCCTAAATGGAACTGGAAGTTATTATTGTTGAAATGATCGATTGTGAAGTTATCTTGGTGAAATGAAAAGGGCTAGTAGATCGACCACTGCAAACTACAAAACCACTCTCCTGTAAACATACACGTTCCACGTAGGCACGAATTACAATTGAAGAAGATTACTAAGAAATTACAAGAACTTATGAAATTTTTCATGTATTTAAAATTTAAAGCTTTCTGTTATTGCGATGGTGTTTATATTGAAGGATTACTCTGTAAAGGCAATTTTTGTTTTCATCCACGCAGGTGTTAAATATGTCATGTTCTGAAGTGTTTATCAATTCTCTTTGTTTTTGGATTAATTTGCTTTTATTTAAAAGGTACACTTAAACACACGTTTGTCGCTTACTCACTGGTAGGGTTCTCTCTTTTTGTTCCAACCTCTCCTCTCCATTCCTCCGCTTTCACTCTTTCGAATTTTTAACCGCCCGCAATACGATTCAATTTGCTTCACTCAACTCTTGACATTCATCATTTGAACAGTGGTTGTCTGCTGTTAACTGATAGCTTTCAGTCTGAGCTTCTGCGATAGTATGAATTATTTGACGCAAATCTTTTGTTCGTTTGAAATAAGGCTATTTTACATAAATAGCTCGACAAACAATTCTAAGCTTGTAATTTAAGCAAATTAAATTAGGTTTGTATATGTGTATTTATTTTGTAAAATAATTTTATAATAATTTTGTAATTGAATTTTCATGAGTTGTCTATTATAGTTGGATTTTAGCTTTTCAACAGTTTGTCAATATCCGGAACGGTCGTAATATCCGCTGACATCTTCCCAATGAGCTAATATTGCCATGTACGCATCATTATGTCTATCAAACTCCTAGAGAGATCTAGTCATCGGCAGACCACAATCCTCCTCTTTCACTTTTTGCATACCTAGATATCCATCATGTTTTAAAACTATTCCCATTGCTTTGGTGTTCCTAAATTTTTCAATTCCTACGATTTTACTCTTGACAGTCAGTTTCCACCCATAAACATCCCGGTCAGATCCTCGGGCCAGCTCCCATCTAAATCAACCCAGTCAACTCCTCTAATTACCAGCGACTGACCTATTCCATTTGTAGTCCTCTTCATAAATCAAAAGTGTGAAAGTTCGATATGGTGAAAAATTTTTGAAGTGAATTATCATGAATTGGATATATCTGATCACCAAAAAGGTACGTCATATTATTTTCCTAGAAGGCCGGTTGATATCCAGAATTGCCTCCAGTAGTTTATTGCCATGCAATTAGTGGAGGGCTGAAGTCTTCGTTAGATACAACATTTTTCGTTTTCAACCTTCCAATGGCCATGTATTTACCCCAGTGGCCATTTAAAACTCAGCGCATATTCTTACCTTTTGCCTGATTTCTATACTTAAGGTTTCAACACACAGCGGCTCTTTTATTACCGACCTTCAGTCAACTCCCCTCTCTGGAGCTTCTCTTACTAGCTTCTACCTTCATTATCATTCCTCTTTCTTACTAGCACTTGATCTTTACTAAAGTAGGATCTAAATAATTTGCGTTCCTACTTTTGAAATCCCACCCCGCAAAATAGCTCTCTGTCATTTCTCAAGAAGCATCACCATTTATAAGTCATTTGGCTCCTTCTTCTTGACAATTGTGATGCCGAATCTGATGATCCTCAAACCTCATCATTCTACGGCATTTATAAGAAATGGTTGAAAGATCCAAAAGATATGTTTCACATTGCAAATTTAAAATAATAATTACCTCTTTCAATATCAATCCAAGTAGATATTTCAGATTTCCTAGTTTCTAAGTAGATAAGATTACAATTTGTATCAAGAATTCTATGTATTTAAAGCGAATTTTGTAATTATTTGTTTATTTAAATTGCTACTCAATTGTACTTTTGCAGCTAATTATAAATTATAAAACTAATAGTATATCTTATTTTGAAGTCCATAACATCTAAACCGATTTTAAATTTTTCAAAAGTTTACGAATTCTCTAAGATCTACAGTTTAATTTTTTCAAAAGTAAATAATCTAATTACGCTTTATCACTCAACGCAAAAGTATAAATTAAAAGAATTACAAATATAAATATATATTTATGTATCTTTTCAATAAAATTTTCATACAAAACTAATATTATCATTAGAAGTTCTCATGCTTCGGGCAGTTAAATTCTTCAAAACTGACTGAAAGCTGGGTAAGGTAAGTTTCTTTAGGATGGGAATATGAGGTAGTTTGAATAGGAAATATCTGCCACCTTTTGACACAATTTACCAACTGTCTTGTTGTGTAACACCAAATTTCCTTTCACACATAAAATTGCAAGAAAACCAACTGATTAAGTTAAAATAAGCCTCTTGAATGCAAAGATATTGGGAATAATTTCTCCGAGAAAGAAAAAAATGGAGATAATTGCGTTTATTATAAATAAACATTCCTTATTAATTTTAAAATGCAATAAATAGGCAAAAAAATGTTCATTGGAATATTTTTATCGTTAACTGCTTTGCAGTTCACAATGAAGCAGAAAAAATAAACCGTTTGTCGACAAAAAAAACATATATTTGAATATATTCCAAAATGCAAAAGATTTTGTGAATAGTTAATAATTGAATGTTTTGAAGGAGAAATTCTCCGTGAAATCTTCCTATGTCAAGCAATTTGATATATTTTTCAAATGAGGAACCGGGAATTCTCTTGGCATAGTGATAGGAATGTGAAACAATTCTTTGGAGTGTACTGGAAATGCAGTATCAATGCCATTCTATTGCCAAATCACTTCTGCAATATAATAATAATGCCAGATCATGGCATGATGAGTTCAACAAGAATGTTTCTATTTGTTCGTCGTCTGATCAATCATATTCTACCACATCGAACATGGAAGTAAGGTAACCATCAATCATAGGTTCAGTCTTCTCCAGCAAATCAAAATTCGGTCAAACCCTATTTTCATAGTATAAAAATTCCAAATGAAGTCAATGAATGACTAGTCTTATCTCTTTTTGACTTTGTCTTGCCTCCCTCAGGGATATTAATAACTGAGCATATTTTATATATCTAGACTGATCATGCGTTGAAAGCACATACCAAAAAGAATGATATTTAAAATTTTGGAGTAGAAATAATATCTGAATAGCATATTAATTCAGTTATCACGATCAGAAGTCAACCCAGATTGACAAAATGTAGACTTATTCTGTGGCTCCCAGTCGACAGGAAATGGATTATTTTGACATTTTCTGAACCAGGTGGAGTTGTTTGGAATACACCTTAATCATAGTTATTTAAAATTTCCGTATTTTATAAAAAATCGGGACTAAACTTTACTAGAGTCAGAAGAGTTTTGTAAAACCTTAATACCGATTTAATCTCCCTCATTAAATTCCTCTTAATGTAACTATTTTCAGGATTTTGTGAAAAATGCTTACTGTAAATATATAAGCAAAATATCAAAGTGACTTTTGAAGTAATAAACCTTTAAAGTAAGGGAAAACTTAAAATGTCACTGTCATTAAGGAAGAGAGTGCTAAAGTTGAAAAATTCTAATTTTAATAAAAACGATGATGATAATTCTATTTTCATTTAAAAATTATCTGGTTTTGGTAAAAATGAATAGATCTCTAAGTCCTCTGATGTGGAGTAAATAATTGCATCTTTTTCGGAGCAAAAAACAAACTTAAATTTTCCCTTGAATGTCTGTATATAATATTGGGCGCTAGATTTTCACAAGATATAAAAGATGGCAAGTTGATTTATCAATTGGAAGTGTCTGCGAAATATGATTGGCTGGAATTTTAGGGTGGATTCAGTATCCTTTTATTGAAATAAATCTGCAAATTTAAAAAAATTTTACATTAACAGGTGTAATTTTACGATATTTTTCTGACATTTTGACTGTTTAGCATTCACCTCTCCTTCAATGATAGTTTTTGGGAATGAAGCCTTCAAAGTAATATCAGGTATACCAGTAACTCACTTCTTCGTAAAGTTTCACAAATTATCACAATAAAATCATGTAATTTAGAAAATTTTACTTTCCTCCATTCGTATTTTTTTGAATATTTAAAAACAAAGTAAAAGATAGAAATAAGTAGATAAAATTTGGCAATTTATTTACATAAATTATTGAAATAAATATGGTAAAACGGTATTCATTATAAATAAAGTTGTAGAACTGTCCATGATTTGGTATAATATTAGTCATTTAGTCAGACAGTCATTTATAAAAGACTGGTGTCATTGTTTTTATCAGTTTTGAGGTCGGATTTTTATCTATTTCTCATTTTCATTGAAGAAAAACTTTTCCCAACACTTGTCTTGGAGGAAATAAAAGTGTGTTAGACTACATTAAATAATCTTTTCGGCAAGCGTCAGATTGTGCAGTTTCCATTCCTAGCTTTAACGATTAATTGGTCAGCAGCAAATTTATAAACGCTAAATTTGAACATTCCTGTACTACGCCACGTTTAGATTGTGACCAAAATTGTTTGAAAATGACAAACTTTTCATAGAATATGTCCTGGGTTCGAAAAGTATTCTTTAACTTTTTGGGACCTAATTGTGAAATAAAATTCCTCATACACAAAATAATCCATGACATAACTCTTTTAATTATTATAATTCTGCTAGAATTAGAAGACAAAGAAGTTTATTGGAATGGCTGACCACCCATCATATTTATCAACTGACCAATTAGCTTCGACATTTGTATATTCAGGAACCCATGGACAAATGACCAAGTTTGACCTTTAAAACGTTATAATTCGAAACATTGAACCATCTCGTAAATCCAAAGATCAAATGATGTAAGACTCTGTCATCCACGGAATTTATTATCTATTGTTTTTTAATTATATTTCCCTTATTCCGTATTCCCAACTTATTTTAATTTTGGTGCTTTTCAAGATTGATACTAGCAAATGGTTCAGTAGTTACCCAAAAAACGTTAGAAATCGCACAAAAACTATGCAATTATGCAAAATACAATTTGTAATCATCGTTTATATAATTGCACATTATTTGCAAATAAAAAATGTTGTTTTATGATTGTGCAATCATTACTACTTATTATAAAATTCAGACATTTACAGCTATACACATTAATTTAAAGACCCCCGGTTTATTGTGGTAATTACAATAAAAAAATCGTTCACATTTAGCAATTATTCACTCCTTGGGCAGATGATTCACAAAACGTAAACTGTGTTGTAATTTGGGTTTGCAGCCAACTACTTATTTCCCTAATATCTGACATTTTATGGAAACCGCAAGTCTGATTCATTTACAACCAATCCCTCAATATTAACAGCCTCTTCAAAAAGTTAGTATGTCCGATTACATTTCAAATGTGTCTTCGTAAATTGAAAAGTCGGCAGTGCTAAGGTAAGAAAGGGTTTTTTATGACGACTTTTTTCGTAAAATTTCGGTATAATTTTGCAAATATAAGTGAAATAATCAAAACTCGAGGTCTGAAAGCATATTTCTAATAAATCAATCACGTGGGGCGTACCGATAAATTTTAAAGTGTCTATGATTCCGGTATAGCCATTTTTATAATCTGATGTCTCTGTTAAATTCTAATGGTCTCAAAAGCTAGTAACAACCTTCTCCAAATTATAAGAACGTATTTTAGACGGATCAGGAGTGTAGTAGACAATAGAAGAGGATAGAGGAAGAATTGCAGGAGGGAGAGCTGGTTACACCTTTAAGCTGAGTGCATGAAAATGGGTTGTGTATGAAAGCTAAATGATGTACACTTAGAGAGGCCATTTGGCTTTGTCGCTCTTGTTTAGGCAGGGCAGATATATGTCATCACGTGGCGGGTAAAAGTTAATGCTATAATATTTTCCAACTAAATAAATATAATTTATGAGTTAATTCATGAATGTATGAAGGTGAATTAAAACCTCTTGTTCATTCCCACTAACAAACCCTAATTTAACACTTTTCTATGTCGCACTTTGGTATACTCATACCTTCTTCGTTGGTCTTCATTGAACTCTGCCATTCTATTGCTTGTGTTTTCCTTTCATTGTGAAAAGGAGGGATTAGAAGTCGGCAGCAGCCAATTGCATAATTTACAATCAAAATAGAAATTACGCAAAAGATCCAGAAATCCCCTACTAGAATTAATTATAAAGGATTTATTGGCAGTTTAAAAGCTCGATAAATTAAGAGCGCTTTATAGACTCATTATGGCCATAAGAATGGGGTGCAGATGAGAAGGTTTTTACGGAGGCTCCTTTGCTATAAGAATCTCATTTATTGAGATTGTTAGGAACTTTACTCTCAAGTCAAGTGAGTGCAAATTGTTGAAAACATTAGTTTTTATGAACGAAATTTTGCATTCAACTACTTTTTCAATCTGGTGAAAATTTGTCTGACTGCAGAAGAAAGCAAGCATCTGAACTGACCAAACCTAAGAGATTGGATGTTGGTACCAAACCTAAAAACATAAGTTGGTAAGAAGAAGTGGGATTTTTCCTTATCGTCAAAATAGTGGGATGCTATTGCCTTACATGGCTTTGATTTTGTGAAATTGTAACGAATTCTTTTCGGCTCTTGAGCTCTTATTTCGCTGTGCATCGGCAAGAATTTCCGAAACTTCAGGCTGTTACTTTGAAGCCGGTATAGATTAACCATTAAAATTAGGGAATGGAAAAATTAATTGATCATAAAATGGAATTTTATGATGCTCCGTATTTTGATTCTTTGCGTCCAATTTATCTTCCGAAATGCATTTAACTTCTTAAATAAAAAAACCGTGAAATGATAAATTTGTCCTCAAACTGGACAAAATTATAACTTATCTGCAAACGTAGTCAAAAAGTGGAAAATAATTTAAACAAAAATAACAATGAAGAGTTTCATCTCAATAATTATGTTGTACAATTTATATTCACTGAAGTAGACAATATTTATATCAAAATTTTATTTTATTAGTTGGTTTGATATTTTAAATCTTGGATCTAAGATATATGTCCGAGAATTCGGCCACTGAGAATGGAATGCAGTGTTTAGGGGGTTTCGGGATCTTCCTCATTCATTTAAATGCAAAATATTACATTTTAATGCTCTACCTTGACTATTTTTAGCTTACGCTCTCTGCTCTCCGTAATATTACTACCTCCTTCTCTACTGTGTTGCAATATTTTTTCCTTGGTAAAACTTTGCATCACTCAATATTTAATAATGAGTCTACTTAATTTGAACCGTATCAAGGAGTTAAAAAGAAGGCTTATACAAAGTCATAGCCACGGAAAATCGATTAGGATGTCAGAAAAGACTTTGGTTTGGCCGGGTCATTATGGCTTGAACAAGCAACAGCATCATAGTCTGTCTATAATACCATAAACGTTCATTTTATAGAAACTGGAAGACAATAAAATGCGAGGCTGTCAATTGTATACGAATGTTTGGCCAAAAGAAACCGATGCTCTTGCACTATCGACAGAATCACTGTTCCTCGAGCTCGGTGATCAATAAAAACCTCCAGTGTCCAATTTCCGGTTGTTTTAGGTCTTATAACCGACAAAAATAGTAGAAACGATGCATTACAGAATATTATTCCCAGTGTTGATAGCGAATCCAGTGCGAGTCCTTTACGAGATCGTTTGAAGAAGCTAAATCAGATGTTCTTCTGACTAAAAAGAGAAGAAATAATTGTTCGGGTTCTCTAAACTATTTCCCCTCTTCTGTAGCTATTAGTATATTGTGTAATATTTCTGTTAGCAAACAGACAAACATGGAAAATGTTTGTCGATTCCTCCTTTATGGGATTGTTGTATCCGACAATGAAGTCGCTTAGGCTTTCAGAGCTCCATAACGTTTAGAAAGTAATTAGAGTTTCTATGTA
The DNA here is from genome assembly GCA_900708905.1 of Hymenolepis diminuta. Lineage (NCBI taxonomy): Eukaryota > Metazoa > Platyhelminthes > Cestoda > Cyclophyllidea > Hymenolepididae > Hymenolepis > Hymenolepis diminuta. The sequence continues at coordinate 2,186,529 of CAADRB010000005.1, read as the reverse complement.
TGATCATATTTCAAATGCATCAGAAATTAATTTTTTTAAATGGACATATTTTTTTAAGAATGGAAATGAATTTCATAAGATGGTTAGATTTATGAAATCTTTATTTCAGAGAAGCCAGCTTAAGAAAAGTATTTTGTTTCTTATTCAAATAAAAAAAATTCAATAACGCAAATGTTAAAGCAAATATTTATTATTAATAAAAGTTGTCTTTTTATTACATTATAATATTGGTTTAATCTTTTACAAACATTCGTTCGAATGAACTTATTCCAAAAGTGCATATACATGGATCAGTGCTGTCAAAAGAGACAGATTTTATATTGAAAAAATGAGCTTAGGATGACAATTTTGACATTTGGTTTAAACAAGTAGCTAAATGAGATGTCAAGTTTAAAAAATTCATGCATTATTTAGAGGGGAGATATACCAAGTATAAAAGCATAATCGGACAAGGGATAGATAAAATCTCCCTGAATGAATTTCCTAAACTCGGATAGGTTTAGGTCTTAATTCGAATAGTATTTCACTGTCTGTCATGAGTAACTAAATCTGAGCTTGTAGAAGTCGACACCGCTTTTGACAGTAGCATGAAAAAAAGTGAAACTGCGACTGACTGGACGGCAGCGTTTGACCAAAGATAGTTTGCCAGCTAGGAAAACTAACGCGGAAAACCGTGGGCTAAATGTAAGCTCGATAACTGAATGTACGTCAAAACCTATTGGCATCTAATCATTTTGCTTGTATCTTGGCTAGAGGAAGAAAAAAATGCATCCAACCTATTAATCATACTGGTTAATAGGCTCTAGACTCCGTGAACACGAATTCCTTTAGGAATCAAGAAGACAAATCCAGATATTTGAAAATTAGAATATCAGAAACCTAAGCATTAGAATAGTTCCGAAAAGTAAAATCATGCAACCTGAGTTTAGAAATCCAATTTTGTAAGGCCCTGTCCACTTTGAATTGATTCCCCTCTCTAAATCCTTATTGTAACGTTCCCTCTGCTCGAGTGCTCCCACATGATGGAAGAGCATTGCCATTTTGTCCTGCCTAGAAAATTAATAATATAGTATTTGAATGCATACCTAATCTACAGAAATAGTTGCTTGACAATCATTTTTTCGGGTGGACCAAAAAGCAGAAATAACGTATAAATGGAGGTACGTAACGGGGCCGTGTGACTAATCCTCCCGTCAAAGGTGGATAATGAACATACTTTGACCTTATAGGGTGAATCGCTAACCGCGATTAGCGGAATCAGTTAATAAAATACTAATCAGGTTGTTCGGAGAAACTTTCCGTACAAGGTTTAAAAGACCGCAAGAACATAAGGCGGTCAGCAGCAAATAACAGGGTGATTAAACGTTGAAAAAAAGTTAAAAATCGCAGTATTTTCGAGCCAGTAAACAACTTTCATTTCTCTCCATATAATTTTATCATCAAATAAAATTCTGTTCATCAGTGCAACCATTTTGGATCATCCTTATAGAATAGGTCTAAATCTCTTTCTATAAAACAGTAACCTTGAATAGTTCTGGCAGAAAAGATAAACTGTTTGAACTTAATTATTGAGGGAATTCGTCATTTTTAAAAATTCAGCGTTGCATGCTTTCCATAACAACGAATTTCTTTCAGTTTGCCAAATATTCAGTTTAATCTCATCTTGCACTCTTAATAAGGTATGTACCGAACCCGTTGAAAGGAAAGAATTTCCGACACTCTGTGTGAGCAGATATACAACACCCTCAAACTCACATTCTGCCTTCCATCTATTACCTATTCTTAGCCATTAGCTGTGTATTGATGCTGATCGAACCCATGATCTCTGATTTGGCAGACAGACCTATTAACCGTAGCGTCACTAGGGCACAGTAAATAGTAATAATTTACAAATAATGCTAAAAAATATACGTGAAATTCTTACGCATATGTTGACATTTCGGAAAGCCCTCAAGTATTAGGTTAATTAGATTGAAGTACACTCATTACACTTGATAAATTCCTAGTTAAGGTCAACTATCTGGCGTCCTCTTCAGGGAATTCATAAAAATTAATAATTCTACTGTTCCTTAGGGGCAGTGCTGAATTTTCATTCACTTCTCCACAAAGCGAAATCCAGCCTCCTTTTTTAAGTCCCCATCTAATTAAAACAGCATTAGATTTAGGATGTAAGCATTTTAGATCGTTATTTTTATATTTATTAAAATAATTAAATGTCAAATTTTTTTGAGTCTTTAGGCAAGAGCGTTTAAGAAGATCTTAGTATTTATTTATACTCTTAGATTAAGAGGGAAAGTTATACAAAACTACTCGGACACGAATCCTAAATGTTTGGAAAGGTAATATTTAAAGAATTTTGTGTGTACCTCCCAAAGCGTAATAGACACAAGACATCTAATGTCTAATGACATACTATTCTAAATAGTATGAGAAACTTGACCATCCAGTTTTAGCTAGTGAATGTGAGTAGCTGCAACACATTAAAAGTATTTATAAGAAACCGTTTTGAAATTACTTTATTTCACAACCTTTGTCTATTTGATATTTTGTAAATAAAACAAATATTTTGTTTAAATTCACAGCATTTCAGCACTTTAGATTGTCATTTTTGTTTGAAATGACTTTTAAATATGAACAGTATCTTCTAATAACACAAGGTGAACAAATTTTCTAGAAACTGCTGTTAGATCGTATTAACGTTGCCTAGGGATAGGGATTTCGAAAAGCATATTTTTTGATCTGCGGCGATATTGCCTACAGCAATCAGAAAACGCATCTGAGAAGAGGTGATTAATCAGCGGATCCTGGAGATCAACCATTTTTTTCTCTTATTGCCCTTACAGATGAAGAAATGGATAAAAAGTGAATGTATGGAGCTAGTTTTTACCAACCCAATTAGGAGAAAGAGTAGGTATCATTCATCTGATCTGCATGTAAGATGACGAGAATGAAATGGGCAATTAGCGTAAAAATACAAGCCATGATTGATGGTGCAATATATGACAACAGAATTTTCAAATATTTACTGGAGTTTTGTGAAAAGTGGGTGCTTGAGGTTTTAACAATCCCACATAAGGAGACTAGGTCTGCAATATTTCCCTGAAGACTAATAATGTCGACTTCATCACCACTTTAATACTAGATTAACATTGAATGGAAGATTGTAAAAGTCCCAAGTTAACATCGAGAGTCTTCTAGTACCGAAAATACCCACATTTGATTATATACCAGATAATCTTTAGAGATCGAGCAAGTTAAGCTGTTAGATAATAAGATAATTTAATAATTTATTATTACTCATGATAGGACAAAGTGTTATAGGATTCTAGAGTGCAAAAGTATCTGAAAATAGATCAATAAAGCAGCCCATCAGAGTTAAAAGGGAAGGAGATTAAATGGAGGCAGTTAGTAAAGTTAGAGCATCAAAAAAGTTGTACAAAATTTGATTCTTATATCTTCATTTTGGAGCTTTTTACTTATTGGGCTTGGTCATGTTCCATATCCCTTACATTTTGAGTTGAGGATTTGCTCCCCATTCATGAAGTGAATTCATGGTCAAAGCATCCGGAGGTTGCCAAATAGTTCATAAATTTTGATGTTTGATCAACCACTTCACATACATTTTTCAACAAATAGCCAGAATGCTAGCAGTTTATAATAACAAACATGAATTTTAAGGTTGGAAAAGTCGGAAGTATGTGAGCTGAGTACCGCTGAATGGTTCTGATTTCTAATAAATTGCACATCGCTAAAACTTGACAAGAACTGGCATGCAGCTCTCTGAGACAATAAAGAAGAAATATGTGCTACCATAGGTACTACAAAATAACTATGTGGTCACTTTCTAACAACTGCTGTAATTAGAAATGTTTGATGAATGGAAAAAATTAACGTTTTTAAGATGATATAAACTCCGTTCGGTACAAATACCTGCAATTGGGTTGGTCAAAATCCTGTGAATGTAAGGGGACTGAAAATGCAACTTTTCTGGTCGTCACCTCAACCAATGGTGAAAACCCAGGTCCTTACTTTCAAATAGATTTTGTAGAAAGAAATATTTGAGTGATAAATCCAAATCAACTCTGAAATACCGACGCATCTAAAGTGGTTGAGAATTAAATAAAACTCCAGATTTAGTTGACAGCTCTTCTTTTAAAACTTAGATTCTCGAAATTTGTAATATCTTTTCCACATATTCTGCGTCAACTCTCCTTATTAAAGTGAGTTAATAAAGAGAGTGCTCATAGCAAAACCAAAATCCTAAAAGTTTGATTTCGTCTTCTTTTTGTTTGTGAAAACAAGATAAAACTGACTAAGGTTAAACTTCAACTGAGTTGAAAAAAACACTAGATCCACAGCTGCACAGACGGAAAAAACGTCATCAAATGCGTGAGAGAAGAATTTTAAGTTACTGTAATTCATTGGATCTGATAAATTTTACTTCCCTTTAGTTCACTCCTGAATTGATTTCTGACTTAAGGCCAAATGTCATCAAGCAAAGCTCGATCACGAGATTTTTATAATTAACTGGACTGGATGAGTTAAGTTTGTGGCCCCCTCCCCCCTGTTGTCATCTTTGTTGTAATGAAAGTATCTCCTTGAAGTTTATGTAATAATTTGAAAGACAATCGGTGTTTTAAATGAAATTGTCCAATATGGAATCCCTTTATTTATTCCTCCTGTATGAAATGAGTTCGATTAGCTTGTTTACTCAAGTTAGGACGTTTTCATAAATATGGTTCTAAAATGCATCTAGGTTCGATAAATTACCCGAAAATAATTATAGAAACTCTAAAATGAAAAAATATACAATGAAAATTTATTTATTTTGAACTCAAAAATAGTAAATAATAATTGAGAATAAATAAATATAATAAAATACACAGCTAATTGCTATAAATGGTTTTTTTCGCTGAAGTTCATTTTCTTCCCGATAGTTTCGAAATTTGTAAAATTGAGTGAACAGCACTGTCTGGGATTTTTGTGGAAATTCACCAAATTTATTTAAATTTTCTGCGTTTATTACCAAACAGGTCATTTAATTGCATAAGTGAATCACAAACTCGTCTGTAATTTCCTGGAAAAAATACTTAAAGAAAACATCGGCAGATTTGGCGAAAATATCTCTTAATATTTGTTCCTAAAACATTCATTTTATTTAAGGAAAAGAATATTTATTTGTATTTTGTTTTGTGAAGCTTAATGTGAACTCTCTGTTGCTAATGTATAGAATTGAGTAAAAGCTCATAACCCCTCTAACCCCTCTTAAATGTGAACATGTTTCCCCTCTACAAATTTTCTCTTCCTATAAATTTCCCATTATGTAAAGTTGTAAAAGCTTTTTGTATGGTAATTCTATGCCATTTACTAAGACTCAGTGATTTGGGCTGGCATCAGCAATATTTTCCAGTGATAACTGGAATTTTCACTGCTTTAAAGTGTAGATTGATAGTGTAGGGTGCCTTTGAGCTTCCTCCAGCGTTGCTAAACTATCCCTTTTAGTAATACTCAAGGTTAGAAGCGGAAGTTACCGACTGAAGTCTTCTCGGTAGACATCGATCCGGGGCTAGTTTTCTGGAATTACTTTTAATGCAATCTTGACGAACAATATATACGTACTGCATGAACAGGAGGAAGATATCAAGGCAATATGTGAATATAAATTTTTATAAACAATAATACAAGGGAAAGGAGAGAAGGAAGAAATAGAGATTACTGTAAATGTGTTGAGGAAAATTCCAAGACAAATTTTATGAAATCAAAGGTTAATTTTCCAAAAGGAAACCAATAGTTACTATTTCCATACCTTATCTGAAATAATCTGTTCTTCCTATTAGATTCCTTAATTGCAGGAACGGAAATATCTACAGACTAAATCTGAACTCTAGAAAAACCACACGTTCGTAATACTTGTACCATTTAGGGACGAAAGGAAAGAAAAATTGTTTCTAATAAAATGACATTGACTAAGCGCGAATCAAAGAGGTCAGAAATAAGATAATGTAATTAGAATAATTATTATTTATTGAAATATTGTTCTCCCTCCTAATACATAAACACTGAAGTTAGTTTTATAAACACCATCATTAAATGGACAATTTCTAGCAAATTGAAAATTTTTAAGCATTAATACCTAATATCGATTTATTACAATGTCAGTGTATATCATTTACAACCGCCGGAGATATTCGAAAACCATTAATACGAAAATTTTTCCCGAAATCATGAAATGCAGCAGGAGAATTGTTTTTTTCGAGTAATTAATTGTTAAAGATTGAATACAAAGTATTCCCTGGATGAAATTGGGCCAAGGACATTATAAACTCGAATTCAGAGGAAAATAACTTGTCTTTCTTGATTTATAAACTACCATTTTAAGGGAGGAAAGAATAGTGTGTGGGTTAAAAATATGATAGAAAAAAAGATACTTGTACTGGAATATTCCTTCCAATACAGTTTCTTTCACTAAACAAGATTCTGAATATTGACGAAATTTGAAATTTTAACCAAATTTGTTTTATTTTATCATAGCTAACCAAAATGGTTTTAAACCGTGAATAGAAAAATAATTGTTTACTACTCTTTAGAAAATGTGCAGGATTAGGCCTTTTAAGAAAATGTGTAACTTTTTATTAGCCGATAAACTAACTGAGAGATTTGTACTTAAACAATCGAATAAATGCCATTTACGAAGACTATTTCTAATTCTTAGCTATGAAATTCCGTCCACCTTATTGTTATTGTCAAAAATCCTTACTTCTGCAGTTACGAATTAGGTGTCCTCTAGACATTACTCAACTACAGTTGACTTAGATCAAGGTAGAGGATGTGAGAAGGCTGCTGTGCAGACACATCAGGCTTATTTATTTGAATTAAAGTCTCTTTATATCAAACAGGTGATGGTTAAACTTCTCTCAGATCGACGGAAATTTTGTCCAGACTGCATAAATTTCGAGATCAGCATGCACTCAAACATTGATAAGACTGATGTATGAGTTGGAGACCATCTGCGGGATGTTAGTAGCTCATCTAGCAACAAAGAATTGACTCTGCAGCCTTGAGTCATGTTTACTGATGTCCCATCACTTATCCTTTTCAATTAACCAATCAGCAGCTAACCGGTATTTTATTATTCTAAAAACCGACTTTTAATTTTCACCAAATTTGCAGTTTCCGATAAGTAAAACTGATACCTTCCAGAAACAGATAAACCTTGCACTTCTCTAATGTCCCTTTTCTACCATCATTAAAAGGTCCCCTTAAAGTACAAGTTAATCCCAAAGAATTTTACCCCTTTCAGGGTAGGTGTGTAATTGACCTCCCCATTTACGATCAACATCAATTTTCCCCCTATTCGCCACTTCTTCCTTTCAAAATAATTTGATCCAGTTCACGGTGAACCACCACATTTGTGACCCAAGAGAGTGTGTAAATCTCCGATCAGTCGGCGAATACATTCTCCTACTTTTTGCATTACCGAACAAAACTCTTGTTACACACTTGGGGAAATTCCGTATTTTCTTTCCTCTTGCTTTATCGCATTTCGAAATTGCAAGAAATTCCTACGTTTTGGGTACATGGACTTCTTTTTCAAACACGTCTCATCGTAAATTGTCTATCCATCGGTTTGAGAGTTGAGTTAACCATTAATATTTTACGAGGTCTTCAGAAGCATCTAGAATAACGACCGGGCCGTCGACTTCGTTGGTCTCTGGAGTTTCGTGATTTTGCGGCAGAGAGAGATGACGCATACCTAGATAGATCTCCGTTGCATCCGTTTTCGATTTGTAAGATGCGGCGGTGATGTATGTGATGGCGTGTCGATATCTGGACACCAGATGTAATGGACTAAAAATCTCTTCCGTTATCTTTCCCCTGGTAAAATAGGAATTTGTCTTTTTGCATTATTGGAAATTTATTCTTCAGACCAATGAGACTGGGTGGAGAGTGTAAATGGGAGATACGATGATGGTTACAATAGTCCTCAAATTGAGTAGAATAGAACTGGGTGACATTTCCGGATACACTAATTTTGATAATTCATGAGCGGCGGATATCTGGCGGAAGCTGTTAATGGCGGCGCTGGTTATGGCAGACTTAATAGTACAACTTCAGTTCACTTCGAATATGAATAAAAAACGATGAGATGAGAGAAACATAGAAAGGATAGGTCCAGCAAAATTGACGCCAGTATGAGACTACGGAGTCTTAGTTTGAGAGTGCATAAAGAGATCCTTGAAAAAAATGAGTACAACCACATGTGATATTATTCCAATTGACCAAGGTTTTGCAAGAATGATCATCTGGGATACTTATCATCCACCAGTGTAATTTGCATAGGAAGGAAGGACCATGGGTTTAGTTCAAACATGATTGCACTGACCAAGATGTTTTGGCGACTTGATGTTCGCGGATGATTTAGGAATCCTAGGGTGGCAAAAATACAATAACCTTCCTTATTTTCCTTTAGTTGGCATATTTGATTTGTCTGGTAATCAAGCAAAAAGTATTTTAGGGACTTATTATTACTCAGACAAGTGCTGAAACGAATTTAAACGTGGGAGAATCGCTGCTTTTACACTGTCTCTGATTGACGAGTATAACTTCATGTCATATTTGGCCGCCTTAACTGGAGTTGCGGTAGATAACACCATAGGAGAGTTTTTGGCGATATTAACTATCCGCCATTAGATATCACCAGTCTCCGTTTGAGGAAAGGATAAAACTGATGTGCGGTTACTTCGGTACCTTTCATTAATACAACAACCCGTCTCGATTTTATTGAAGATGGAGATCAAAATACCGCCACGACTGGTTTTTGTCCGGAATATCCGTCAAGCTGTCTTTCGCGGCGCGAGTCAGCATATTGATAAGTATGATGAGCGATGGCAATTTAAAGGTATTGCTCAGCCTCGAACAGAATAATAACTCAGTATCTTTGAGCTTAGTTTTTTGGCGTCTTATCGGATTCCATTTTTTACTGAAAGGATGCAAGCTTACTACTTTTCTTCTTAATTCTTAAACAGAAAGGCTCCTCAAATCTTATTTCGATGTTAATTCAACGTTCATTTTAAAGATTTTCGGCTTTTTGTCGATCCCATTCCTTTACATCTAATCTCTTCTACATTTTTCCCTTAATTGGCTTATTGATTTTTCTCTGTTACCTACCTATCGCCTATCGAGCTCTACTTTGTTCACCTAGTCACTCTCTCAGTTCATTAGTCAAGAGGCTGACACCATCTCTCACTTCTCCTCTAGTACAGATATTCAGCCACAATCTCTATTTCCTTCTTATCTCGTTGTTATAAAATTCGGAGAGGTTTCGAAAAAATGGCTTAACATATTTCTCTATTTTATAGAAGTCATCCATAAATTATAGCTTTCTCAAATGATATTGCAGTTAGTGGAAAATGGTGTCAAAATACAAGTATTAATTTCCTTTATGCAGTCATAGCAGACAATGAGGAAAGCTAAGGCATTTGAATGGAGGCAAGGGCTGTCTGAACACTTCTGTCCATCTACTAACCTGAAGTGCCTTTTAACTGACAGAGAATCACATCTAAAAGCCCTATATGATTCATATTCTTCGTTGCACGGAGGAGAGTAAGAAATTAGTGTATGAGATTTACAAAATGTTTAGTTGCGCGACTACGATTCAAACTCGTTCAAAAGTAATGAATAAAAGTATCAACAATTTAGTTAATGAATTAATCACTACAGTAATGGTAAAAGAGAGGACCATTATTTTCTACCTCCCCAATCTGCAGTTTATTTCTCCTTGCTAAGTATCTCCGCATCCTTACATACAGAACAGCACAACAAAATGCCGTAAAGACACGTCAGACGTGCACACCCACATGCGTAAATGCACGCAAACTTCTGTATACGCAATTGATCACACAAGCAGCACAACCATAGCGATGACGCGGCCAAGTGCAATGGCCAATCTCTAGCCGCCAATCATCGTGCTGGCCAATCAGAGGACGCACCGGGAGAGGAGATAGTATAGCGCGTAGGGTAGAGAGAGAGGAGAAACGATCGTGAATGTGTGCTCCACCATTCCCACGTGTGTATATACCGCTTTCTAGTTGTGTGTCGCGGTTAAACGTTCTACCAACTATAACTTGCACCCCCCCTCTAAATATTACTACAATATGAGTCTACTTCTCCCCTACTAGCCATGTCCGGGTATTACATTGAGCTCGCTCTGTACTCCCTACTTACCCTTCTATTAGCTGCTGAAGCTACTCAAAAAACCCAATCAGACTGGCTGTTTCCATCCCTCGGCGCTCAGATATACTCATCTGAGAAACGGGGGACGTATTTCGGCTACTCAGTAGCTAGTTATGTTGGTCAGTCCCAGTCCTTTTGTCTCGTTGGTGCACCGAAGGGTAAAAATATTTATGATTTTTTGGAACCGGAACCTACTGATATTCCCAGCTATCAAGATTCTCTTACTTCAATGTTCGGCAATACCACTGGATTAATCTATCGATTGGATTTAGATATGGAGTATCCTGATTGTACCCGAATGCCCATTGCAGATAATAATGAGGACAGACGGCTGTATGGGACTAAGGAGCCTGGACGTAAGTCGAATTTTTGAAGAAAATTAATTTCAAGAGAGTTATTAATGTGGATAGTTATTTCCCAGCTGTAACTGCGTCCTGACTAAGGACGAAAGGTCATCCAGTCTAGGTCATACACGTGTTTAATAAGCTAATCGTTTTTTCTCCTAATTTTGTCAAAAAGTTGAAATTTTTTAAGCCCTAATGCAGTCTATTCCCAGACGCAGGGAAACAAATGCAGACATCTAGTAAATAAATATGGCTAAATAAATAAATAACAATTTAATGCTTTATTTGAATACTGAATTCCCGGAGAATTTTTTCTGCTATTTTACCTTTGTGAGAAATCAGTTAATTTGCTATCAGGCATTAAATGCCGTAAAGTGGAGTTTAAAAAGTAAATAAGAAAACGATAAAATTTTAGTTGACTTTTTAGGTGTGATAAAGATCAAAACAGGTAGACAGTAAACAGAATTTTTCATAGACAAACACATTCATTGCCGACAATGTGTGCGTTAGAAATGTGAAATTCATCGTGTTTTTGTATTTTATTTAGATGTCACCTAGTTAGTATCAAGCGCTGAACACTTTGCTAAATGTTTTAAGTGAAATCTACTTCGCAGCAGTGGGCTTTTGTGTTTTGGTTAAATGTCACACAGAATGGGGTAGAGAAAGAGGTAAGGGATTGTTAAGGAGACCGGTCTATATATAGAGTGGTCGAACATTTTTTCAACTAGCAGAAAAACTCGAACACTGGAAGATTTACCTTTTGCCTGGTTGCGAGGTTGTGCCTTGGATACTGTCAAAGTGACTGTCGTAACTCTTTACAGACCCAAGTGCTAACAGATGATGCCTTTCACGACGCGAGAGTGATAAAGTAGTTGCAGGTATGCTGAAACTGACTCATCAGCATAGTTGTCAATCACACATGACAACAATTTTCGACGCATTTAAATAAAGGACTGATATCCTGCCTTCATAAATGAAACTTGTACAATTTGATAAAAATCGCTTATGCAGAAATCTTGAGGGTAAAAATCCATATGCTCAAAAAGGAGTCATTCTACAATTAATTCGATTTTAGTTAAAATTCGATTTGTCGTTGTCGAACTTCTTCAGTCATCGGAAATTCTAAGAGCTCGTAGTCTTAACTTTGTCTTGGTCAATCTCCGTAATTTTTGCATCGATCTGAACATGTATTTCGGTAAATAATATTTCGCAACTTTTGCACTTCGACGAGGGGCTTCCAAACTTCATAGTTTCCAGCCATAGTGTCCGGAGATCTTGGTTTGGAGTTATTTTTCAATCAACCTATGGATGGTTCTATATAAACGAGTTGTAATTTTTTTCTGATTCCAAATGCAATTTTTGTGCTATAATGTGGACTCCCTTTCTTGAGTTAGTTTAATTTAATTGTGAAAATTCTTTTTATTATGCTATTTAATTGAAGGTAATATTTTTTTCCGATTTCCGATCAGCACGTTTTGTTTAATCTGGATAGTTATTGAATATTTTCCTGACAATGATAATGCAAACTTCGATCATTTAATTTCCAACTTTTACTAAGACCAACCTGACTTTATTGGACTTTCTCTTATTTGAGATGCTCTGTAAAATTCTCCTGCCAACGATATTGAATATTAAATAGGAGACTCCAAAAGAGATAAATCTCAGCAGTTCTAGAAATTACGCATGAGAATTAGTAAAACCTAGGACATTGTTTCTCCAGCAGGTAATCAGACTCAATTTCTAGAAGACCGTTTATTCAAGGGATTTTTGCCCAACTCTCTAGAAGCACCGGTGACGCTTTGGCGCATGGATATGTGCATTTTTCCCAACATAAAATATGCGTTTGAAAGTATGCAAACACTTTAAAAGATACTCCGTTTAAGTACTCATTGGAAATCCTGTACTAGAGAGCTGTTCCCTTGAAACTGAGAAAAAGGTACAAGAATTATCATTCTCGTGTAGTATATTTAAGTTCCACATTTTCTTCCCTTACACGTATCTAGAGCGGACCCCATGATCAATGTTAGAAATACTTTTTAGTGCAATTTGCAAGATGATTGAAAAATTTCTTCCTAAAATAATGCTTCAGGCGATTAAGCGTTCAAGAACTTCCTAAGTCATCGGCGGAGTTACTGGAGAACAAAGACGGCGAAGTAGATGTTCAAGAACGATTGTGCAATAATTAAACTCAACGGTTCTATAATAAAGTCTCAAGCGATCTAGCAATCTGCTCCCAAACGCTTAAGTATAATTTAATACAATTTAAATTTATGTCTTATTTCATAAAGAGGCAATTAATAGATGATCTAATGATTATAAAATAGAGATTTATTTATCGATCACCCTTTAAATAAAGCATAAATATCTTATTGTTAGACCTGGCCTATAAGATAAATGGTTACCTACATTATTCTGAAATAAAAAATGTACATCTTCAAGTTGAAATTATGATCAGGATTTTGAATTTTGAATTTTTCCAAAAAATACGAATGGTGGTTTTTATATTTGATTTAACTTTAGAGTGCGGTATCTTCTACTCATCAGAAGAATTGCCTTATTTTACTGATATTGGGCCGCCTTCTAACTTAATTCCCTAGTTCCTAATCACAGTTAAATAAATAAACTGAAGTAATAATACAGAAAATAGAGAAGAATTTTTTTGTATAGTTTCCTTCCTTTTTTGATGATACAGCTGAACGCACTCATGGACAGGTTTTTTTAAGAGGCACGCAAGTGCTTAATAAAGGAAGCCCATTAATTGCGATCGGTGATGACCTCTTATTTTCTTCTTCGTGTCCTTAATGGCTCTTTTTGAAGTTTGATTTATAAGTAATCCGCTTTATTCATAAGGTAAATAAATAAACCAGAGGGGAAAAATTAATTCGTGATTCAAAGCTATGAATACAATACATGCCATCAATTATCGCTCCATAATGGCAGGCTTTCAGAAATACAAATTAAAACAAGTTTATAGTTAGATCAGTAAATGAATAAATTGCGTACTTTTAGAAGACTATTACCGTTCTTTCCATACTAACTGACATTCAATAAAATCCCATTCTCTAGAGGTCTGTAAAAAGCTTCCAGTTAGACACAAAGGACGTATTTTTCTTGCGTTAATAATGCCAAAGGTGTGAATGAATTAATTGGGATAGAGACAAATCTTGGTTCCAGTTATATTCTGGAATGATTAATTAAGGTATTGAGTTGGCTTAATGGGTTTTTCCTCAGAGGTTACTAAGGAAAAAGTGCGGAAACAGGTGTACTGAAAAAGCTTGGTGTTTTATCTTTACTGGTACCAAAATTAATTAACGATACTGATGAATATTCTCAAACTTGAGATAAGCATTATATAACTTTTCAAATGCAAAATACAAATTAATTAGACCACATTCTCTTCTAAAGTTAAGGTTTAATATACATATTATCCTTCATTTACTCAAAGAGAGGTACTGTAGCAAAATCTGCTTTGAAAGAAAATGACACGTGGCAGCTGAACATCATTTTGGTCAATAATAACTTGTACAACTGACTCCTCTAAATCTCGAATTCATCACATTAATAATAATAGTAATGAGATTAACTATCTTTGATTACATTTTATCACAGTGTCATTGTGGATTGGTGGACTTGTGGCTGCAACCAGTAATGGACAAGACGGACTTCAACTTGGCTGTGATCCACGCTATCTCTACACTCCTTCCACCCTCTCAGCTTCCTCCTCTTCTTCATCTCTTTATTCCTCTTACGCTCATTCATTGAATACCTCCAGACCCGGTATGGAAGTACAGAATCTTGGAATTGGCACATGTGCCCTCTACACTGGCGTCTCTATGCAGTATACCCCGATAGATGCTTGTGAAAGTGCTGAAGAAGGAGCTTGTATTTCTGGATTCAGTGCTGCTCTTGAATCAGGTAATTTAAAATTTGTGATATATCCGAAAAAATGGTATTTACGATAATTTTGTATGTCAATAAAGGTACACAAGAGAATTTGAACATGTTTGATTTCTTACTTTCAATCATTGTGCTAAATAACCCTTTTATATAAACCTCCGTTCCAAAGATTGAATTCGGGAGAGGAAAACAGCTTTAGAGTGGATTTAGTGTTTTACCTGTATGCATTTAATCTTTGGGAAAGATCGCAGACGTCGAAAAATGTTTTTTTCAGGTCAAAATTTGGCCCCCTGGCGCAAATTTTCAAAATACTCATTAACCTCATAGTAATTGAGGCAAAATATTTTCACCACCTGCACCTACCTAGTTAAGTTAGTTTCTAAGTTACATAATATAATCTTATTGGTCAAATTCATTAAAGAAAAATTTTGATTAATTAATTTTTCTGAATTAATTCATTGCCTATTCAAACGTCACAAGAAGCCTAAGCATAAGCAAATAAAGACTTCAGTTCGAAATGTATCTTATATGTTCCATGTTTTGAGCAGCATTAGCAGATTAAGCGGACATCAAACCCGACAATTTGTCGGTATTAAGCGAACTATGGGAACCGGAAGTCACAAATCTGGAACCCCGTAATTGCATTTATAAGTGCATCATTGAAAAATGTAGATATGATTACTGATCCCAAAATAACCTGAGGAACGGATAGGCGAAAGGGACTGGACGATTTCGATTTCAGCACGGGCCTTAATATTAAAATATTACGTTTTACCATTTCTACTGGTATGTACACTTCAGTTCTATTTGTATCCATAAAAAAACATAAATAATATTAATCCTTTGTGTTTTCTATCTCTTATTACTATTGCCTGAGGTAATGGGAAAACTTTTAAAGTTTTAATCGTGAAAAAAAACATAAGGATACAGCAAACTTCAACGAGAATTGGGGAAAGGTCAAAAAGAAGCAGACAATGAAGTTAGGGTATCCAGGGTCTTACTTTGTTTGATTTACGCGAGCATTGAGTTATCCCTATTCGTTCGTTCCAATGTCAAAATTTCATGATTCGACCGCTATATTCATAAGCAGGATTGTTTCTGAGACACTTAGAGCTTAGTGACGGAGTGAAGTAGGTCCGGCCACTTAGATTTATCTCTCTCTTGTTACAACTAAAGCAGATGATCGAGACCTGCAATTAGTTCATAGCAATGCTCACTGATAAAGTGTAATAATCGTTAATTTTAATGAGATCAAATAAGAAAAATTTCGGTTCCGGTTATAGGAGATTCAATCATTGAATGCAGAAGCAAAACATATCGAACCGTATTAACCGGAAGTTGAACTTGTCCATTAGACAAACTTTTGCTGTATAATACTACACCTACTTTTCGCCTGCTTTTGCAAAATATTTTATGTTTCTTCAAGGACCAAAAATAGTTGAACTTAGGTAATTTCATCTAAGTGAATCAAATAATTTTCATATGAAATATTTACGTTATTACACTTATCAACTACAAGTGGATGGAACGATTCTGAATGAATTAGTCTTCACTTCAAGCCTGAATGGCGTAAAATTCGATTAAAGCATAAGCCATATAAGAAATTAAATCATTCCTTCATATCCAGTGATATAGATGGCCATCCACTCTGATTAATTTTTTCCAGCAGCAAGAAAGGATTAGATTTCGAACTTCTCCTGAGAGTCCTTCCGGGACACTTTTTCTCTACCTAAATTATGCGTTGCTAAAAATTCTCTTAATAGATTTGGGAAATTTTATCTGTAATTTGGAAAGAATCAAGAATTTCATAGGCTCGTCTCACCAAAAAATCTGGAAGCTATTATACTCGTCACTTAAAATTATTCTATAAATTCGATTCGTGTGATGGCATCGGAATAAGGAGTAGAGCAAATATCAGTTGTCTGAAACGGAGAATGAGTTAAGAAGGTATAGAAATATTTGAATTTTGGAGCATTTAATTGTCTATATTATCATAAGAGATACTCCAATGCTCAATCTATATCTTATGACTACCATACTTTTTTATGGGAATATACCCACAATATTAAGGGCATGCCGACCGGTTGATTTGATGCTGTGATTGGTCACGTCACCTCGATTTATTTGTATCATTGTACAGCATAGAATAAGTATATATGAAAGTTAAAAATTTTTAATTCGTAATTTTGTTTTTCCTTTATTTCAAAGGTGACGAACCCGGGGAGGCATTCACCGTGATCGGAATGCCAGGGTCCTATCTCACTGAAGGCAATGTGTTCTTCGGTCACTACAAGGGTCAGGAAGTCTTGAAGGAACTCAGACTGAAAAGCTCCCCTCAGGATCTGAAGCACAAAGGCTTCAATTTGGGCTACTCAGTGGGATTATACAAACATTCTCAATGGACGAATGCAGATTCATCTGCAAGTCAATTTACTATTCTTGCTTCGAGTCCTATGTGGATGGATAATGACTATCGAGGTGTAGTTATGCTCCTTACAGAAGCATTGAATCTGGATTCGGTATGTCACAGTTCATTATTATCATAAATTAAATTTTAAATTTGCCTATAATAATGAAAAATAAATAAGCGATTTTAAATAGAGGTTTCCTCATTCAACATCGTTAAGCGATTTTTTTTTGAAACAGCTCATTGACTGTGCATCGCTTTTACATCTGCTTAAGAATTTGTAAAGGATTCTGGAAGGACGTCTTTTACAAATTTCATCTCAAATAAATCTTTGCTTTTTATAAGACGCCAATTTTAAAGTTTCAGATTCGATTCCCATTCCCTGAACTTAGCCAATAGACATGGTATTTACCTCAAACAGAAAGCATTGATGGTATTCCTTCTTAAGCCTTCAGAATGACAAAGAGAATTGCTTCAGATTAATACGTAAAAATAAAAATTTATATACAACTGCCTTTGTCAAGAAAACGGACTTGATATGGCGAATGTTAGGTTAACATAGGGAATCTACATACGAATTTTGGCTAAAGACTAAATCCCTGAGCTCCTCAGTGGTTTTAACCTGTTGACATATTGACCGGCATCTGAGTAACAGGTATTGTGGGAAAGGCTTCCAAAGTATAACCTTTATTTGTTTAGCAGAATATTAAACTCTTTTGGCGACCGGTGATTAAAATCTCACGTTTCAGTTGTGAACCAAATATTTTTTAGCGCTGAAGCTTTTATTGTTTCTAGAACTAAATTATGAGGAAAATATGTTCCATGTGTGGTTATCCAAAAGATTTGAAGTGGTTTTAAAAATTAACAATTCATCTTTCCTTTGAATCATATGCGAAGTGCCTCTAAATTTGTTACTTGAGTTTCAAGGAAAGTAATAAGCTTTATAAATTTTATATACATATTCCCGCTTGACCTAAATATGTTTCGCAGTGCCAATTTTATCTATTAACCTCATCATGCTTTTTTACGTCTTTAGATTCGATACATTAATGATAATTGGGGTCATATCGGCAGTTTCTTCGGATACAGGTAAGTATTTTCAATTTTTAATTTTTTAATATCTTCATAAACTCGATATTTACAAAATGTTATGTTTCTAGTATTGCAGCTGCTGACCTAAATGGAGATGGTAGTCCCGAGATCATAGTTGGATCACCCTACTACTCTGAAAATCAGCGGTTCACAAAAGTTCAGAGATCTACCGAAAGTTCACCTGGAATGCAGAGTGATCAGCCCATGTATTCAGATGAGAATGACGGTTCAGAAAGTCGTTACCGATCCGTAAACCCCGACGTAGGTCGAGTGTACATTTTCTACGGAAAACCACAAGGAGTTATCGGCGCCGGATACATGGATGGAGAACCAGGGATTAATTCAAGTGATGAAAACGAGTACATGCAGGAACCACCAGTAATTCTACGAGGTCCAAGAAAGACTGGTGGTCGTTTCGGACATGTGGTTCTGTCGGCTGGAGATTTGGACGGTGATGGAATCGATGATATTGCCGTTTCCTGTCCGTTCTGTCAGGATTCCCGAAAATCGTCTGACAAGGGAGCCGTCTACGTGTATCTTGGCCGCAAAAACGCAAAAATCAAGGATGAACCAGATCAGGTGAGTTTCGATTATGGGAATTTGTGGATATTATACATTCATCTTCTAAATTGGGGACGTACGCTGTGTTAGTCATTCATGATGACCTGAAGATAGGTCATTTTGCATACACAGGTGGCTGGAAGGAAATAGACTTCACTATACCTATTCCCTTTAAACATGATACTGACCAAAACCTGGAACACAGCATCTCGCAAATAGAATGATTAATTTAACGGACCTTCTTTATATATTTTTCAGATAATTTATCCTGCAGATTTACCAGCAAAGAGCGCCTTTGCATGCGAAAGTTCTTTTGATGGTGAACAGAGGAGGAAACGACCGTTCTCTGCTTTCGGTTGGAGTATGGCATCGAAGTCAGATGTCGATGGAAATCTTTCACCTGATTTGATCGTGGGAGACTATGAAAGCGAGCAGGTGAGTTTTTATTCTCGCTTAATAGTCAGTAGCTTTGGGAACCTGACTAAATATTTCTGCTTTCTCCTAGGTTGTGACACTTCGGTCACGAAATCTAGTTTGGTTGGAGAGGCCAGCATGGAAACTTCCAGGTGGACCAACTTTAGACTGGTCCGGTCCAAAAAATACCCCCTGTGACCCTTCTAGATGTAAATATCGTGTTGCTCTTGAACTTAACGTTCACGCCAGGGAGGTATTCTTTTCTTCAAAGCGTGCAACTACTCTGCGATTCCGTTATCGCGTAGACTTGGATAGTCGCATCAAGCACGAGAGCACAAAGCGTCTTCATTCAGTAGAGACTGGAAGAGCTGTTATAGAAGACATCGTGGAAATCGCACTCTCCAGTTTGAAGGGCCACTATCAGGGCTCGAGAACCTTCCAACTTTTTGAACTTAATGTTGTGCCAAGATGGTTCCAAACAAAGAAGCAACTGTGGAAACCCATTGTTGTTAACGCAAGCATTGAACTTATGCCAGATTCGGCCGACTTCTTGGTAGCTGATGGAGTTCAAATACCTGGATGGGGTCTACATCTTCTGAAAGGAGATAAAGTCTTTCTGAGTCAACCGATGTATTTTTCTAATCCGGATTGTGGCTATGATGACATCTGTGTGCCAGATTTGAATGTCGAAGTATATGATACCTCTGAGGGCTTTGATTTCGGTAAAGATGGACCATCTACAATCTATTTTAAGGAGAGGGTCAGTGAACGCAACTTTACAGTAGCTGTTCGGAACTTGGGTGAAAATGCCTATGATACAAAAGTTCGTGTCCACATTCCAGCTCATTTCGCTTATATACCTGATAAAAATTACGCTTGCAAAATTGAATCCGATCCCACGGAAATCGAACAAATAAAAGAAAGCGATGCCGAAAATAGCAAGGAGATTAATTCTTCAAAAATTCCCGTAAGCATTAAACTTAAACTTGAATCTACTAGCAAAGATGTACATTTCACCGATATTGTTATGTAAGGTTCGTTGTGCAAGGTACACACTGGCACAATTGCTTTTTGTTGAAAAGAAAGAAAAAGCATGCAATGTGAAGATACTTCATCCTTCAGCACCTCAAGGACTGATCACGATTTAGAACTTTATCAATCTCCGTTAAGAACACGTGAAGGCCGATTTGATTTATTTTTCCTTACTTTGTTTAAAGTTACCCGAGAAATATTAGGCGTATGAAAAACCATTCCAACAGCGCAGGTTATTGAAATAGTCGTCCTAAATAATCAAGAGTGAAGCCAATAAGTTCCTGTTTATATTTGAAACATATGATTAAATGCACAACTTGTTACCAGAATTAAAAAGAGGCTTCGAGTACACTTGGTTGTAACAAGATACAAGATACCATGAATTGACTCATCGACCGATGATATTAACACGTCGCTATGCTCTGATTATCATGAACATGATGTCTCCCAGAAATCTAATCAATGACTTTGAAATTCCAACATTAGAATATTAGATAGCAAACTATACATCTAGTAAGACAGTGGAACAGTCAAAATATTCAGGCGTTATTAAAGGTAAGATACTTAATGGTTCTATTTTATTATTCTACTCGACTTTCTCATTTCATTCCTTACTGAACTGTTTACTCTCCTTGGTGTTCGGTTACTTTATCATGATTAAAATATTTAAACACTATTTTTGCTTTCCCAGATTTATTGTAATTGGTTATTAAAATTTTGAAAATTGTGGTGTCAGTATAAAAGACAGGCCAAACTTTAATATTGACCAATTAAAGCGAAGAAAAACGCTCAATTCACTAGGCAGAAAAATAGAGTTCCTTTTCGTCCAACTATTTGTCTGGCACTCTAGAGTGCCACTAAACAAAACCCTTTTAATTTAAAAATAATATTGCGTTTATACAAATAAATCTTTAATCGTCATTATTTTCAGTGAAGGATTTTTCATTTATATTGTAAACTCACTGCAATTGCGTCATGTTGACAAAATAACGACAAATATGCTTTGGTTTAAAATTTTATTAACTAATAATCTTATTCTTTTATTCATTTTTTCTTAGATGACCACAGTGGTATGTAGTCTTCCAAATCCCTTCATATCCACGAGCCCTCGCTGGGAAAAGCTTCGATTCCAATTGGGAACTTCTGGAGTTTTCCAGCCACCTCCTGGTTCTCCGGTAAAGAGCAATGATTCTTCAGGCGCTGTCTGGGAGCCCCCAGAAAGTCTGGAAATTGTTGCTGAGGTAACAAGTGACAATGAAAACATGCGTGATCGAAAGGTTACGGCCAAGTTCTCCTATGATCTTAAACTTTTTGCAGATGTCAAAGTGAGTAGACCTATTCAAATTAACATTTTCATTAATAAATAAGACAAAATTACAAAGTTTAAAGCTTATCAAATTGTATATATATATGTAGTGTTAATTAACTGTTAATTATTAATCGCATCTTTTACTAATAAGAGGGGCGATAAATGCGATTTTTTCATCAGAATAACTGCATGATTTCTTCCCTCTATGCAAGCCAATTTCTTCAACATTTCTGTTAATGGATTAGGGAGAATTAAATGTCATCTCCACTCTTTTTTGTTTCAAGGTCTACTAAAAATTCCCATTTGCCTAACTTCTGAAATTTAAGTACCCTAATACTTAGCAATTTATTATCAACTCTCCACAAATAACAGTTCAAATGCTAAGTTTACATTATTATATTCGTGGTGATTACTCAGACCTGGAAATAGTTACCCAGCCTTTATGAGATACCAGTCAGATATTGCAAGTACTGATTTTCATCCTCTACTTGAAAAAGTGACGGCGAATAGTTCGGTAAGTGTCCACAAGATACATATCGGATTTTTCAACTAAACTCAAAGCAAAATCATTCATTTATACCTTGCAGAATAAATTAACCTATTAAAATCATTCATTTCTAATTTATGATTGCTACCACATTGTTCTTACTTATCAAAGAACTTTTCTTAATTTTATTATATTTAACCTTCCTTTCAATAAAACAAAAATTAAAAAGAGGATAAATTAACAGAATTTTTTTCTCTCTGCAATCAAATCTTTATTTTTCTCCTTTTAGCTTTCTTCATCCTCCACGGGCCACACAGTATTCGATCGGCGAAACTTCTCATCCCAATTTACAGAACGACAGCGTGTCCATCCTGAGAGTATTGGACCGGAATTTGAACAGATCTTTCTCGTATCTAATTTGGGGCCATCGCCGATGGAGAATATTTGGGTCAATTTGAGTGTGCCACTGCAAACCGAGACTGGGGACTTTCTGATATATCTTCTGGATCTCATTCGTACGCAAAACTCAGGTGGTGGACCACCCTTGCAAATTCCAGTCACACCTGATGTAAGTAATACTATCTTATCGTTTAATTACTGTGTTCACGTCCGAAATCACTTTTCAACTCTTCCAGCTGGAATGAATTGAAATCAGCAGATTATTAAAATGGTGTTAGCGTGTTGAATTCATCACTTAGGCATACGATTCATACTTTGTAAACCATTCATTTCAAACTTCCAATTTATGTAGGCTGATTACCGCTTCGTTTAAATTTGAATGATAGGAAACGGAAGGTTCTTTCCACACGGCTAATAAGTTAGCGATCATTACTATAGTTGAATGATTTATGTACTTTGGTGTTTCAGCGACTGTACAATTGTCTGACACACCAAACGACATCAATGTATATCCGGTGATAATGCACCTTGCCACGGATAACTGTCGATTTCTAAAAGAGTGGCCAGAAGAGAGCCGATCAATGGAATAAATGCATAAAACCCCTTATTATCTCACAAACTAAAGCTGATGCTTCAAAATTTCCGAATAAGTGGTGTAATTACTAATTTATTAAAAAATAAGCCAAGTAGCAATAAAATACTCTGTGATAAAACTTTAGAGATATTGGAGATTATGGATAAAAACACAGATAAACAGGCAAAATCAGAAAACTTGAATTCAATTTTTATTTACTCTCCAGAAAAGAGTTTGGTTTTATTTGCTCCGATTCGCGGTGCTACTACTACTATATATTACTTAATTTCAAGCTGAAAATAATGTCGACTTACTGGATAAATTAATACTCTGCAGACTGTGTGAGAGGTATGGACAAACGAATAATCCTTCCGGATATGGTTAATATCTATTCCCGCATTCATTGTTTATTATTTGTTAATTATGTGCCGACCAAGATTTGGATCAGAGAAGTAGAAATCGCATATTTATTAGCCATACAATATAGAATCTTATTAGCACACGTCCAGTGATTGCAATAGCGATCAATTTTTGGATAATAGTTAAAGAAAATGTGTTTTAATGAAGTGGGGGTAAGGAATGTACACATAATTTCATTTATAGCACCTACTCTATTAAGCAGCCTTGAAAATAAAATAAAGTGACCATAAAAGTGTGCTTGGCATAGCAACAACTTTAGCAAGTATCGGAATAAATGGAAAAGCTAAATAGTTCAGTAAGACTTGAAACGTAGGAGGGAGTCAAGAATAAGTAGGCAATGTAGCAAGAACATCACAAAACCTAATTTTTCATTAAATCCAGCGGCACTGATTTGCCCAAATATCCAAAATTGGAAGAATTTAGTGATGTCGTAATGTTCAATTTTCGTCATTTGACTCCAGGGTTCATGGGCGAGGTTATGGTCACTATATTCATAGCCTGTTGCCAGCTGATTTAATTAACAAAGCACAGCTCACTCTTCATGGACGTTAATATAATTATATATAAATTTTATTACTGTCACTGTATATATAAGCCGGTTCTTCATTCCACAAAATTCCCTTTATTAAGAATGCGGTTTATTTAGTCTTTCATACGGTTAACATGATGAATGCCAGATAAATTCGGACACACTTCTAGTAAACTATCCGTATACTTGTCTACACGCGATGTCACAATGATAAAATGCCATTTTTTCAATACGATGTTTAACAACTAACGCAAAGGAACTTAAACAGATTATCAGTAGTAAACAATCGATTACAAACAGCAAAAACCCATTAACAATAGCCAAATTAATTTGGTTTTGAGATAAAAATGTATGATTATTCTGCTTTCTTAAGGTATTCCTTGTTCATTTCTTACTCGCATAAACTGTAAAAAAAGTTTAAAAATCAAAACGCACAATTTAAATTTCCCAACTTTTATGAGACACATTTTTCTGTGGAGATCCTGGCAGTCCGAGTTTGTTTCAGCCGCTTAATTATTTAGGAACTAAGTTGAAAGCATCTCCACTATGGAATTGCTTCTGGGCCAACATTCAAAGACTACTACAGAATTACTGATAAGATTAAAAGCATGTCGGATTATAAGAACTCCTTTAACCCCGTAAGAAATCGCCAGTAATGTTAGTAAGATCTGTTTTTTCCTATTAATCTAGGTTGTTAGCGCAGATGGTCAACTTCGTGGCACTTGTTACACTCCCGAATCAGCCGTTAATCCACTTCGACTGACCGCAGTTGATCGAAAACGAAGCGGTGGACGAAACTCTCAAGACCAAACCAGAGAATCAGAACGAAACGGCAGTCGTCCGACTCGTCCACTCAGACGTGAACGGCGAAGTGCAGAAGGATTCTCCGCAAACTCTGACTTAGAAATAGCATCCTCTGTTCGAGAAACTCGCGCTGCTGGTGCTGGCCTATTAGGCGAACGCGTCCAACAGCAGAAAATTGTTTCTTGTGACCGGCAGCTAGAGAATCTTGGGGTGCCTATTTGTTTGCATGTAAGTTGTCCTTCAGTGTACCTAATAGTCAAAACCTTTGGGAAAATGTCAAGGATTAAGGCTAAGAGAAAAAGTTCTGTAGACTCTTAGATAAAGTTCATTCATTTTGCTATTATTAAATTATATTCTCATGCCAAGCGACAATAATTGAAGAGCACTCGAAAGCCCGTTATCAGGTATTGGGCAATGAAATAACGAGAACG
Source organism: Hymenolepis diminuta (assembly GCA_900708905.1). NCBI lineage: Eukaryota > Metazoa > Platyhelminthes > Cestoda > Cyclophyllidea > Hymenolepididae > Hymenolepis > Hymenolepis diminuta. The sequence continues at coordinate 2,161,596 of CAADRB010000005.1, read as the reverse complement.
CTCTGCTTTAGCGTCTGGAATCTGCTGAACAATTGCGTTCACTTTGGCTACTGCAATATAGTATAATGGATTAAATAAATTTCTAAAAATATTTGCAAGATAAAAGTGTTTATAAAATTTCACCTGTCAAATAAGAAAAACAAACCGTTTTTATTAAGTAAATGTAAATACAAAATATTTTAAACATATACTCTGATATGATTTATTTCATTTGTTGATTCTACAAAATTACTAATTGAATTTGAAAATATTTTGTGAAAATTTCAGTTCTCCAATTCATTTTTAAATTATGGATAAATAAATTCTACTGAAAAATTTTATTTATCCTCTACATCAGATCCCTTGTAAAATTGATCGTCTGGGTCGTGGCGACGCTGTTCGAATTATCTTCCACGGCTGGATCTGGGCCGACACTCTCTTCCGTCACAAATTCTCCGATATCGCCATCGTTACCACAGCAACTGCTCAAATTCCCTCTCACGCATTTGAAATTCCTGTATCTGGCAATCTCACCGTCGCTACTCTTACAGTTTCTCAAAATTTCGTCTTTGAGGGTATCAAGATGATCATCACGCAATCTATCCCAGTCATCCCTGTTATTATTGGTGTAGTCCTCGGTATTATATTACTTATAATAATTATTATTATCATGTGGCGGTGTGGATTCTTTAAGCGTAAGAGACCGGAAGACGACGCCGCGGGAGCAGGTGCGATACCAAATGGGGAAAATGGACACAAACCCGTTTGAGACAAATTGAACAGTCAGTTTTAGTCAACATTTTGTGCCTTCAAGTACTATTTTTCGGCAGATATACCCATCCTCTCTCGCTCTCCATCTTCTCTTGTCCGTCCCTTTGTTTCAGGAGTTATGTACAGACTTCCTAATCATCTAGTTTATATATATTCTCTTATTCGCACATTCTTCCACGCAAGGATTTATATATGCAGCTCTCGTGCAGCCATGACTTTTCCTTTTCATCTCGCATCCACCATACCTCTTATTCTTTCTTGTCTGTTTGTTTATTAGCGCTCAAATGTTTATGGTCTTCTCTAATTGAGCGGTAGTGTAAAGAGTTTGCCTTATAATGAAAATGATATTTACGAAAAGCACTGATTTCATAATTATTGGTTAGATTTGGGCTTGTGATAGTCTGTGGAATCAAATATCACCATGGTAAATTTTAAAATTGTTCAGTTAACTTTTATAAAGCTACACACTACTCAGACCTCAGGCAAAAGAAAGGAAGAAGACTTGCAGCTCAAAGAATAGTTTTCTATTAGCAAAATAAAATTTCTTATATAGAATTGTATATGTGATAAACAATTAACTGCCCGGTTAGCCAATAATTACAGCGATGGTTTCCTCATTGGTTATCTTAAATATCCAGGTGAGAGCGCGGAAATTTAATAATCAATGGTTATTTACGAGAGATGAAACTTGCGAGTTTCTTTCAAGTGCACCGAAAATATTTGATTGGGCTTCCTAATAGTACACAAAAATATAATTAAATTATGCTTAATCATAAGGAACAGAACAAAACCATCTTATAGGTTCTGTCGTTTAAGTGTGTGAATTTAGTATCAGTTGCGTAGATTACATTTGTAATTCTTGCAGGAGCAATTCTAGGGAAGTTTCTACTTTTTTCTAATGTTATAACATCCGAAAAGTGAAATAATACCAGTATGCACTATTGTAGGTTAAAATAAATCGGAAAAAGGCTTTTCTTTTTGTCCTAAACAGTGTGTTCGCCAAGAAAAGATTACATTATACTATACGTAAATAAGAAAAGTTTGGAAAAATTCTTTAAGAAACAGAACTCTTTACCCAAAATTTTGAATATTACTAAAGAGGAAAGGCCCCCTACTGGGAGAGTAAAATTGAAAGAAGGCATTATGAAAGACTACACAAATCGGATTGCGATACAAAATGCAGTGAAGATCGTGAGGAGCTTCCTTTGTTGGATTAATGAGTCAGCTTTAAAAAACACATTATCAATTGACAGTTGTAGACTAAGTTGTTACGAATCAGTATACTTAAATGAAATTTCCGTTTCCACATATGGTTTATTTGTCATTTATTTTGGCTTTAATAAACTCACTTTTAGTAATGTTAAGGTGATCAACAATCTGCAATCGATTTTCCATTGTAGAACAATGATTGGAGGAAGACATTTATCTTATGGCGAAATCTTTCTTTTATGAATTAGCAAATTTAAGCAAGGAGAGAGTTTCCATCATTTTCGGTAGAAACATTGGACTTCATATTTGTAAGGTTTTGATTTGGGTAAGACAGAATACGTAATCAGACATGTTATATCTTTACCTGGCTTCTCCACTACTTTAATGGCTAATATTCTGGACGATTACTGACATTAGATCAATGCCGTGTGTATAAATAAAAGGAAGATTATAAATGATCCATAATATGGCTTTTTTTGGAATAATTTCCTACACTAACAAAATCGATTCCATCAATATTCATGAGAAATTCAAAAATAAAACATCAACTTTAGCAAATCTTACTACGGAATTAAAATAGGTCAATAATATATATTCGTTGAAGTAAATTTGTGGTAAGAGAGGGTAGAGTAGGAGGAATTTATTTTTAGTATCTTCTAGTGTCACGAGCCGAAGGTGGTTGTTCCCCATTCACCAGTTTAGATGAGGAGCTAGTTGCAGAGGAGGGAGAGGGAGGTCGGCGGTTTGATGTCGCTGGTGGTGGAACAGAGGTCCGTAGGCTACTGCGCACATGACCTGTCTCTATGTACTGCATCGGCCCAAGCGCACGTTCTGCCAACGTTGGTACTGGCTCAGAGTCACTAAAAGCTACAACGCAATAAGTTATACAAGATTAAGGAAAATAGTTTAGTGTAGTTACTGTTAGTAAGCTTAATCACATATTTTTGGTGTACTCGAACGACTCATGAAATTCATCCTCGTGAACCGATTTATCGATTACTAGATTTTCATTCCCGCATCTGGAAATGTAAGACTACCACTGAAGCAATTATAATTACAATTACTGGCTCCCCAAACTGCCATTCATTACCCGTATATCAAGTTCTCCACAAGCAAATTAATTTTCTTAATTAAAAAACGCCGTTTGAACTGTATTTATTCCCTATCCTTCTTTCTGATGTCTGAGTAGTTGTAACTTTATAAGGATGGTAACGGAGCTTTATGAAATTTTCAAAGTTTGGCAAGTTAGTGAATGAATTTCTCGAGATTGCAAGGGTATTATGGCTATATTGAGAATGCACATTAGGATCTTGTACTAGAGGCGGATACAGCCAGTTCTACAGATTTGTGTAACTTATTAGAAGTTGACAAGTGTGACTCAAGGCTTGGCCTTCGAATGAGTAATTCACTGCTGGTTTATCATGAGAATGTAACCCGCTCTTGATATATTGAGAACCAATCTAGGCAATACTTTCATCGGTTCGGCATTGAATTGACCTTCAACCGTTGATTATTTGAAAAGACATTTATTTCCATAAATAACCTCTTTTGGTAAATTAACAAACCGTCTTATAGATCAAATTACTTGAGCTTTTTCTCTTCGAATTCTTCTTAGTCTGAGTTTATTGCAGTTGTAGATAGAGACGCCAGAGTATTATAATTATCACCTAATTAGCTTTCCGAATATGCAGAATAATTGCTTTGGGAAGACAGATGAGACTTGGGTAGAATAAGATGAATAAACGGCAGATAGAAATCAATAAACAGCTTCATGGAATAGCTAACAGAAGGTATAGCGTAAAGTCACCGCAATTGACTGACCAGGACAATGTAGAGCTTTAAAGAGTGAAATTGATAGCACAGAATGCCTTCTCATTTAATAGGGTAATTAGAGTAACAGTGTTGTATCAGCGACCTTCAAAATAATCAGAATGAATTATCCAATCGCAATAGAGTATGTATTATTATTTCCTTGATTACTTTTAGATAATATCTATTTTTCGATCTCATCGATCTCAAAGAAATTTTGCATGTGAATACTAACTGACAAGTATCGAAATCTTGCCTCAATCCCCGCTTTTTTAATAATATCAGAAATTTCCTCCTTCAAAGTCAGGATATACATTTTAGCAGCTGTGGTTGCATCACCATACATTCTTAATAAAAGAAAATATAAATATTACTATTTAGTAAACTTTAATTTACAATTTCCAGAAATTTTTAAGGGAGAAGGAGAGATGGGATCTACGTAAATCAAAAACACGCAAAAAGTGTGTTCACTAGAATGTGAAAAATTGAGGATCCATGTAAAAACCCAGCCACCATCTCATCCTCGTTCTATTAGGAAAAAATCACATAAGTGGATGTGAAAGAACATCATCGAAAACTTCAGCCTCGATCAAATTGTTCGATTTTCCTCCAAACAGCCATGTTTGAAGGTCTCTTTAAAATTCTCTAATGTCATTATATAGTTTGATTTCGTATCGATTTTAAAGCCGAAATATCGCTGTTCAGTTACTTTTAAAAAATGAAATTTTAATTTGAAAACCTCTGCTTCTTTAATTTTAAATCACTATCGATTATAAAAAAATGGAATTCAATTAACATAAATGAATTTAGACGCGAAAGAAGTGTTTTTTTTACTAATCTAATTATTATTTTTTCGAAATCGAAAGGCTTTTAGTGTATTATAGTACTTTTGATTCTTATTTCTACAGGAAGAGATATTACGAAGGATTAAAACTGAAAGTTTTTTGTCCTCCCTTAAGGAAAATCTTGTAAGCTCGTCTTCCAGCCCTTGGCTGTAAGAAGATACAGATAAATCGAGCCGGCCTGGTCAACCACGGATTTAAATCAACAGGTCAACAAGCCCTCAATACCGTAGGCATAATGTCATCTGTGAACCTGGGAGTTAACGGAGCAGCCAGTCAATACGTACTGGACATCCTATTCAAGATTTGTTCAGCAATACAGGTGATGAATCATAGACTTCGAATGTTTGAAAATGAACAATCCATCTACTAAACATTATACAACCCGAATCCAAAACCAAATGAAGTAAGATTTTTTGATAACTGGACTTTACTCTCAACATCTTTTCAATCTCCCCAACATCCTCTCCCATCATATACTGAACGTACCATCTGCCAATTTCAGTTGTTTGAGCACAATTAAGTAGTATAATACTTCGCCTTGCTGTGATTTAGAAGAATATATGTTGAAATTTTGGAAATTACCCACCCAATCATTATCATTATGAGAACATCGACAAATTCATGCTTCAGGACTCATAAGAAGTAAGAATCTCGATAGTCTGACTTCATTATTGACCCTTCTCCTGTTTCATGCCTTATCAGACATATTTCTTTCTTCCCTTTTTCTCATTACTATAACTTCTGAGATAATAACGAGCAGTGTCGAAAAAATTTGTCCGATAACTTGTTCGTGTGAAAATAAATTCTTATACAGAAAATAAGTATTTTAGTAAATCGGATATTATTTGTTCAAATAAATGACATTCTTTAAAAAACGGCAAAAGTACAGTAAATCCTCTCGAAAATTGTCACCTTATTATTGGCTCTCATACTTCAGTTATCGTAGCGTACCTGATTCCAGAACAATCATATCCTTCCCCAAGACCTGTGTTTGCCCGAAGCTACAACACATCATCAAAGCACCAAAATACTACTCTTCTGCATGCCTCATTACGTGCGACGACGCCTTGACAACGGCTTAACCTTTTGCCATAGAAATGCGCGTGTTGATAGGGGCGCATTCATGACCAGGTGGTCGGTCTAACGTCTGCCCAATGGTATATTAACGCGGCGACGATGACTAATCTTGGGTTCCGGTGATAGTTTGCTTACTTGCCGCAAATATTGCTGTCTTGGTACCATGTGCGGTTATGACCGCAACTGCTGCATGACCTCCTGCAGCTATAACACTCCGGTTCATTTTATGAGGAGAGGTATAGGGGAATAGTCAAGCGGATTATGTACGGAGGAGTTACGTCACCTAGTGATGTTAAAAAAGGGTAAACAGCAGTCATTTCGTCACTATCATAGGTGAATATATTAGCTCAAAGATGATAAAATATTCCAACAACCTGAAGTAGATCTGACAGTCATACAAACAATGACACGAGTATGACTTCAAAGTTGATTAGATTGAAAGAACTCCTAGCAATGTAGTACCCGCACAACATACAAAAAATCAAACAATTTAGTTTTCGGCTGTTTATCACAAGAGTCCATTATTTTAAACTCTCTTTTACGCCTAATTCTGGTTTTCTTTGAGCCGGACTTAAGGGTTTTGAAACAGTTAGATTATTTCAAGATGCTTTTAAGATACTCCACTAATGCTTATTTTCAATTTAAAAATTCATCTTCAATCGTCTTCTTATAGCATTATTAATATATTATTATTAACTCACAGCAAGGCGAGATATTATACTACTTATTTGTGCTTAAACAACTGAAATTGGCATATGGTACGTTCAGTATATGATGGGAGAGGATGTTGGGGAGATTGAAAAGATGTTGAGAGTAAAGTCCAGTTATCAAAAAATCTTACTTCATTTGGTTTTGGATTCGGGTTGTATAATGTTTAGTAGATGGATTGTTCATTTTCAAACATTCGAAGTCTATGATTCATCACCTGTATTGCTGAACAAATCTTGAATAGGATGTCCATTGCTTATTGACCGGTTACTTCATTATGATATTCGGTCTTACCACTCCTATTCATTTTGTATTCTAAAGGTTGAGAAGGTTTGATTTTTTGCGCAATTTTGAGCAGATCTGAGAACTAATGACACTAATTAAGTGGAGCGTTTTCTCCGGAAATAATACACAACCCTTCTAGAAGACTCGACTAGAAATCTATTGAAATTACTTGAAAAGAAAAAATTTCATTGCACCGAGAGCCTTAAGTTTCTCTTTAAGTCTCTGAAAAAAACATTTTTTTGTTCTTTGTGATTTAACTGTGCTGGTTTTGGATTATGCTTTTTCAAAAGACGGACGGTGAGTAATGCATATAAAGACGGGAGGAACTGCGATAAATCACCCTTGTTATCTTGGACCTGGATGCATAGGCCAAAGTAGTATTAGGAGTGAGGCTTTAAACTGAAGAAGTGATTTATGGACTGCCCGTATAATCAGGAGATGCTAAGACCTCTAAGGCCATTTTGAAATACTATGAATCTATTACATTTCATTTTTATCAACCATCACTGTACACGGTAATAGACCGGAGGAGGAGCGAGATGTGTTTTAAATTCAAATTTGTATGAAGGCCTAATTTGGTACCCACTGTAAAAAAAGGAACCTAGAGATCAATAATATCAATACTTAAGATTTAAACCAATGAAATATCTTGTAGGCCGCCGACAATCATGGATAAGAACTGGAGAGTCCATGATTAGCATTAATGTCTTCAAGTCCGTTTTACTAGCGTGAAAGCGCGCCCTGTTCTTAGCATCTTGACAATTATTTTGAGAAGGACCGCTAACGTTCCGGCGGTGAGTTGACGTTCAGTGGTCAACTATTTGAAGAGGTCTTTATCCCCACATATTGTTTTTGTTAAACTTAAATTTTCTTAACTTCAGCCTTTACCCAACAAATTATATTGCAATTGAGCTAAATTTAATTGAACTTTCAGCGAAAATATCCCATTCAGTATGTAATTTCTTTGCTTACTAACTATTTGAGTAGTTTTTTTCTTCGACAATTATATCTTGAAATACGCCGACTGCACATTCTCTCCCTGAAATGACGAATGAGGTTAATTACAAACACAGTGGGGCCCTGGTCGCCTTTTAAAAATATAACTAAGCAAAGTTTTGGCTGATTTTTTATTTAACAAAGTGAGTTTTTCATAAACAGACCATGAGTAATGGCCGACAGGGAATTTAGCAAAATCCGTCTAATGCACATATTCTGAGGCTTTTAAGAGTGCCTCACGCCTATTTCATTTCATTCTCAACATCGCTGAAACTCATTTTCAAGAGCAATAGAACTAGTCCACTCATTTCCGTCCGATTTACCAAATTTAAAGCTTCGGAAAGGGGCTAAAAATTAGACGAACTATGATAGTAATCTCAGTCTATTCTATTACTGTCAAAAGCCAAAAGTCAAAGATAACCATTTCCTTCAAAGATTTCAGTTCATATCAAATACTAGGGTAATTTCTTGATAATGATGCCTTAAATGGTCATTTTTATAAACGTTTAATGGAGTTAATTAAATAACGATAAGAAGCAATATGCATCCTATGCAACGGTTTTAATTTGTTCGTATTTCGATGAGATAAGTCTCAAATTATGCTCTTCATTGGCAGACATGCAAACAAAGAGCTTCATAATTGTCACAGGTCAGTATTATCATTTAAATTCCTGGCATATACAGTGAATGGCGAGATAATCTTCATTCTTCAAGATAAAACGGTGGTTCTCACACCATCTGGTGTAATTTCCTTTCCTTATAAGTAAATTCGAAGGCTTCTAACTGGACTACTTCGACATTTGTTAAGTTCAAAACATTCCAATTAGATTTATCCTCTCAGTGATGCAACTGGTTTCTGCGTCTGATCACGTGACAAACTCCCTTTGAGGCACTGCGATTGGAGCATTATCATTTCCCACCGTCGCCAAGTGCAACTCGTTTTTCTATCCAAACAATTGTAATGACACAGTATAATACAATGCGATCTGGATAGGACGTCTTCGATCTGGAGGCTTCCAGTTCTTCTATACGTAATTCCAAATGCTTTATAGTCTCTTCTCTAAGTTATCTTAGAACGGTCGTGAAATTGTGATCAATATAGAGGTTTTAAATTCAGATATACTTGAAGGTTCGAGTTGCCACCATTTCTAAAGAGCTTTTCTTGGACACAATAATATTTATGTACCTGATCATAAGTGACGAGGCCTACGTTTTAGAAATATTGTGACGGTCTATAAAGTTCCGATAAAAAGGTCTCGAAACGTTCAAGTTACTCAACCTTTCAGCAAGTTAGGAAGGAGATAGTGACTTTTGAATTCTGTTTTCCATTTAGGATGCATAAATCGATGGCTGTTTTAAAACTACAATTTTCTCGTCAGACGACGAGTAATATACAAGAATTTGTTAATGTTATATATCATCCACATTGCTTAAATGCTTGTCAGGGGTTTTGCATGCATAATGAGTAACAAAATTATTGTCATCCCTGAAATTGAGGCGATGATCCCCTACCGCTTAGTAGAATTTATTTGTCTAACGGAGACATTGTTCACACGATATTTTTCAAATAGGACACCACTGAATAACTTTACTTTCAGTATCATGTCACTAGCTCCCATAACCTAATCCTGACTAAGCCTCAGTTTAACTTATCAGGTAAAAAAGTGCTCCAGATGATTTCATAAACACCCTCATCAAATCGGTTAAACATTAAAATAATTGTATATTATTATACTTTCAACGTGAATGTGAGCCAATTTAAGCTCAAAAGTAGAAATGGCACCGAATAATTGAATAGAAAAGGTTTCAAATAGAGTAAACAAAATTTCGTGCAGATTTGGGGTTGACCATATTTCCAATCCCAGTTTTTCGACAGGGAGTTTGCATATATGGAAAATCAAGTATCGAAAACGCCGTGGAATACCTTCTTGGTGGTCTATATAGAGATACCGATAAGGAAACAGCTGTTCAACATAAGTCGAAGAAAAAGCCTAACAGTTAAATCACAATCAACAGACATCTTATTACTATCCATTTAACCAGACAATCTTGTGTTTACTGCATACTTTTCCCCACCAGACTGCTTGATAACTGCAAATTGGACATCACCTGAACTTGGCCCTTCTTTGAAAGGAATATATTCATAGCTAAAAAACTATGAATGACTCCCACTTTATATAATGGCAGTTTTGCTGATTTCTTATCCTCAGGTGGTTTGCAATTAGCTATAAACTTATTTTTTGCCTGAGTATGATTCATCGCGATCCAGAAGGGTAAAAATCTGACCTTTAATCAAAACTCTTACCCGAATATCGCCTGAAGTTCAGAGACGCTTGAATTCCATGGTTAAAAGAGGTATAAATATGAATTATTGAAATAGAGATTTCGGCATTAGAGCGAGCAAACTTGTGAAAAGTAGAGGTGAATAAGAAAGTATTGTGAGAGGTGAGACGAGATGGCAATTTGCCATGACTCATTTGACTCAAAGAGTAAATCTTTGGACGTAATTCGGCGTCTAATTTTTAGGCCAAATATCTCTTGATGCCTTAAAGCATTCAAAGGTAATATAATATACGATCAACCGCTCATTTTGTTTGAGCTAGTATGCTAGTATGTATGGTCAGAGTAGTAGATGACAAATTTAAGGTCTATAATTTGGGGAAGGAGTTGAGGAATTCGATCTATGGAGTTCAGAATATCCTTAGGTTGAAGAATACGAATTGCAGTTTTTGCTGCTTTTGGTATTGCTAATTTTAATCGTCTGGTAGAAGATGTTTTACCCTAAAATTCCCCATAAGATGGATTGGCATTGTAATTAATCTAGGCAGTGGCGACGACGACAAGCGATTGTAACGATCACAATAATTACTGCCGTATTAAAGTCTTTTATATACAGTCTTAATGGGTAAAATATGGGAATGTCGATTAACCAAAGCAAACCGTTTTGTAGGGGATAAAAGAATGTGGATTTTTAAGTCTGATATGAGTTAGAAAGTTATTCGTACATATACATATTCTGAATTTTCATGCATTTTGTATGGGCTGATAGATATCCAAGGAAAATGGTAAATGAGAGGTCATTTTGAAAGCAAATTCTTCTTGAAACGTTTAAAAAGGAACTCAATCCGAACTTAAATTGCATATATGCAGGATCAATAAACGAGAAAAATGGGCGCGGAGGATTCATATCTCATACAAGAAAAAATCCCACAATAAAAAAGTCATTTTTTTGAAATACCGGCTAAAAAGGATCGTATCTCCCCGATAACAGACTTTAGGGAATCAAGTATATCATAAAATGTGTCGAGTACAAATTATAAGTGTTCAAGTTCAGTGTTCAGTGAGGGGGTTTCCAATACCTAACATCTTGTATCTCACTGATGGGAATTCCTCAGTCAGTCACCTGTGCCAAAAACGGATCTGCCGAACGAGGAATGCTTGAGGCGACATTTCTGAAAACTGTGACTGACACTTACGGTACTGTTAATAGAACAATTGGTTATTTATCACTTCCTTTGCCAATAACTGAGGTATTACCTTTCCATTCAAGATAATTTATACAAGCTCATGTTCCTCAATCGGGATACTTGGATTAATGTTAATTTATTGCGTCTAAGTACATCAGATTCCTGAACAAAGAATGATGTGAATAGTAAAAATTCAAAGAAACATAGATGGAGTTTTGTTTTTGTAAATGATTAGCGGCTACTGTACATCAACATATCGCTAATTAGGTAAAATTTTACGTCAGTTAGGTGACATTTTCTCTCTCCAGAAGGTGGGGACTTAATTTATGGTATTTGTTATTCTTTTTGGTGACTCGCATTCAATATATCATTTTAGCATAAACAAACCGGGTAAAGAAACAAAAAGGCCGCTTTAACTAGGTACGACATTAAAATTCCAGACCATCAAAACTTTATAGGCTCACATTTACCATCCGATTTATTATCAGTTGAATCTTTAAACTTATTATAATCGGTTTGTCAACAGCTTTCTTCTGTAGTCCTTAACGAATCCTGTCCAAATCTCCTTCATCAGCACAACCACAGCCGATAAACACTTTAAATTTTGAAATTTTCGTTAGATCAGGCTCCCTGTCATCGTTATTACGATGAAGTCAAAGCCACTAGAACCGGAATGGAAATTGAATTTGGAAACACAGAATCGTCTCTAAATTTGTTGAAACATAAATGTTTAAACTCATTATTTAATGAACTTACCATGAGTTGATCCCATGCGAGCACTCGATCCTCGGGCAACACGACGTGGTGATATACTTCGAGGAATAAAGGTTGTACTTCGATGGAGAGAATTAGATCCAGATTCCTTCAGCAACTTTTCCACACCATGAAGTATCTCCTTGCTAGGCTCGTCTAGATCGTCAACACGCATTCCAAGAAGCCGACCAACAATATCCCGGAAATTGTGGAGCTGAAACAAATGACATTTACGATAGTTCATAATCCACAAAATAATACATCAGATCAGGTAGAAACTGTGGCATCCGGATCCTCAATGTCAAACCAAATGATAAATTGCCTTTGATACACGATGAATTGTGTATGCTGGATTTCTCCTCCCTCCTCAGATGGCCTGGTTTGTCTATCGTAATGGACTTGATATGTTACGATGTGAATTATAAAAAAACTTGTTCCCTCATGGCGTTTTCATATGTAGACTCTAAATCATTAGGAGAATACAATATCTCTTGTTTGAATATTATTTGGAAATTTAAATTTCATCTTTTCTGTTGGTCCAAACAACATTCTCCTCTTTACTTTCAAGTTATACAGGTTGAGTGAAGAGTTAAATCATCTCTTTCGGAAAAGTCAACAAACTTTTAGCGCATTTTGCAGTTCAGAAAAAGTATGAATGACCTAAAAGGCTGGAGTAGAATTAGCTCCGCTTATACTTCTTTATTACTCAGCCTCTGTGATCTGCAAATGATTGCATGCGGTTCTTAAAGTCCAACCATCTTTAGTGTAGATTAATTAGAACCCATATTCTACTCTTATCAGTGATTTTAATTCTATTACATGAATACAATCATAGAGATAAATAACCTGTTTTTACAATCTGAAAATAGGTAGTAAAATTAATTCACTTTGTGGCGATTTGGAAGGAATTTATTATTTCCGAAAATCTTGTTTGCTGGGAACACGCGTCCTCAGAATCTACTGCATATCGCATAAATAGGTTTCCGGATCTCACAAATTTGGAGCGAAGCTCAGTTGAAGCGTTATTTTATGCCCATCAAGTAAATACTCAATGTATTAAATATTCCAGGAAATTAATTATATTAATTATTTAAAATTATAATAGATGGAATTTGTCTGGATAACACTAACTAACTGCAGTCATCGATAAAGATACAATACGAAGGAACTGAATGACCCCGGAATATATGGAAGCACAGGATAACGCACTAGAATATCTGAATGGTAATGTTTATAGAAGTGTATCGTGCTAGGCTACAACTATGTTTTATTATTTTTTATATGCGGATTGGAATGAATGAAGGGCCAACAGAGACTCAGACGAATGGGGAATGATGTATGAAGACAGTCACCTGAGGGACAAAGTATTTATTTAAGAATTGAACTTACCACAATAAGTAAATATCATATTAATAGATTAAAGAAAATTGATCATATTCATTTATTTTGGGACAAACAGCGTATCTCGAACCATTTGTAATTCGTCATATTTCATAAACGTGTAAGCTTAGCTCCTCTATTCAGGGATGGAGAGCAGGAGTGTTCTCATAATGAGCAGAAAACAAATTTGTTTTTTGTGAATTAAAAATGAGCACGTGGCTCTTGGTTAGAAAATGGTGACATGTACCATGGATGAGTCGGCGAAAAGGAGGAATTATAAATTAAAACTGTGAATCTAACTAGAATAACTTTCTTTTGTTGCTCTAAACCGTCACAATTTCAAAATATCATTGATCGCCGATCATAATAGATATTAACGGCCAAAAAATGTTGTGTAAATTCAAATAATCGAAATGCATCTCAACAACAATATAGTAAAATTCACCCGAATATCTATTATTGGAGGCATATTACAGATATCCCGACAAAACGCTGAATGGGACCATCTGAAGTAATGCAAGATTAAAAGTGGAATACTCTAGATTTGCTAAAATTCCATCCCATTAAAAATATTCCTGATACGTCTAATTCTTTTGATAAATCAACTGGTGATGAATGTAATTAAATTAACAAAAGACCTTAAACTGAATAATCTTTTTTTATTAGAAATAAGATAAAAAATCTTTTTGAACATTAAAAAAGAGCCCTTCGCCTTCGCATGATTACATATTTCGATCATTTACTATAGGAAATGGATTTCAAACTAGGCAACATTTGTCAATTAAAAGGCTTATGAGTGTGTAAATGAACTTTCTGAAACGCAATAGCAGTGGTTCCAGATCCTTTATTTTCTAACTTTCTAGCTAACTTTAAGATCAACCCTAGATACCGCCCCAAATAAGGCGAAAGGTTACTTGGTATATCTATGATATTACACCAAAATGCCCTTTACGTCTTAACTATCAGTCATATTCCAAGTGTCTGACAGAATAATTTTCCACCTCCACTCCATTAGGAGAACCTGAGAGACTATTTATGGTGTGTCAATAGCCTAATACACTATATTGTCGTTAACAACTGTTATAACTGGCTGCTATTTGGTTTTATGATTGCTGCCTAATGGCGCTCTAGTGATGCTTCGGCTCGTTTATGCATAATTAATGCATAATTTCAAGTACATAGGCTCTGATACAGTAAATAGAGTTTCTCCATTTGGTACCAGTATCAATATTAGCTGTAATAGACTTTCATATATACTGCAATTACTTCCATAAATAAGCTGTCGTTGGTGGTAATTTCACCATTTGAGTAGTATTTTTAAAAGGAATTATAAAAATGCCTAATATAGAAGGAAGGTCCATATTTTTGTTATTCATGGTGCTTTAGCTACTTGATGTCTAAATTTTGTGAAATTAAATTGATGATCTGAATTTAATTCACGCTTGGTGGACCGGTGACATAACGATCAACGTGTACGCCAATCAACTCAAAAGTTATGAGTTCGTTAAACATCAGCGAACATCTAGTGAACAGCATTTTAATTAGTATAAATGGTTAAGAATGGTCAAGAGAGTAACAAAGCTCTCGTCAGAGGGGCTGGAAAATGTTCGTTTCCCACCTAAGATAGATGTATATTAACATTTCTATTAAATGGGCCAGGGATCTTTTATCGATTTCTAAATAAATTTGTTAGAAACCGATGAAACAGCTTCAATGAAATCTCTTGATCCGTTGCTCTGTCATGGATTTTTTCATAGATAACGGTCAATTCTCTTAATATCATGTTATTTTGTAGCATCTCCCCTAATGCTTTATCTGATGAATTTTTATCATATGCTTACTATCAAAGTCCATCTTTTTTGTTCCAACCTTTGGCAGTCATTTGTTTGAACTGTTAATCACGAAATTAACCTTGTGAAGATTGTGAAAATATTCTGAAATACCCGAAAGGTCTGCCTGCATTTAGTGACATATTTCGACTATGGTTTAAATATTACTCGAAGTGACAGCAGATGTCTTTCTTTATAGCATCATACCAAAGCACTTGGTTCCCAAGAACTATGAATAAGGACTAGCCAAAGAGTACCATAGTTTATTGATTGAAATGAATTATTTCAGAAATTAAATTGTAAGTTCTCCTTTTGATAAATGGAATTCCATTGTTTATTGTTAACTCAGAAAATTTTATTCTAAATAAAATTTAAAAGTGCAAACCTCTGCCATTAAAATATGAGGATAAACGTGAACTGCTAAACTTTATTCAGTCAGGAACAATGTGCCAAAATGGAACAAAATGGAAACTCAAAATATAGTTATTTAATAAAAACGAATAAACAAAAAAATTCTACGGATGCAAAAAGTTCATATTTCTTTCCATTTGGTAGAAAATCGATAAAAATAAAATCAGTATGTTGAAAAAGATCAAATAAATAAAAATAAAAAAAATGGCCTGTTTCTTTTGTAAGCATGTGCTTTATTTTATCGACGTATTAATCAAGTAGATTGGACTTACTTCCTCAGATTCTGTTCGTAATTCATCCAACATTTGGTTAACCTCCCGCAGTTCGGTATTGAATCTTTCACGCTGTTCCTCTTCTTGTTGCCTAAGCTTTTTCGTTGTTGCAGCTTTCTCCGTCTCCAGGCATGTAATCAATTCGCCAATTCGATTTGCTTGTCTTAGCTTTAATTCCTCGAGGTTTCTAACAGACTCCTCAAGCTGCAATACACGTTGAGTGCTTTCTTCTAAACGTTCCTAGAGGAAAGGTGTTGAAACCCGTTTACTTAAGGACTTTTCACTCAGTATCAAGTGTACACGATTAGTAATTCAACTTACCTTAGCGTCTTTTTTATCCTTCAGTTGAAGCTTCAATTGCAAGGCTTCATTCTTTAACCTATTTGTCTCCATCTCGTTCTTTTTTAATCGATTAGCGCGTTGTTCAGCCAGTGTCTGCTTTTCAACGGCTTCAGCTTCGCCCTTGCGAGCCAAAACCAGTTGTTCTTCCAGCTTGGCGACTTTATTCTGCCAAGTCTTTAGTTGGAGATCACGACTGACGAGATCATCTTGAAGTCGCTGAACACGCTTATGGAGGCGTGGAGCTAGTTCACTTTCGGATTTAGCTGGTGAGGGTGTGCATGCTTTGGATACGTAATCTAGAAAATAATACAGGTGATAAATACGCAAGACGCAATAACTACTGATGTCATTTAAGTAGCCATACTGTTTAGCTTAACATTTTAATCGGGGAGCATAAAAACGATATGTATTTAACTCAACAAAATTGAAATAGAGAGATGAAGTAAATGGCAATCCCTTGTCGGAATGATTAGATGAAGTAATTTACTATCGGAGTCTATTCTAATACCACGGACATAAAATTGCCTCAAAACCAAGGCAAAAAATTATCAAAACTGAATTTTGAAACATTTGCATATTACCATATGAATTATGCCCCTTATAAGTCAGCAGACAACTTAATTTAGAGTTCAAATGAAGTAAAGCCTTCGAAATTATGAAATTTTATCACTTCTCTCAGTTATCTCCAGTTGAACTGTTTTGTTATTTTTTTTGTTCATATGCTCTTCTATGATTAAGAAGAGTAAAAAATTACACTACCATGGATAATAATGAATACATTCCTTCTCACCTTGACTCACCTTGAGTGAACACAGGTCAGGGAGCTCTGCTAACTGAAAATTTTTACCTATCTCATCTCTGCTATTATAAAATTGTGAGGTACCGAATGTCACTTAAGAATAGTTTACTTTCCCAACCTTGGGACAAAAATCGAAAATGAAGTGGCAAGATCGACCCTACTTGATTAAAAATACTGCCCAATAAGCATTGACCATTGTAATTAAGCATTTGCTCCAATCCAGGGGACGAATCTTGAAATTTGAAATTTGGAATGCGGACTGTCCATTTAGTAAATTTCATTCAACTCGAGTCCAAAAATCAAATGAAGTCAGACTTTGATACCATGACGTTGGTCTTGTATCTTTTACATTCTTTCCCCCTAAAATTTGCTGTACTTAGTGTTACTCAGTTGTTTCCCAGAGTTAAAAATTGCAAACTTTTTTGTAATATCGTGAGTAATAATGATAATATTTTCAACAAACGCATAGATCAAATGTACGCCACTGGTTTTATTTGTATTTGTAGCAAGAAAATGAGTAGTTTATCACTCACAAAAGTTAGTATTATGTTTCAAATCTGTATAAAATTGTCAAGCGCAGAGAAGAAAATTCAACGGCCGTTTCCAATGGAAACCAAGCAGTCGGTGCCTACTAGTGGTGTAGGTGAACGCCTAAGCTGGATGTTAATACAATGAGATAAACGTAAGATACTAAACTATCGTATGAAATGGTGGACAAAAGTTTGAGGGTTAAAAATATAATTAAAAGAGACATTGCACAACTATTTAAATGCTGTACTAGGGATTTCATCAATGTGCAAATTTGGCAAATTTAATATAATCCAGATTATTTAATTATAAGGAAAGAGAAATATATGAAAATTAACATTCAAGACACCTGATTTATAATTAGTAGTAAGGTTTGCGAACAAAATTCTGAACAATTAAATATCTTTTTGACCTGAGATTATCAATCAACCTATTGCTATTATTATTACAGACAGCAAAACAAAAATTTCCACAATTTCTAATTGTGGGGAGCAATTGACATCGAATAACAGTAATTCAAACAACTGATAAAGGGAAGGGGTCAAAGAGATTCCGAGAACAACGTCAAGGTATCGTTGGGGTAACAGTACGTAGGAGTGACAAGAACCGAGGTCACCAATTTGGGAGCCACCAAACGGCAAATCCAAAAAGGAGAGCATAAAGAATTGAGCAGGCCAAAGTTTATTGAATAAACAACAGTGAAGATTTGAGAGAGTATTAGAGAGATGATGAAGAGAGGATATGAGGGGGAAGCGT
The DNA here is from genome assembly GCA_900708905.1 of Hymenolepis diminuta. Lineage (NCBI taxonomy): Eukaryota > Metazoa > Platyhelminthes > Cestoda > Cyclophyllidea > Hymenolepididae > Hymenolepis > Hymenolepis diminuta. Next base: position 2,143,380 of record CAADRB010000005.1, on the reverse strand, counting down.
ACGAGAAGATAGGTGACAAGCGCATATTTACGTATGTATATGCGCGTAAAAATACAAAGAAAGTTTATATGTGTCGCTTGAGCAAGGAGGCGTATGAGATATGAGTGGTGATGTACTCTTAGATGAAAAGGGACAGTTATAGAAAAAAAGAGGAATCGGTAAACTCGTATAGATGTGACAGATGTGGGTTTGAATCACTGGGGGATTAAAGCATTACTGTAGCTACGGGGACGTAAAGCCAAACTATTGTCATAGTAAATACTATGGAAACCGAGTCAAAAATTCAAATGATGCGTGACGCTTTGATGCTGAAGGATGGCTCTATGCATTTTCCAAAATTTCCTCTAATTACGCTTACTAAATTTACTAAATCCCAAATTTCAAATTTCACGAGAGAATACAATGTTCAATGCTTATTGGCTGGCATTTTTTAATCAAAAACGTCGATCTTGCCACTTTACTTCTTTTATTCTCGAATGGTTGAGAAGAAAAATTAATGAAACTATTAGAAATAGAATAATGGGAAAAGCAGCCCCTCATTCGTCTACATTAGAATACTGTAACTTAAATAACTTAACTATGAATCTATTGGTTATGCCGGTGTAGACATCACTTTCATATCCGAACCATGAATCTATCTATCTAATCGAAAAAAACGATATTTTGATCTAGTTGTCAGACTCAGAGCTACGTGTTGATATTCGAAGTGGATCTTGAATTTGAAGGTTAGTTAGAAGATCTATTAAACCCACGTTTTCCATTATTCAAACTGAAAAATTATTTTGCTTTTGAGTCATTACAGCTTTAGTTGAACTCGACTGGGCATAAAAACCACAGCCTTGATGCATTAAATTCAAAGTGATAAGAATTCTTGATTCCGCCTTGTAGCATGGAAAATCAAAACTAAAAATCCCAATTTAGTGAAAAATGTCACATGGAAAGTTGTCAGAAAGTCAGAAATGAACTAAATAATTTCTATAATTTGGTGATCTTCGGAAATTTCTTCGATATATCACTAACTGGTGTAATTAATAATAAGAATTTGAAGGACAGGTAAAAGAAGATATATGAATTATTACGAGTAAATCGACACCAACTTGTTTAGGACTCACACATTACCAACTACAATCCTAACTCAGGGACTACTCCATTGAATCTCAAGAACCTAAAGACGATGGCAAGGGATGTTTATTGAGTCTCTCTTACCATGACATATTCTAAAAAGAAGTAAATAGTAATTTGTATTTGCAAAAAGTCTGATTCCTTCTTTCAAATTGGCTGTTTATAATTACAGATTTGAGTAACAGACGGACGTGTGGTTGATCATTTCGCTCACCGAGTGAGCATCGATGTATATCTAAAACGTAACCTTTAACTTCGCAGATGATCACGATAACCGTTTATCACTTTCAAATCCCCTTTCCAATTTTCCTATTAAAGAAAAGCTTTTTTCATATTCGGGGAACATAAACCCTGATTTATAAAAAAACCATTATTTACGTCTATTAAATATTTTGAAAAATCTAAGACAAATACAAAAAATCTACCTAAAATGAAGTTTCGTCGATCAGCGACGCTCATTTCATCAAATACACTTTGATCAACTGGGAGGCGATTTTCCAACTGTCTCAAGAACTGCAGCAACTGATAAAGAAAAGAGTAATAAATTTACCAAGTTCTTTTAAGGAAAATGGAATAAAAATTCAACTTACTCTCTCATGAGAGTCATCAAGATATGTAGTCCGATCAAGAAATTCAACCGATTTTGTTAGACTTCGGCATTGTTTCGCCCTCAATGTCAGTAATTCATTTTCTAAATGCTCAAATTTTCGTTCAGACTCTGCCAGTTGACTAGCTAATTCGGATGACTGGATTTGTAATCGAGAACATGCCTACAATTAGCAGTATAAAGAGAGGTTAAATAAAAATAAAATTAAAATTAATAAAGCGATTTAGAAGGAGAGAGATAACAAACCTCCGCCTTATTCGTAAGAGCAGTTAAAACTCTTCGAATAACCTCAAGAATTTCTTCCTCAGAATCACTGCAGACCCATGCTGAATGATTCAATAAATTAGATAATGACTGCCTGAAATGCAAAATATTAGTGCAATTTTAGACAGAGTGATTTTTCATTACCACTTAAACTTACCTGAAATTTATATTAACTTTCAGTGCGTCGACCTTCTCTCGAGACGATTTCTCCTCATATTGGCAAAGTTGATTTCTCGCCTCTTCTAATTGCAGCTCCAGATAATTTAGTCTTTTCTTTAAGGAACTATTTTCAATCCGAGTAGCATTCATTGTCTAAGTATGAAAGGTAAATAAAAATTTTTTATTATTTGGCGAAAGACGACATCACAAACAATGGATCTGAGGCTATTAAAGTTCTCACTGGGAAATTCTTTGTTTAAGACTAGTTATAAACAATGAATTGTGCTGTAACTATGGCAATATAAAAGTGTACGGTAACTGCAAGAAAAAAGTCCAATATCGAAGAGGATAAATTGAGGAAAGTTCCTTTGCAGAAACACAAGAATGAAATTAAAACTAAAAGATAATAGCATTAGAATTTACTTCAGACTCTCTTTGTGCTTCCTCGAAATTGTCTTCCAGTCGACGTATGCCCCTGCTACTAAGTTGAGAGATCACACTCTTAAGATGAGAAATCTGCAAATCTTTGCTTGAAATATTATCATTAAGCTCCTCAATTAGAACAGCATTCTCACGAGACTGAGTGATACTGGAAGCGATCTAATAGGTCAGAAAATTTTGTTGTTCAAACTTTATTAATCCTACCTCGGTCTTAAGTCGTTGAACGGCATCGTTTGAGAAATCATACTCTTCTTGTGTGGACGACGGAGGTTTTGTTGAAGTGACAATGACGTGCATCCAATCGACTAGGTTTTTATATCGCTCGTCCATTTCTGCTGCATAGCGCTTTGTGCATTCATTATCAAATTTCAGTTGTCTATATTAATGTTTAATATTTTTCCGATCGGTTACTCAATAGTATGATATTGATCAGCGACGTGATGGAATGAACTTTGAAAATTCTTTCCAGCTCTTTTTATTTTATCCTGTTCGTATGATACGGACCGCTGTGGTATCTTCGCGTTTAAAATTAATATATTCTGATCTTTAATGTTAGGTTTATTAAAATTTCCCCGCAATTTATTCAAATCTTCATTTTCATTATTTAAATTTGTATTATATTCGTGAAGTTCATTGCTCCATTGATTTGTCTAAAAAAATAAAATCATATAATGTCTTTCTTTAGCGAACAAATCAGCTACGTTCGCATGTGCATCGCTAGCGAAGTTTAAACGATTTGGTTGGGAGAACGAATTTCGCAATCGCTGACCCACGTCACCAGAAAGTTTTGCAAGTACCCGATCCTTTTCGTCCAAATCATATTTGCAGAGGTTAAGCTTCTCTTCAAGCTTAATTGACAAACATGGGTATTTTTATAATAAATTCAGCACTTAAATTCATCGAAAAATAATTTTTCAACATTTATTATGTTAATGGTAAAATTAAGCGACAAAATAAATCAGTAAAATAAAGAATTATATTAATGTATCTAAATGTGATTTCATTTACATTTTTGTACAATCTGTCATTCATATCCCGCAGTAGTCTCAATTGCTAGGTCATACTCAGCATTTGACCTCGAATAAAATTAACAAGTAAATTAGACTATTATGAACTAGAATATCAAAAATTAATTGCATTTTGAATATGTACTTTTATGGAAATAATATTCTGCTGTTTAATTTTAATTTCAACATATTTTAGGTCTAGTTAATTAATAGTCGCAATGTTTCAGAGCCTCACCAATGCCCTATTTTAAAGTCTTCTTTCTAGGACATATTTCATTCATATCTTTCCTCATATTAATTGATCTCATCTCATGCCGAACAAATTTAGATTTTGTTAGAATTTCTCCCCATAAATTTCACTAGTGCAATTCACTGTTAATAATTAGTAAAATTTTCCGACTCGTTTTAACTGTTTTCCCAGAAGCATAAAATCGAAACCTAAATTTGTTCAAATATTTGAGAAGTTATATGAAGTGTTCGTCTTACTGAACACTAAATACCTGGGATCGCTAAATGTAAAATTAGAAAAATTGCGAAAAAAAATTAAGATTACATTAGGAGAGTAATTTTACGAAACTTAGCAGAGAAGGAGACCGAGCTACAAAAGCGGAAGATATGTGGAACCGTAGATCGAATGGGGCTGACCTTAGAAGTTGGCTGATAGGGCTTTGAAGGAGTCGATTCCGAAGTAAGATTACAGCTAAGACACTTTTAAAGTTAATGAATAAAGGAAAGTGTAAGATCCAGCCTGACGCCAAGCAGTTAAGAATGTGATTAGAAATTTGAAAATGGGGTGTTGTAGCTGACAGCCGCCTATAACTATAACTATAAGATTTATATATCATCTAAACTGTAAACTAAAATACACTGGAAAATTTCAATCATGAACATTTAATTGGAAAATCTTCCTTTATTTAAGCGTTTCCATTAAATACGGCTTATAGCCAGTTGAATAGTAGCATTAATATGTTCGACATTTTTAAGTTCTCGGGAACGGAAAATGACTTGGCATAACTGAAAATTTCAGTTAATATGAAATTATTTATATGTCCTTCGAATTTGCTAAATACTGACTTAACAAAATTAGTTAATTATGATTTATTGCAAAAATGACCTTATCAAAATGCTTTCCCTTTATTTCCAATGCATTCATCATTTTCAGAATGCAGAACTATGGAAAATACCAAAAATTTTATACTAATAACCGCTATAGCCAACAGATGTTTATCAATATATGGCGATTAGAAATGATTGGCTGGCGATAAGATCTCCAATATAGTGTCCTCAATTGGTCCCGCTGTGTGTTTGCGTGTTTGGGCATAGATACCTAAACGTGTGCCTATCATTACGCAGAGACGACGAAAATGAGACATGACTGACATCCAATAAAGAAATGTTTTGTATATAAACCTAATTTACTTATTGATAAATTGGAGGTGGCTTGTCTGCTACCTCCGAACTAATCTGAAGACATAAGAGACTTGACTCATTCCATCTGTTCGATCGATGTCGCCCCGACGTAATTACACTAACATTGAACGGGAATTTGTTTTTATTAATACGAGTTCCGTGAATTGAAGGGCAATAAGTTTAAATTATAGTGTGAAAAGCTATTATAGTCATTCTATCCCTCAGAGGTTATTCAGGAAGAATGTTCAATAAAGGTATTGTATTGAATTTATGAAAAAAGTCGATTTTAGTTAGTATTTATAAAAATTCAGTAAACGTTTTTGATAAACTAATGAGTCTGAGAAACTTATAAGTTGGTTTCTTTTCTTCATATTTAGACTTTATTATTAATTTGATTACAATAACTATATTACTATATTTTCACCAAATAGCCACTTTTAAACACTCGTGAGTCGGCGTATGTCATGTAAGGTCAAATAGGCTGTATTTATGCCATACGTAGCTTGTGCTGATTCAAAATATGATTTGAAATATTTTCTTGTAGATTTTCTTACATAATAAACTCTTGCTCCACTCATCAACTAATTTAACCGGTCTTTTTGTTTAGGTTTCTCGTGAAACTTCCCAATGAGTTTCGATTTTTCTCCGGTTCTTTTTCTTATTAAGAGCCTAAAGCAATGTTTAAAGACCACTCTGAAGGGGTTTAGAAGACAGATTTGATAAATTTATAAAGGAAAATAAAGGATAGTTGGCCATGACAAGACAAGAGCCTGTTATGAATTTTCGTAAATGTCGTCAACGAATAACGGGTCTCAGGTAAAATGAAAACCTAATTGATACTCTTAACAAAAAATTATAAAATTGTAAAAATTTCCATTAAATCATAACATATATTCGTGTCATTAAACATTTGATTAGCTTTACGCTTTGATATTTGACTCTCAAATCTTCCAATTTTGTCAAACCGAATTATTCACTGGACAATTGCGTTCGTATCAATAATTACAAAGTAAATATTTTCTTTAAATATTTTCAAATGCACAAAGGGTATGATATAAGTCACATAAATTGTGGAATTCATATAGATTATCAAGAGATATTAAATTTAAGAATTGAATAAAAAAAAGTAAGTCTACTCATGTAGAGAACAAAAATGATGCCAAATAAAATAAAACTTGTATTAGTCAATATAAATATAAATTTTAAACTTAAAAGCTTTTAAAATAAAAGCGACTTTGTTTTATTTAATGGTTTTATGTTTGTAACTTTCTAGGTCGCCTTACTTATTGGCTGCTTTTTAATCATGCACGAAATCAAATTTATCTTGATTGTGCAGAATGATCATAATGTTTTTTAAAAGAAAAAACAATTAAAATGTACTCGTGGCTTTTATTTATCCGAGCATCTGCAATGGGATGGACACCCCTTTTAGACAATCCCCTGTACACTTTACCTGAACCCGAAGATGAAAACGAAAAGATAGAAAAGAAAGCACGCATTAATGTCAGCGGAACTATTTTTGAAACTTGGCAATCCACCCTTGATAAATATCCATTTACTCTACTTGGATCATCAGAACGTGAATATTTTTATAATGAAGTCACACAGGAATATTTCTTCGATCGAGATCCTCAAGTTTTCCGATATATTCTTAATTATTACCGAACAGGTAGGCTTCATTTCCCCAGACAGGAATGCGTGTCCATTTATGAAGAGGAGCTAAACTTTTTTGGCATTCGACCAGAAGCTTTAGAGATTTGTTGCTATGAAGATTATATGGAGAAAAAGAAGGAAGATGCTGATCGTTTTGTTACAGTAAAGGAGGAGGAACCATTTGATCATACCAAATTGAGTTCCCTCCGGGAAAGAGTTTGGTTTGCTTTTGAAAATCCGCGTTCTACAAATCTTGGCCAAGTTCTTTACTATGTCTCCGGATTCTTCATCGCTCTATCAGTTCTAGCCAATATAGTTGAAACTGTTACATGCTCCGTCTCTCCTGATACTGGTTTATCTGTTTCCTGTGGTGTTCAGTTTGAACGCGCTTTCTTCTGCCTGGATACAGGATGTGTATTAATCTTCACTTTGGAATATTTTGCTCGACTATATGCAGCTCCAAGTCGTTGCCAATTTGCGAAATCTGCAATGTCCATTATTGATGTGGCCGCTGTCTTACCTTACTATATCGGTCTTTTTATGACAACCAATGTCTCTGGAGCTTTTACCACACTGAGAGTTTTCCGAGTGTTTCGGATATTTAAGTTCTCTCGACACAGCCAGGGTCTTCGAATTTTGGGATATACACTCAAGTCTTGTGCTTCAGAGCTTGGATTCTTACTATTCAGCATGTCAATGGCAATTATTATATTTGCTACAATTATGTATTATGCGGAAAAATCGGAGACCTCCCAATTTACTAGTATACCAGCAGCGTCATGGTATACTATCGTTACAATGACCACCCTGGGGTAAGCAAGGATTGTGCATCTTTATATTTTCTAAAAATTAATCAGTATTAATTAAGAGTGACTGATGGTAAAAATAGGAGCTAGGTTGGAGAATATTAAATTAATTCTGTTCTGAATATTAAATATTATTTAATTGTTTATTTTATTTAATATATATACACAGTTAGTTTAGATATTTCAAAATTTATTATTTTATATAATATAAGTCTTAAATCTAAAATTATATTAGAAGACCGATATTATTTAGTAACACTTCATTGTTAAATTTTCATTACTCATGGAGCATTAGTTTTATAAACTACTGCGTTTGAGTTACTACGGTGTCAATAGCATTGTTTATCTGTTTACCCAAAATATGAGTTTTATTATTTGAAATATGTATATTTGGTGTAGCAGTTATTGATAATTGGTAGGTTCAAAAATTTGAATTCCGTTTTTAAAAAGTGGTGAATTGTTTCATCTGTGTTTCACGTTCATGAAGTATTGGTTTTGATATCAAGTTCTTTTATTTACATCAGAATGAAAGGATGCAACAATATTAGAATCACGTAAAATGAATTTTTGCGGAAACTCAGTCCACATTGTTTATATTAAACTTCCTTAATTGCAGATATAATAGGGCGTGTTAAATGTTTTTTTTCTCTTTAGATAACTACAAAATAAATTTAAGTTCCAATAACTTTAAAAATTAGTGATTTAATACTTATTACCTTGTAATAATGAATGCATATCCCCGAGAAATAAAAGATAGTATTCCTCAGTAACTGTATTGGTTATTTCACTAATTATTTCCCCTTCTAATTTTATTACAAAGAAGCATTGCCTCAAGAAAGGTCCTTTTTAATATGATAGAGCGCTATTAAAATTATTTATTGGACCTTTATCAAGGTAAATAAGAAATGTTTAAAAGTTCGTTCGTATGTAATTGATAAAATTTCATTAATTTTACTATAGGATTAGAAATAAGCATTTATTTTAAGTTATAAATATTCTTTTTATATGCCACACAGTTAAATTTAATGCGATACTTATGAAATATTTGTCTAGGGAAAATATTCAACCACAACCTGCAATACCTTCGTTTTGTTTTGAAAGCCCATTATTTTCTCTTTCAAAGAAAGTGGATAAGCCATATCTGATGGAAGAAGGAAGCTAAAAATAACCGCTAACTTATTCTTGGGGTTTTTTGCTTATTATAATTTTGAATATTTGGAAATTGCACAATTAATTCACGCCATACATATAACTAAGTTCATTCTACTATGGAATTCTTATAGTCATGTGACATCTCCTTGATACTGAAAGAGAATCCCTTTTTTCATTAGCATTTTAAGAGGAAGTGGGAAGAAGAAATCAAGTTTCATTTATTAACCACTATAAATGCTTATTTCGTCACAAAATATAGCTTTCCCAATTTAGAGGGAGCAATATCGATAGTAGTACCACTGTCATTAGATTTGTGAATTTATACGTACATTAAAGCATCCTTGCATTCTATCCACCAAATGACTAAACAAATTCTAATGGCATCTTTCGTGTCAGAGCTGAAATACAACCGAGGCAATTTCACATTTATCTCAAGCCTCCTGAATTCTCACCACAGTCCATAGCAGCTCATAAATAATTCCGCCCACTGTCAGCGTCGTACTTTCTACCAACCTGAATCCACCTACCTTCCAGTAGTAATAGTGAGACTTAGTCAACGGAGCATTTTACTTAAGTAATAAACAGAGTCGCTACTTCCGATACTCTGCTTTAGGATCAGACAGAGTGAAATTCGTCTTACCTAAGTCTCAGTAAGACGGTAATGTCTATGAAAATCGTTCAAAATGAATTTTTTATTGCGTTAATTTCTGTAAAAATGAGGTCACGTGAGATCTTTGACTTTTCGCCATGCAACTATATATTCTACTGCATGAGTTAGATTTCCAGTAAAAATTGATAGTTCATGTTTTATTAGTCTTCTTCATATGTAAAACTGAAGAATATGTGGCGATTGGATATGTATCCGTGTTTTTATGAGAGAATTTTGGACGCCTTCTATTAGTGAGCAATATGATAGATGGCCGTCTTCCTTTCTTACTGGGGATTTCATAATTATCGTTAGCCGGAAATACTGTGGTAGAAGTCAACGGTCTGAATTTATTCATGTGAGCAGAATCAGGGGATAATGAAAAATATATAATGATATGGCTGTAGTACATAGACAATGAGTAAGAAAAGTGAAATCTCAACTAAATCAGACACCAGATAGCAATTTCGAAAGATTGCACGAAAAACCAACGCTTAGTGCGATTTTCACCAATTTCAGCTCCGACTGAAGATATAGAGGTTTTGAGGATTCATAGAGGCGGCTATAGCAACTCGAAAAAGCTCCAGGTTTTAAGATAGAAATCGCCGAATTTTACTTTCCTCTTCTCCTCAAGTTATCTGACCTTACAGCTACACACATCCTTTGATATGACATTGTGAAGTAGAAGACTATTTAAGAGTCTACTAATGAAGCTCCGGTTTTGGTCAGCGATGATTCGGTCCTATAGACTCTCGTTTCCTATTAAACCGGTTCCTATTTACAGCTCATATAGCCGTGTACTTCAGCCAACACTTATCTCTTCATATTCTACAATAAATAAAATAGAATTATAATTATTTCGATCACTTTTATTATAAAAAATGAAAATAAAACCGGTCTCTCTCTCAAAATTAAAGTCAATTGTCCCTCCATTTAATAAAATAGGGGTCATTAAAACAAAATTAAGACAAATTCAATTTTTCTTGTCGATTTTATTTAAGAGTGATGAGTTGTAATTGATTACCTTATTATTCCAAGCAAAAGTTAAAATCCCAAAAGTTAATATATAATAATATTTCGTTGGATAATACTGACTTCGATACCAAATAGACTTTATCTCACTAAAGAAGGTGGTGAATAATGCAGCAGGAAAATTTCTTTCTTTTGCATTTACAAAAAACTCGTTTAATGGACTCACCCTTTCTTCAACAAAGAAAAAATCATGTGTCATTTTATTTCGTGACCTTTTATAAATCGTTTTATTAACATATTGAAATATTCATTGAATAAAATGTGGTCTTTTAAAGGGTGAAGAAAAGATTGGAGAAAAAATTTTTTGAACTAAAGACACAAAATAACTTTATTTCTAAATAAATAAATCACTAGAAAACCGTCTTGAGATCAATGTGTTTGATTATATTCTTGAAGAAATAAATAAAAATTCACTCAGATTCTTTGGAGGAACAGTAAATAAATATTTTTTAATTGTGTGTTAACTTCTTGGTTATTTAGTCAAGCGATTCGACAATGCTCTTTTAGGATATGATCTGATTTATAGATGTCAACTTTTCGTTCCATAGGATCAAAATTTTAAAATTAATTAAATTCACGGATTTTATGTTCGATCGAGGCAATCTTTGTGATCAATCTTATTCGCCGACAAAACGCCGACAGGATGAAATTTTATTACCTAGTTTACTTTTTGAATAGGAGGAAATTCACGTTTTTCCACCTTCAATGGAAAACAAATACAAAACATTCAACCACGTTGGGTATATTAGTGAATTTTAAATGAGAGAGAGCGAGAGAGAAATGCATAAAAACCAACTTAGCCTAGAACAAACCGTTTTAAACACTACAGATTCCTTTAAAATAACTACCTCTGATCTTCCAGGTAAATTGGGAGAAGTGTTCACAATACTTAACTTGGGTAGAGGAAAAGGTATCCTTGAGCCGCTCTTACAAGAAACTCACATTGTAATATCCTTTTATTGATAAAAAACAACTAAGGTGGAGGATCACACACAGAGATGGATGTGCGCCAGTGGGTATTGATCTCCTGATCTCTAATTATGGTAAACATGCGCGTTGACCTCTGCGCCACCGACCCACATGTGATGGTATCTGAACAACAGAGATAGCTAAACAGGTTATCGAATATGAGCATATAATGAAGTCATTTTTTTTAATTTCGAATAAGCTGAAATATCAACTTCCCCCTAAGTTGTTTAGTTAAGTTTTTCCCCGAATTTTTCCAAAGTTCACCTCGAGTTTTGGGTGAGTTCAAATATGTGATATTCAGGACTGGTTTATTAGGTCAAATTAATGGGGATGCCACTTTGGATACTCTCATTTCACACAGTCATGAGCAAATATTCAAGACTGGAAAACCTTATTTATCATTTACTTGTTAGTCACAATTTTAACATCGACTTTACACTCAAACACTTGATTAATAATCTCTACTGGTGGACTCGTTAGAGTTTTCGGTAATACACACTGTATTATCAGATATATCATTGATTGGGCTACTTCAGCTCTGTGTGGTAATATATTATTATTTCCGAAAGGTCAATAAAATTATTCCATAATTAAAGCTACTCAACGAAGTGAAGGAGAAATACTTCTCTAAATATAACCGCCAAAATCAAATGTAAGTGGAAGGAAAAGTATGTGAAAATGCAGAAGTTTACGGCTATGCATCCTGTTATCCACTAGTAAACCTTGCATATTTCTTGATCTATCTGGAAGTTTTCCACACTCTAAACTCCTAGTTTGTCATTTTTATTTCAGTTTCAAACTTAGCGTAAAGTTTGTCATGATTTTTATTTGCATTGTCTGGCCAGAAGCAATTAGACCCTCGAAGAGCTTATTCATTCGCGACAAATCCGGGCTTAACGGATTGCGAAAGGAAGCAGCTTAATTTCATCTAAAAATGCAGATATTTTAATTTCATTTTTACTTAAATTAACTTTACTTTCCTTAAATTAATAAATAAATAAATTGTATAAAAGAATTCTATACAATTTAGGATTTTTCAAAATTATTCATTTTTATATTACGTTAAAAGTGGCTTCTAATCTTATATTACCTGTCTTGACTGTAAGACGACGCGATAAATACAAATGGGTTGCCCAGGCACCAAAATGATTCAAAAGGCCAACAAACTCAGGGTATCAAAAATGTTACCTGACTTGTGAACTCGATGGACAGATTGTTGAAATCAGTACATTATAGTTTTAGCATACTCTTTGTGAGAATGTGGACTTTTCAATGCTTAAAAAAGTCCAGTAAAGTTGGACCCTTTATTCATTGGCTACTTCTCCGGATCTCCAACTCGTTTCTTAAAATATTAGACTCAGTCGCTGCTCTCCACATTCCGAAGTTCTTCCGCAATTTAAATTTGCAAAATGTATTGTACTCCCATGAGCAATAATAATAATTATTACATTTGGTCAATAAAATCAGAAAAACAATGCCCAGTTAGATTAATTTCTACATGTTTATTATTGTTTCTGCTATTCTTAGTGGCCATGCACTTTGCAACGCACATTCCACATTAAATTGGCTTATTTTAGTTTAAAGATAACCGCGAGATCATTTTATTGATTGGGTTGGATATGAAAATTATTTATTTGATTAATTTGTTTAGTAATAGTGATATTTAATACAAAATCATTTTGTATAAAATACAACGAACAGATAATTCATTGGAATAAATTATTTGCAGAGTAATATATTGTTTATAATATTATTGTTTTAATTGGTTAATCTTGATCCGAGTTATATAAGAGTCTATTGGGGGAATAAATTTTAATGTCAGAGTAAAAATGTACCGGATTAAAGGAGTCATTAGTGAAAATTTGTAAATTTTGTATTTATTAACTAATTTTGCAGTAAAATGTCCCCTTTAATTTATTCAAAATTAGATGACGACAGATACCAGGAACTTAATAAGCTGTAAATAATGACATTAATTCAATTTGTTCTTCGCTAAAAAACAAATTTCCCATTTACTTGGACAAGATAATAAATAAATTATTTCAAAAGAGGATTTTTTACATTCACCTAGGTAAATATTCTTTTTAATTTTTCGATCTCCTTTAAGGTGGAAACATAAAGGCTTTAAAAAAGTTAACATCGGATTACTTATTAATAGAAATTTGTTTTAATCAATTTTGGTGGTTTTCAAAATTAAAAATTCGAATTTTTTGGAAGCGGTTCTAGACAAATAAATAATTTCATATTCTGAAAGTAATAATAATTGCTGGTTAAATAATCTTTTGATATTTCACCGGAGGAATTGAAATATGTAATTATTTTTAAACGGTGATCAAGCCGGCGTGTTTGCAGATTTGCAAAAATTTCCCCTTTTGTTTGTTTGTAATGAGTCAAAAGGTCTTTAATCGGATGTTCCTTTTCAATCAGGGGGAACGTATGAGAGGTTTAAATTCTTTTTCCACCTGATTTATTTATGAGAACTTAATTTGAAAATTTATTTTACTACGTTAAAATGTCAATTTTCTTGTTTTTAAATTTTTACATTTTACTGCTATAGCATTAAATTTAAAACTTTTAATAGTATTTAAAAATACTGTCGATTAATAGCTATTAACAATGCTTGATTAGCTCAGAGTCATTGCTATTAAAGTCTATTGAATTGAGGGTAAAAAATATCTCTATTGTACCTTTATTTTCAGATATTTTATCTGGCATTTTAAACTATTTCACTAGATTGTACCAAACTCTCTCTTAACGCCTTCTGTTTTAGTGGTTTCGATTTCAAATAATTATTTACGCCAACTTAAATCTGTCGTGAATTGATTGGATGCTATAAGGTTTGGACTTTATTGGTAAATTTAATTGCACTTTTAAAAACGTAGCATTGCTGTCCCGCTTAAATAATCCAATGTTAGATATAGATGGAAAAATTATTTTCCTTTTTATATTTGGAAACCCTTCATTTTCGTTTAAATATAACTCCTCCATATTGATTTTGGTTGAGCAATTTGAGTGAATGCTCAAATTTTGACCCACTAATCATCTTGCAGTAACGCCAATTTATACAATAATGCAATTGTTCATTATATTTTAATGCCTACATTTTGTGTATCATCTTCCGATGGATGAAACCTTATTTATTGAAATGGATGTAGATATTACGTAGTTACGGATTTATTTCCATGCGAACTTCAAGTCGTTAAATTATTAAACTGTGTTTTAAGCTGGAATTTATTCCTAAATTTTAAATAATATCAAATCGTGTTTCGGAAAATATAAAATTACATTTTATTAATTAATTATAGATTACACAAATTTAGGTAAACCAATCATTAATGACATCAGCAGATTTTTATTTGCAATATATCCGAAGAGGTATGAAAAACTCAATCTCTATTCCATTTAGATCGTATAATTACAATTTAATAATTTCTTGTAATAAACAAAGGAGCATTGAGTAGACTTCATTTCTTCAGTAATAAAATTTGTGAAAATGAATGACATTCGCTGTTGCACAAAAACTACTTTTTTTCATAAATCAATCGAATTAATTGAGCCATACAATCATTTAATGAAGTTAGAATGATTCCTACATTGAAAGGCAAACGGAAGAGTGTTTTATTTTGACATTTAGCGGTTATGAAAATCTTAATTTCTGGTAAATTAATTTTTTTCTATAATTTTTTAAAATTCTTTAAAACAAATTGCAGAATACATTTTAGCCGTATAAAAAGGTAAATTTCTAATGAGTAGTATTGGCCAATAAAAAATCATGTGCTTTTAGAGTTGGAAAGAAAATGAAGGGATTTAAGTATACATAAAACCGTTTGATAAATATTTATTCAACTACCACAAATTTCACATTTATTTAATAAAAATGGTCTACGTATTCAAGTTTTATCATAGAAAATATGAAATATTTGCGAAATGGATAATAAATTCAGTCAATATATACTTAATCTCTGCGTCTTAGGGAATAAAAAAGGTATATTTTTTGCCTTTCTAATGGCAACGGAATGAGCAGCTTATAGTAGGTATTTTATGTAAACAAATAAATAAAAGTAATGACAAAATATCTAAAATAGTTGAGTTTCTTCTAAAATATTTTTTCTCTAATTAATGTATTTAATAATGTGATTGTTCAAATTTTTGTTTTATTAATAAATATTAATTTTTGCAAAAAATTTACTTATTTATCTATCGTTGACAATTGTGCTAAATTGGAAAAAGCTTTCAATGTTTGCAAATTAGTGTGACCTCCAGTGGTCCATTTAAAATGTTATTTATTATTAAGTGGCACAAATTTTCAAAAGTCTGCTATTCAATAATTAGTTTAACTTAATTAGATGGAGGCTTATTTAAATTAGTTGGAGCTTTTTACTTCGTGGATATTTTGTTAGTATTTTATTAATAAAATGTTTTATTCACACTTCGGTGGAATAACTACTGGAAGCAGTGAATATTTTTAAATTGCTGAGGAAATTATCTCTAAAACACTACTGGAAAAATATTCGGAAAATGTGTAATAAAAACATACTTAAGCACTATCTTTTATCGTAAAATAAAAAAAAATCGTTTCTGCAAATGGCGACATTTAAAAAGCTAAAAAGTGAAGTTTAAAATATATACGTTTTCCAGGATCATTATTTCAGATTGAAAATAAATCTGTTAATTATTTAATTTTTTTGGGAGTTCAGTTTTAATTGGTCCAAAAATGACTTGATTTATGCTTACTCTATTGGTTATACTTCCAATAATTTGGTCAATTTTATTAACTAAATTAAATTTCCATCTAATCTAGATATTTAGGTTATAAAAATAACCCACTTAAATGATTTCATTTAATTAAAAATATTACCGATTTTTTTATGGCCACAAGCAATTTCTTCTGACTTTAGCCTTTAACTCAAGAGATAGTTCTGGAAATCAAACATAACGAGTCAGGAAATTTAATTTAAATGTGGGCTTTTGTTTTAATAAATGCCACAACTAGAGGGAGGGTTTCCTTTTTAAAATTTTGTAACGCGGAAAGAACAAACTTTAATTTATCGAGCGGGTATATAAAAATTGATAACATTTTGAAACGGGTATTTCCTTATATAATAAATAAAATTTTCAAGCTTGAAAATATAATTACTGATAGAACACGTGTAAAATTATCATTTTATTAAACTAAAAATTGCAAATAAAGTCTTTCAAATAGGTTAATTTTTAAAAAATTAAAAATTAATATCAAATACGATTTTTAACTTATATTTAGAAAACAATTCTTCATTGATTTGTTAAGAAACTACAAAAATTATGATAACGTGATTTTCTGGGTCTTACTAAAATCACACTCATCAAATATTTAAAATTCTACGTACATTTACCTTACAATCCCATTATCATTAATAATATATTATTACATTAATTTAGATATTTAATACTATTAAAACCGAGAGCTGATCAATTATGTGTGAGAAAATTTTGCCTTCTTGATCATTTGAGGAAAAAAGCATGATGAAATGAAAAGACCGACCTTTCTTGAGTAAATAATAGGGGTCAATTGGGACTGGATATCATAGAAAAGCATTTGCTTCAATGCAAGAGATGATTCGTGAAATTTGAATTTTGGAACGTGAACTGCTCATTTGGAAAGTATTAAACAACTCGAGTACAAAAATCAAATGAAGTCAGACTCTAATACCCTGACACTACCTTCTGCATCTCTTAGAACCTCCCACTTTTTATCGTTTGTTGGTTTGCTTTTGACCTATTTCCAGTTGCTTCCTAGAATTAGAATTGCAAACACTTTTTTTAATAGTTTGGGAAATTGTTGTTATAATGTGCTCTTCTCCATAGGATATCGTAACCGAATCTTAGATTCTCTAAGACTTTGCATTAATTTCAAATAGTGCAACCCAACAACACCGCAATACGAAACGACCCGAAACACTATATCAAAATAAAGTTCGTGTTTTTGTATCGATAGGTTGGCTTACATTATGCGCCATTTGCTACTGTGATGTAAATTTATCCATTCGAATAAAAGGGACTTAAAAGAATCAGGAATCAAAAGGTGGAAAGTAAAGAATCTAAGATATAAGAATTATTTTGGGGGAAAAATCATTTTCTTATATGTAATGCCCGTTCGTAAATTTGAGATCGACTAGGAGACGAGAAAAATGCCATCGAGTTCTGATAGCACATGGAGATTAATATCTTGACCTTTGCTTTCGCGTTGTCGCACTAAATCAGAGGATCACAGGCTGTTCAGCAGTGAGAGAGCTCTAAGGTATGGAACACAAAATTAATAGCGTAAATACTATTTAGAGAAGGATATCTTTCAAAATTCGACAAGTCAAACCCTCTTGGTCTGATTTGCTTGTGATTGCGAAATAAAGTATCCATTCCAGTCTCCATTTCGTAGATATCACCGTTACACAGCTTGTTGATTATGGCAGCTGTCCATTGGTGATTTAAATGATGGTTGAGGACATACACAAAATCGTCCACAGTATATGTGCGTCTCGGGTCACATTTTGTCGGGGCAACGTTGTTACGGTAGCAACACCTCTTCACACGCTGTCCTCAAATCTTGACCTCTAAAATCTACGACGGGGGCGGATTTTTTAACGCGTCTAGAGATCTCCTAAGGTGAATAATCAATCAATTGGAGCAAAATTTCGCAAAATGTGTACTTGGGTCCATAACGAACGTTTTTGATACACGAGTTTACAGAGAATAGAGATAGCTGATCTGCTTGTTGTTAGCGAGAGTAAAATAACATCGGACCCATTCGAATGTTAATTTATCGCTGTAGTGAATGTCGCACACTTAGTGGGTCCGGAGTGGTAAGTTAGAGTTGAGTCCTGGAAAATCTGGTTTCGACGACCGAATATGAATAGAAGGATGATGCATTTCGGTAACATGTAGACACTGGTTGCATTCTTTCACAAGATTTTCAGCATAAATAGGTTTAAGAATAGGTATCTGTCAGGTTTCATTTTCATCTGAGAAATAAATAAGTTTGAGCACATTGATCCAGTCTAGGCCCTCGGGGTTAATAATTTCGATCTATAACATAACACCCCTTGAAGATCGTATTTTCCTGGAATGTAGCCTTGCATCGCATTGATACGTAGAGTTGCGCGATATTAGATATCGGAGCCAGCGTCTATCTGGAGCTCAAATGGTACACAATTAATACTTAGTTTAACGAATTTTCTAGAGTTAACATTTACCCATATTAATGAGTCAGTTCTGTCTCGTCTGACTTAATGCTCTCATGTTGTCGGGTTTTGTCTCGTTGAAGTGCTTGTAGAAGACTTTCGGTAGAAGCCCTCTTCATGGACATTTTCGCTGCGTTTCTGACAGCGACTTCTTCGATAGGTCAGTTTCAATGATAACGACGCCCTTCGCAAAATCAACATCTTAGGGGTGACAGATTCTGATATTCGTTGGATAATTATCAAATGAGGAGTGGTTCCCCTCGGTCGATAGATGATAGGTCATTTTCAAGTTAACGGGTCCGCTACGAGACTCCTGAGTCGAATCTCAGCATGACAAGGAGGTTGAAAACCAAGAATGAAAATGAGACATCTGATTTGGTTTTTTCGAGAGAACGAAGTCGGAAACTAGTACAAAGTCGGTTAACGATACCTACATGTTGGTGATTATTTTCATCTCCACGTATGATCAAGTTAGAGAGAGAATTGCTGTCACCAACAACCTGGCTTAACTTACTAATCATCTTTTCATAAGTTAGGCCGGTAGGATCCATCAATTGAAGTTTGGACGACAGATCGTGATCGCTTCTGTTGTAACAGCATGGTAATTTGAGTGGCGTGGAGGAGATCTACCATGTTGTTCTTATAAATATCACAGTATTAAGTGTACTATGTTGCAAAAGTTTCAAATATAAGAGGATTACGATGAAAAACACCCACGTTTTCCAAGTATGCTTTGGGATCCTTTGTCAACGTTGAGAAATTCATCTGAGTAAAGGTATTTCTAACGGTCAAAGAGATTCGGGATTCCATATCCGCGTAATTCGATAACTGCGCCGCCAATCTGTAGTAAACTGCTCTTCTCTGTGGGATACCATAATTGACCCTTTGATTCCCTAAAATATTGCACTAGTCACAAATACAACCCGGCGACAATAGTAATATTTTAAATCTCCATATGAAATAGATTTATTTATATTGTTTCGTTTGGTTTGTTAGTCCATTGTTTCTACGGTTGAAGAATTTGTACTATTTTATTCAAATAATGAGGCGTTTTGTTGTCAGTGCGGCGACAGTTGATTTTTTATGACGGCATGCGATTTTCCTTCTTATTTCCATCTTTGTCTCCTTATCTGCTTTTTTTGGGATTCAATATAGCAAATTTCTTCAATTCTGTTTAACTGGAAGCATTTATTTTGGGAAAATTAATATAATAATAAGCCCCGCTCACGTTAAATAGTCGTATTATTGAGTAAAACTCTATTATTTAAACGTCTAATGTAAAATTACATAGTAACTCTATGATGCGATCCTTTTGTGAATCAGAAGTGCAATAAGTGATAATTCTTAGTTTTAATGGGAATGAGTTAATTTAAACAATAATCATGCGTAGAGAGCGGCAGGATGAAGAAGGGATATGCACAATTTCATCTAAATTTATTTAAGAAACAAAGCAATTGCAATCTCTGCCTGGCGTGCGCTGGTGTAAGAAGGCATATGAAGTGAGGTTATTTTGACAGTTAAAAAGGATTTCATGATTGTAGATTGCAGACAGCTTTGTTGGTTCGCACCAATTTTGGGGTAAACGACAAGCCAGGTATTACTTAGTCTGTATGTCACTATCGTCGGACTTAAATACGTGGGGGAGTCTCAGAATTTGAAATGAAATTACTAAGTATTTGAAGTGAAGTTGAAGGTGAAAAATTGAGATGGATCATGAATTAAATGAGGGCGGAAAATTTCATACAGAATTATATTACAGTTTAAGTAAAAGACCACGATGAAATAGGTACACATCAATATCTTGCATTTAGTGGTGTGCTATCAGTGCAACACTGAGATCCAGATTAGATGGCATAATCATATTACAGTGTGTTCAAATTAATGTCCGATTCTCTTTGGGTCTATTTTAATTTTATTTTATAAATGCATTCACTCTTGCATATCTCCATTAATATTTTATTCTATCTATTGAACTGTTCTTGACAATCAAAAATTTTAATTCAATCATTGTGTCTGTCTTGACAGTTGACAAAGACTAGCACAGTTATTTAAGTGGCGAATCATAAAATTTGAATACTGAAATTTGAACCAATCGTTGATTAAATATTATAAAACTCGAATTCGAAAACCGCATGAAAGAGAACTCTTGAAAGCCTGGCTTAATCTCAAATCATTTTCACTCCCTCTCCATGTTATCATTTGTTTGAATTTCTATTAATCGGTTTTATTTGTTTCCCACAATTAAAAATGTAATCCTTTTCTTCCTTTCTGTGGATTATGCAATAACTATTCATGGTAGAACGTCTCATTTATTGTTAAAAAATTATATTAATTCCTGGTAGTTTACCTTGGGGGAAGTCTATCGAACTCTATCCTATTAAAATAATGTTAAATTTAACATTCCTTTGTCACAGTCATTAGAAGAAAAAATACACGAGAAGTGTAAGCCCAACTATACGAAGTAATTGACTGATCCGTGAGCTCACGAATTCTTGGATTTGAATTCATTTAGGAAATTGGAAGACAAAATTATATTATTTGAAACTCGAAATATTAAAACATCTACTTATAGAAGAAGGAGTAAGAAAGAGGAATGAGATAAATTCAATTTATTTTATTTGGAATATGCTCTTGTCTACAATTCGGTCTTTCCTCTGAACTAATTACTAGACAGATTTAGCATTCCCGTGTTTGGATGTGTTCCCATAATAGAAGTTTTAGAGTTCTTTTCCATACCGTGGGTTAGATATGATTGATGGGCAAGTGAACCACATTATGGGATAGGATCGGAACGCGGAAAATAACAAAGGTGTCCATCACGGGGTTATAGGATGGGAATTTGATTGCACAAAAATATTGTGATCAAGACTGTATATGAAATCAGGAATTCAAGTTGTTCATCCCTTGTAAGGAATACAGTGTCCAGATTTTCCAATGTCATATTTTTTTGTTATCAAATTCCTGGGTTTCTGTCCGCACTTTAACTGAAAGTTATTAATTAAAGGTCAACTGATTGATATGCATCTCTACACATCTCTGAGTAGGTAGATTAGATCATTGAGGACATTTCAGACTTAGAGGACGTAGAAGTTCAAAAAATTTTCATCTATTCTCTAATTTCCTCAAATTATTAGATTATAAGGGAGTTGTACTTATAATTAATTCAATTTTGCGGTACAAAATTCAAGTACTAAAAACCGGTCTTAGTTATTTTCAGTCAGATTCTTTCAAGCATCACCGTATGAATATCTTATTTAATGCACTTTTCTCAAGGTAGACGGGTAATTTGTTCTGACATCATTTCATGCCCTACATTAATCAAACATTCATATTTACGAATATGTTATCATGAAAAAATTGTAATTTTAATTTAATTGTTATGGGAGTTTTTGTGATATTTTCAACTAGTTCTAGGTACAATGTGTTTGAATTAATAGTGTTGCTTAGCGATTTTACCCTGTTTCTGATTGAATTGACCTAAAACTGTTTTCTATAGGAAATACAAAAGTTATTCACAAAGTGTGGCGCGATGCTTGAAATTTGTCAACTAACTGAAGAGGCAGAAAAGTTGATTTTTGAATAGGCCAAAACATATTATAATAATTTATAGTTCCATAGGGGTATTATTATACTACTGATTCTCGTTAACTTGAAAACGTCTCTTTGGATACGACAATAACAACCGTGAGAAGAAATTAGCCAGGTGGCCACTCATTTTCCTTTCATATATTTATTTTTAGTGAACGACTGTCAAATTAACTGAAGAGAAAAGTGTTCTATGGGCATAATCATTAACTAGACATTAAAATATTAAACATTGAGAAGAAAATCAAAATTCAGAGAAGATCATTTATCGTTAGCGCATTCTTTTGTTTGATCCAAATCTTTGATAAGATCTCTAAGGTGCTGGAGAAAGAGAAAGAGAAAGAAAGAGAGAAAAGGAGGAAGTTAGCAATGATTTCAAGAAGCTGTGGATTGGCTATTTACTCATAAGGAGTACAGTTCATTAAATAATAAACTAATGTCAAAGAATAACTTTTTTAAATCCATGATATCTGGATCCTGCTTGTAGATTGATCTAATTCCGTGGCCTGTTAAGGTTAATTTAAAAAGGCATTTTCACTGTGTTGAATCATAATGCAAATACACCACCTTCAATAGTAATTACATTATTATCTATCAAAATGGTACCGTATATGATAAAGAGTATGAATTAAACTGATCTATAAATAGCAAAGAGTATCTAAAGAATTCCTAATCCTCATTTCAGCTATGGTGATATCGTTCCGGTGACAGTGATGGGGAAAATATTCGGCGGTATTTGTTCACTTTCCGGAGTCCTTGTCATCGCGCTTCCAGTGCCTGTTATTGTCTCCAACTTTGCACGAATCTACCAGCAGAGTCAACAGGCAGACAAGAAGATCAGCCAGCAGGTAAATCGTGTGAAATTGACAACTTTATGTTTTACATTTTTTACGAAAATATAAAATTTTATTTACTTAAATATGTTAAAATGGTAACTGAATAACAAAAATGAATGTTCGTTTACGAAATGGTATCTTTTTTATTTATTCTGAGCAATTTTATTTATTTAAAAGGTATTTATTGCGGCATTTTAATGGATTCGCAGTGTATTTGAATGAAGGTCGTATTTACCTTAAAAGTCAATTTAATTAATTTCGAAATGGACGAATATAATTGGTTAATATTTTTCTACAAAAATTACTTTTTTGTTTCCATTTTATTATGTGTATGTTTATTAAACATATTTTTAAAGTGAAAATAATTTAAAAATGCATTTGAAAGAAACAAACTAACTCATCTAACTTGATTTTGTCGACTATATTTAATCTGTTAATTCATATTTCAATCTGCATTTAGGCTTCAATTATATCACTTTTCATTTCGTAGTTCTTTATCATGGCGTCTACGATTCTGCTCGGTACTTTGTATAACAAACCAATTGCCAATCTGTGTATCCTTCTCACTTATTGAATAGATAGATAAAATTTCGATATAAAAAAGAATCCGAATAAAGGAAACATTAACAGTGACTAATAAGGTATGCATAGAGAGTAATAAGAGGCTTATTTCATTCGTATTCTAGAGACTACGAAATCCCAGTGTACTCATTTGACAATGTCATACTTTCAAATATATTGATTTTTCCCTGTTTTATTTCCATGGTTAGTCATGCCACCTCAAAGTATTTCATCCTCTTGCAAAAAAGGACATATAATTATGATTAGTAGAGACATTTTAAACACAACTGAGATCAAACGGGCTCACTTTATTAGTGACATTATTATAACAAAATTACGCTTCCACGAATAAGCATATCTGAATTTTGATTTGATTGGCTGCAAACAATACTTCAATTTTTAATCAAATTCTATATTAATTTTTGTGTTTAAATAAGTCAGTTGAGATTGTGAGAGTGCAATCAAAGCAAACACTAAAGTTGTAGATTAGCATAAACTCTGGACAGTCATTTGTCACACTCCGCCGACCAACCTCATCAGATGCGGTGTTGACATTCAGAGCGTTAAAAATATGCGACATTCGGAACTAGAACATTTCTTTTCAATTCAATAAAGTTACAATAAGGAAAGAGATTAAAAGGTGTAAGCTTTACAATTTATTTCGAAAAATTTTTTAATGAGCGCCCGTAATAAATGCTCATTTATCAAAAAGTTACTATTAAATTGTGCTTATAACGATACTTTGCATAGATTGCACATCAAACTGTAAAATTTTTTACATCGGAGAAATATTTGAAAGGGAAAGCAGTTCAGAATCAGTCAAGACTGGAAATTAAGTTGAAATTGAAAACAGAATGAAGGCTTCTGGCGACTTGGGAGAGTTTGTAGCTTCATACATTAGATTCTACGTGGTTTCAGCGGTCGAATATCAGAATATTTCCCTAATTTATTGAAAAAATTCATGTGTGAAGCGTTCTGAGCTTATTGATTAGGTGTTTATATGAAATAATAGATCCGATTTATCAAGATAAAGCTACTTTATTGGTTTAAAATGCTAGCAAAATGTATTTAGCTTGAGTAAACTGAGAATAGCAGTACTCACTAATTTTAATTCAAGTGGACTTCAATAGGGGAACGCTTTTTTACTGATTTACGAGAGCTTGATTTGGCATAAATGTGTACAAATATGAATGATGAATATATTTGTAATATTGTCGATTTAATCGATTTGTTAAAATCAATAAAGAGGCGATTAAACATACATTAAAGTTTGTAAATAGTATTGGTCAAACAAACAAAAACAGTCTATGAACTCCAGAGATTACACATTTTGACGATTTGAAGGTATTCATTATTGAGAATTATGTCAACAAAAATTTTCGCTAAGCTCAAGATTTGAGTTGTCATTGGAGCTGTCAAAATTTACATCTACATAAGTGCTATTTTCTTATTTGCAACAAATTATAAAATATAAACTCTTTTAAAGAATGAACTTGAAAACTAAACTTAAGTGTATATTTTTTTGTTTTTTTTTTAAGAAATAAAAAAACTTATATTTTTATTAAAAACAGAATGCAACTAAGAGGGAATATGATAAATTTCACTTCATTTCACTTTTAAAAGGGAACTCAAAATGCTCCAGAAGTGCAAAATTAAAACCCTTGATATTAATACTAATGATCTATGAATTAAAAGCGATGGAGGTGTTCATTATAACTTCATTCAATTATAAAAATTCCATTATTTTATGTCAAATGTATGTTAAGAGCATTAGGACACCAGAGACGTATAGTGAAAGTTGTCAACAAAAGTATGTCGGAGAAAGTTTCCATCCAATTGCATTGCAGCGCTCACAAAAAATGCAGTTTTTCAACATTTTTTGAATTTTAAAAGCCAATAAAAAGAGATAAAACCAATCTCCCAATAACTTTCGGTTTTAATTTTAAAGGTAAGCACTAATTTTTAGTGCTGTTATGTACATTTTATTTCTAAATAAAGTATTTCTTATTCATTATATAAATAAAATTCAGTTTCAAGAATTGAAACTAGTTGATTTGTTTATAACCCTGCTTCTTAATTTTTGTTTAAGTTCTACGAAAAGACCGTTTTTAGATCAGAAAGTTTTTGAAGATTCGGTTTCAGGAAGTATATAAACATGGAATAAACAACTTGGAAATCTTCTCATTAGATACCAGAAGGTCAAGAGAAATAGGGACTGTAACCGCTTATCTAACACATTATGCTGCCTGATGTATTTATTTGCATAGTAATTTTGAAATGAGAGAGAAGAATGAAAGAAATGAGAGGAAAAGTGACCTTGTGAAGATAGTTTACAGAAATAAAAATTAAGAATTAAAGATAATATTTTATATTTGAAAAACTCGACCTCCTGTTTTTCATTCCATTTGACCAATAGGAATTGTATAAAGGTGAAATCAAGGATTCTGCCTAATCTATTGTTCATATATTTGAAGTACTATTTCCAATACTATAAAATTTATTATTTATATCAAAGTAGAGTTTCTAAGCCTTGGAGACAAAAAACTGAACTCACAATTTCGTGCAACCTAAAGTGTATTTTATGATTTTCCTCTTTCCGCTACTAGGCTTTAAAGGCAGCTCGATTTAAAATCATTGCAAGAGAGCAAAAATCCACTTTTCTGATGGGAAAACGGCTGGCGGAGTTGCATATGAATGCAATGGAAGCAGAAAATGATTTCTGTGAACAAGGCAGTCGGAGTAATAGCGGTCGTGACGGAATTAAAATTATTAACGAGAGCAACGATGCAGCCACCATGGAGGATAAAATGCATACCGACCATATGAATGTTGTTCGAAATAGATGGAATCCTGTGCCGAAATCAAATTTGGGTGATGAAATGGATAATAAAGGAGAATTGATTAGTACTACTCATGAAGAAATACTGAATCTCCTACCAGTTACAGAAAAGATCACTATGAGTCCTCCTCAACTGCAACATTATCATCTTCTCGTTTGTCTCGAACGGCTAATAGTAAGTTAATCCGTTAACCACACACCGCAGATCTGTCCACAAATCGGTTACCTTAATGTAATGCTAAACTTTTATACTTACTAAAATTTTCCAGGGATAAAATGTTGTTTAAATGAATAAATTAATAATACTTCAGAAATTTTATTACACCTAAGTTGTGTTAAATGCTTAGTAATAAAAATCATTAGGGAAAAAATTTTTCAAAATTTATTTCTTATTTTTGACTAAAATTACTCGAAGAAATTTTTAAATAAATTGTTTATATTTCTTAGCTTAATTGCAAAAAATATGATTTTTCGATAGTTTAATATTTGGTTAAAACCTCTAGAAAGAATGCAGTTGTTTAAATTGGTATAAATATGTAACTCCCCATCTTAAAGGAAACCGAGCGAAAACGGTGAAGTGCAAAGCTGCCACATCTTTGTGAATATTTGCGGAAAATAAACCAATGTTTATTCACCTCGGCGGGAATCACCGTTTCTTGGACGTAATGATAAACAAGGAATTCCAGTGCCAATATTCTGTTATATTAGTTTTACATGCGGTTGCAAAATGTCACACATCAAAACTTCATCACTAATGTTGACACCAATCTACCGTCAACTCCTCAGAATTCGTTAAAAAAGCAGTTGAAGATGTTCTTCGAGCTGAGAGCTGAAAAGAAGTGATCAACCCTTATTCTATGAGCTAAATCTCCCTGCTCTTTCCGAAAACAATCTCCTTACTGCTGTAGCTATGTATGCACTTAACCTGTAGTTACGGGGCCACCAGTTTATAGCGGCAGATGGCTAACAGTAAATGAAAGAAAAAGAACGACAAGGATTGCGTTGACCAGGTTTTATTGAACAAAGCTCAGTACAAAGCCTCAAGGGAAAATAGGGAATTGGAGAAGAAGGATTGAGCAACGAGGGATGTGTTGGACGAGTTAGGGTCCGGTGTGTGTGCGTTGTCCGTGTGTGTCTGATGGAGGCTATTTATAATCGACACTTTGGGTGAGGACACGGATAAGGATATAATCGTATGCATGCTTTAATTGGTCGGGACGATTGTAGGAAAAGGAAGGGCCAGTGCAGACAAGACTGGCTAATAGCAGGGCTGACCATGCGGTGTCTGCTACTATCGTCCGAGGTATGCTTACCTTTTCCGGGTCGATGAGACATAGACCAGCTGAGTACACACGACGTTTGTTTAAGGAGTGTTTGGGTCAGGAAAGGTCAAAAGCTTACAGAGATAGCTTATGAGGACAAGATAATCAAATTTGGTGATGATTAGAGATGATGTAAGATAAATATTTCGGAGAAGAAAGAATTCATCCTTCAAACCAATTCGTATATCGAACATTGTTCCTATTGGTAAACGAATCTGTATATGAAAATTTGACAATGTATTTCAGGAACTGTCGTAAATACCTTTATAGTTTAAATAAATGTACGTTTTTTCTATTTTAGTAAATAGACTGTTGTGATTTTGATAAACTATGCAAAATGCTTAGGTAATTTAATTTTTTCAGGTTTAATATGAGCGAAACTTTGCAACAATGAACATTTCATTAAATTTTTTACATTTTTAAAGTATTTTTATATGTTACACTGTTTTCATATAGATAAACTTAGAATATATTAAAAAGTTGGCTGAAAAAATTCCTTATTATCAATTTCTACTTAAATGATTAAGTCTGGATTAAAATAAAAATAAAAATTAATAATTATTAAAATTAAAGATAGTTTAATTTTGTTTATTAATGTTTCAGGGTCGAAAACCAACTAGTGAAACGAAATCGGGTGTTTAATCAAATACACTCCGTTGTAATATACTTCCATAGTAAGTTTCTCTTAAATTAATGATAAAAATTAATAAATAATCTTAAATAATTTGTTTACGGGCAATTAAGTAAAATCAATTAACAATGGTTATGTTAATTTACCTCGCTTTAGTAAATGTTCATCTTTTTCACAGATATCTTTTGTTTGACACGTGGACATTCACTCGACTTTTGCCCGATGGGTTTGATAATGTACGATTCGACTGGAGAATATTTATGACTCCTTTATTATTAATTCCCACCCTCGCAAAATTTTCCCGATAATTTCTTTTCTTAGTCCCATCATTTACTCAAAGCTACAAAAAAATATTTTCATGTTATTTGAAACAATGTTCTTATTATCCGACTTCTTATGGCTGGTGAGGTACTAATTTGGTGAATGTCAAAAGTAAGTGCATAACCCTTGCGAAGTTGATGTAATTTCTAACTTACCGAACTCCGATTTTGATAAGAGAGGGTTATGATCATTGATGGCTACTTATAAAATCAGAAAAATAAACCAAATGGGTCAAAATTGCACCCGGTTGACTACAAAATTGATTCCTTTGGGGTGCAAAATGCAAATAACGATGAATATTGGCAAATAGTTTAGTTGCCAGGGAGATATAGATAGGACTAAAATGGAAAAAATAAATCATCACAAAGAAAAACAGAGATTAAGTGTAATACCACTGCATCTCCAGGGTCATGAGCAACCTCATTAGTTGCTCTATTAAATGAATTAAGAGCGCATTTCTCTTACCAATAAAGTCTGTTTTTTCCTGTTTGAGGTAGCAAGTATTTATTGAGCAGGACCGCTTATTTTATCCTAAACAAAAAACAACCTATCAATCTTTGTCCTTGAAGCCTTCTGATTCATAATATTTTCATGTCGATTATGCATTTTAACTGTATTTTATTCGTGCAAGGACTAGGGCTTCAGATTCTCCCTTAACTCAGCACAGCCATTTTCCCTGCTTCACCAGTCAAGAACGTCAAATGCAATCTTGATTTTTTGGCGAATCAGAAATTAGGCAACAGAAAATGTTAACCATTTCCTCCTCCTTGAATAAAAGTCTACGAAAAAACAAACGCAGCCCTCTTTAACTAAAAAATGACAGGGAAGCAATTCAATCACTTTATTTTATTACTTAACATCATTTATTATTTTTCGTTGTTAGTAAAATAAGAATTGTTTTATTTTTACAAAATAAAAAGGTTTACAAAACTTATTTCATGAATATATCATATGATTTTGTAAAAAAATAATTTACTATCAAACAATTTTAGAAATTAAAATTAATGCGCAAATTTTAAATATTTTGTAATTTGTTTTCAAATATGTGTTATCACGTAAAGTTTTAATTCAATTACACCTTATCGTAAGATAAATTCAAAAACTGCTACCAGATGGCCCAATTTACCAACTAATGCATTTAAAGTCTCATGTATTTCTGAATTCCAAATGTTTATTATTAATTCAATAATTTCGAGAGCATCATAGCTTCTTAAGATTCACAGAAATTAATTTACATTGACTGTTTCAATATTTTTACTTTCTACAAGCCAACAGTCCAACGGAAGAAAAAGGAAAACACAGGTTCTCGTTGTTATTAGTGAAAACAAATTACATTTTAACTTAAACAACGTAAAAATAGCATAATTCATATTAAATTCCATAAATAATTCAAGAGCTAAATGTTATTTTCAATAATAATTTTAAAAAAAACACGAAATAAAACATTTTTTAAGTAAAACATTTACTAATTATTAATATTTGTATTTTCACCTTGAAAAATATATAACTAATGACTACGCAAGTTAATGAAATATAAATGTTTAATAATACTAAATTTGCTTTTGTATTCAAAGCGGAATTAAAATTTTGTAATGATATTTAACTTTATTATTGACAAATATGCATAACGAGGAGTTATGGGGAGTCGTAACGATAAATGATACGCAATTAGGCTATTTTTAAAGACTGCTTTTATTTAATCATTGTAACTATGCCAATTCTCCTTGGATTTTGTAAAATTCAAAACTATTACAAAGTTGAATTTTAAAATTTTAACTGGTTTGTTGGCTGTCTTATCTTTCCGCCCTTGGCAGTAGGAGTAATTGGAGTGAAATGACCTGACAAAATTAAATTTACCGTTCAACAGATTTTCTCTATAGAGGGCATAACCTCACCCATTGAACTGGGAATTAAATGATAAAGATTGAGCATTAAGATATCACATGTTGCAAACTTTGTGAATGCAGGAGCAGATCAATGTTGCTGACCTCTATATAGTAATTTTCGGGATGACCTTATTCAGAGCCTACTCATTACAGACTCACCTCCACTGAAGTCTCCTCATTTTTGAAACAATCAATAGTTGAATGAAAGTACCTTAAGGTCACTGCCTACTCAATCAAATTTGCAAATAAATATAATATAATAACTTATATATTAAAATCTTTTGTGTCAGCTCAGCTTTGTTAAGTTCATATTGACTTATTAAGATCATGTAAGGTGCTGTCTTTTGGTCTTTGAAAGAAGAAAGGAACTGAAGTGTCAAGGTAATTTTTAATTAAACAACCGGCCAACGAACACTTAAAAAAAGTGGATATAAGTTTAGTAAGTAATCCAAGAGATAAATTATAAAATTTTAATTGTGTAACAGTCAAATGCCAATCAAATTGAATATTCTGCAACACGAATTTGAAAGTCTTCCGAACTAACACTTTGCCGCTCTTTTTTTGATACCCTCCACTTATTCCTCTTTGAACTTTAAGTTGCTCTGCCGCAATGGAAAATTGTTTGAATTTTCTAAATTACTGTTATTTTTAGATGAATATTTTATAATCTTTGTGTCACTGTCTACGAAATGGATGAAAAATATGTTATAATTTACTCGAAATTGCTAACTGAACAAATAGGTAGTTACACAGATTCACAACACTCATGTCAATTCAGAATGAGCAAAATGAGATATGATCATGCTTCAATTACAATTGAGTATATGATAACCCCACGAAAAGATAAAATACTTCAAATTCTATACGCATAAATCATGGGGGATAGCTATTGCTTTGAACAATCTGATAATCCTACGGCTATTATATTAGAGGTCAAGGTTTGATTGCTATCTGCGCACGCCCAGTGAGAAGAATGGCCAACTGCAATGGTTAAACATAGAATATGTCAGAATTCAAGTTTCTCAATAGAGAGGCGTCATGATGACACTCTCTACCCATGATAAGCGTCGGAAACTGCTATTATAAATAGGCTGGAAATTGGTTCTACCATAAGAAATAACAATTTCTTTTATTTACAAAGTATTATATTTCAGTAATTATAGGTGTTTAAACTGAAAGTAGCCAGCAGTCGGTTTAACAAGTGAAGCTATTAGTCGGTTCTCTGACCTCTGATTTGGTTATTTGATAAGACAGCTTTTGGAGTTCTTATTGGATGATGAAAAAGCACTGAGGAGATCAAAAGCTACAGATCATTCGGTTTGCCTGCTTTTCAAAATGAACTGAGCAGTATGTATGTATGGAAGTGTCTGTTTTGCCAGTAATGACACGGAAACAATGTCAAAATGATCGAATTTTGGCAGATTTTCCGATGTGCATCCCGACGATGAAACAGAAGTATTTCAATTTGTTCTTATGGTTAACAAAAGTGAAATTTCATGTTTACTTGGACCAGTGTATTGTAAACATG
Source organism: Hymenolepis diminuta (assembly GCA_900708905.1). Classification (NCBI taxonomy): domain Eukaryota; kingdom Metazoa; phylum Platyhelminthes; class Cestoda; order Cyclophyllidea; family Hymenolepididae; genus Hymenolepis; species Hymenolepis diminuta. The sequence goes on along the minus strand of CAADRB010000005.1, from coordinate 2,111,389 downwards.
AGTTTTTGAAACAACATTTAATCTTAAAGGAACCAATTGAGATTATCGTGCCCCGTATTTACACCGTTTAAAAATTATTGGAATACATTAATTACAATCTACTCAATCATCAGAATTAAATAGAATATTTGGATAACTTTAAAAAATAATAAAAACCGGAAAATAAATACTGTCTGAATGAACAATCATTTAGAGAATAATATAATAATGTCTTAGTAAGTAAAATATATTTCAAATTGTAGCTGAAGAAAATTAAATTTTGTCGAACAATTTATTTACTCCGATTTGTACTTAAGCGGGTCGTTTTCTTTGCCACGGCGTCGAATGCGGTAAAAGGGGGAGAACAAGCTCCGAAGGAAGACTTTGATTCAAACGTTAGGAACCACACAAATAACTCTATTTATTAGAAAGTCCCGAAATTATTTAAATGCTCACTTTAATTTTTTTAAAAAGAATATTGTTTTCAGTTATATTATATCGATAAATAATTTGATTTAATCTTATTAACTAATGCCAATGAAAATTCTTTATATCGAGTTCAAATTGAGGACTAACAAAATAGATATGTACTGCAAATTAAGATCTCGAACTGAGCTATTTCGGTATGATATTATTAAGTTAAAATATGAGTAAAAATTAAGTAAAATAAATAAAATAGCTGTTTTAAAACAGAATAAACATTTGTAAATATTCATTAACTCAAGAATCGATTTCCTGAAGAACTAAACTTTTCTACTTGACGTTTTAATGGTGGATTTGGTTTTGAAATTCGCTTATTTTTCGGTAGGTATGATGTTATAATCCGCATATATCTTAGTGGTGATTTGACCTTATAATTTGATAAATTAATAAATGAGATGTGTCTCTATGAAATTCTTTGCCTACAAGGGTTCTAATTAAGACCGTCTTTATGTTGATAAAGGGCATAATTGGGCAGAAAAATAAAACTTTCTTGTATTCATTTATGCACATAATTAAATACCAGGCTGTTTACACAGCAGACAGAGCTCTTTTAACTTTAAATATTTTAGATATTCTTTATCTGCCATGTTAAAATGTAAGAGGTGGGATCATTTGCCCCATTAACCACTGAAGAGTGCATTAAAGTGGCAAACCTGATATTTCTTGAATAAAAAATTACCAGTTAATAAAATTTTTTGACAAAAATTTGCTGCAATTTAGCGTACAATTCGTGAAATTTGAGCAAAAACGGCTCATTAAGTAAATATCGTACAATTCGAGTACAAAAGTCAAATGAAGTAAGACTCTTTGATACCAGAACGTAGCTCTCAGTATCTTTTTGGTCCCCTCCCCTTTATCAGTTATTGGATTCATAGTTAAATATAGTGTAATAATGTTATAGTCTATCGGACCCACATCGATCGAATAGATGGAATAGGTCAAGTCACTCATCTCACTAGATCAGTTCGGAGGTGGCAGGCAAGCCACCCCAATTTATAAATAAGTAAATTAGGTTTATATACAAAACATTTCTTTGTTAGACGTCAGTCATGTCCCGTTGTCGATGATAGACATCTGTTTAGCTACCTATGTGCAAACACGTAAGTACACAGCGGGACCACCCGTGGACACGGTATTGGAGATCTTGTCGCCAGCTAATCATTTCTAATCGCTATAGGTTGATAGACATCCGCTAGCTATAGCATCTCCCATCGAAATATGAGATATCCATCTTGGAGATTCAAGACAACCCCTTTGGTCGGCCATGACGTTGTCCTGTGTTTTGCTGGCGTTGTGGTCTCTTAAGTTGAAAAATAAATGAGAACTGTTTGGGTAAAATATTATTTTCTCATATTTAGCATATAGTCACTTGCCTCCCACAACTGAAGGGTATCATTTTTTGTACTACTGCGAATAATAATTATCAGAGTAATCTTCTTGTTATTAGAGTGTATTCTAAATGAACACTTGCAAGTTCTCTCTCATGACAATTGTCACCGCCAGTTTAACTTTAATGCCTTCTGTTGTAAAAATCAATGAGGTAGCATGACTTATCAATCAAATTAGCTAAATCAAATTACCCACTTATCCATGTATCAAATCGTGCAAATTGAGTAAAAGGAGACTTTGTTATTTCAAATTGACTTAACCCATTTAATACCAATCAACTCAGTGCATCCATAATTTAAATACAATAAATCTCTTGACATTCTGATTGTATTAAATCCTCCCACGCGTCTCCAGAGGTATAAAACATTTTAAAATTGTCATGAGGATTATTAAAGTTGGGCATATTTTTATCGGTGATGTTAAAATAACCACACAGTTACTATTGCAACATTTTCAGACTTATCGATTGTTTTAACTGATGTTTCAGGAAAAAATTTCGAATAAATAAGGGATTTTTTTTAACAAACAAAATAATATTTCCTTATTAATTACGCAATAAATGATTTCCAGGTAATGTGTATGAGTAATATATTTTAACCGCAATGTGCTAAGATGCGGTGAAAATAAATTTTCAGATTCCTTTATTGGGCATTATTTAACACCATTTAATATAATAAAGCAAGATTATTATATTTTTAGTTCAGTCATTTCTCATACGCAGATTTTAGAATCTTCCAGCATTTTTCCAACCGATTTTGGCGTATTTATTTAAAAAATAAATATTTTAATAATAATAGCTCCATAAAATGAGATCGTTTCATCACCGACTATTACAAGAATTTTATGGTGATCGCATTTGTAACAGTTGCCTACAATAGTCAATGTCTTAGTTAAAAATTACAATATTTCATTGGGTGGAAGCATCTAAAAACTAGCTGCAAAAAATCATTCACTTGGAAATGGGCGGATGCGCAACAAAAGAGTCCTGCAAAAAATGATCTTTGGATAGACATTGAGAGCTCTTTGATACTCAGGTGTAAAGTTCAAAGCTATAAGTCCCAATGAAATCTGTTCGAATTTAGAAAATGGTTTTTATTAAACTCCAATGTTCAAAAAGTTTTCAAATTTTTGGGAATCCGGTTGGACTGTTTTTAAAAATATAATTTCCTTAAGTCAAAAGCCTAGTAATATGGTATAGTCTTAAAAGTTGGGTTATAACAGAGTGTTGGAGTTAGATAACAACCAACGGTTTGCAGCTAACGAATTACGACAACAATAACAGTCACCAATTCGTAGCTGTTTGAGTAAGAGCTAACAACAATTGTGAAGCAGGACACCAAGAGTTGATGAGACCAAAAATGTATTGAAGGAAACCACAAGGAGTTTGAGACGAGTGACAGAGAGGGAGAGAGAGAAAGAGAGAGGAAGGGGAGCGTGCTGAGGAAGAGAGGAGATGAGCCGCAAGCGTAGGAGTCCGCAACTGACCAGCGTGTGTTGTTCTTGTGTGGG
>CAADRB010000005.1:2050447-2107932 GCA_900708905.1 Hymenolepis diminuta | reverse complement strand
GAGGGGGGAAAATCGATGGGCGCGTTTGGACACGGCAGACGGGGATTATGCGTCATAAGGACATGAANTTGGACACGGCAGACGGGGATTATGCGTCATAAGGACATGAAAGACGTCACTCCTATTTCGTGTATGAAATACCGATGTAATATCACTGAGACTGCGAATTGATAGTAATTATGGAAAGGGATATATTTTTTTTTTCACTCGTTTCAGTAACAATCAGTTCTTATGAAATTATTTTATTGCTGTTCTCTGGGGAATATTAAGGCAACGCTTTGAATGAATTTTATTTTAATTAAATAACTACGAATAATTTAAATTCTAATGCACTATGGCAATGAGATAATGATAAAATAAATAAATTACTCAAAGTTATAATTAATTGAATTTTTATCTTTTTCTTTATCACCGAATTGTGTGCCAAAACAGATAACACTAATAATGATTATTTTATTAAATAATCAAACTTACTGATCGCATAAGCGATGACTATATCATCATTCATATTTATTCTTATTTACTCCTTCACACTTTTCCCAAAAATTATTAATCCGCTTCAAATATTGAGTGTTTTGGGGCGAATCTTCTCTATTTTCACAGACCTATGAGGTGAATACATTAGTGGTTTACATATCAGAGTTCAAATTTCAAGATGTGTTCCCAGAATTGCAGCAGCCTAAAGTTTTATCATAGCAGATTTGATGTAGCCTTCATGTTATTTAAATTGTGTAACCGTTTCTGACTTCTTTTGTAAATATCGCAATCCTATATCTTAATAATCTGATAATGTATACCAAGGTCGCATCCATTGGTTCAGTGTTGGTCTTCAATCTTTACGTCTTGATTACAATGAAGATTGACTTATGTGAAGAAAAAATTACCTTTCACAGATCTTAAAAAATTGTGCGAATGAAACAAGTGGCATAGTAGTGAAGCTTCCTTGCTAAATTGACTGCAAATCGGTGATTCAGTTTTCAATAAATCCTTTATTACTGCAAAACTGCTATTTATGTTTCAACAGTAAAGGCAATTTATGCATGCAACTTAGGTTAATAGACCGGTTTTTCTCAAGAAGTGCATAGATTCGTGCTCCCAGAAGGTTGTAACTTCACCAAAACGTTTATGGATTATTTAACTTAAAAATCTCCTCCTTACATAAAAAAATGGCTGTTCGAAGAATCTAAATTATTTATTATGAAGAAGAATTCATTTAATCTTATTTGGCACAAATAATTTGAAGTAAATAAGTGTAAATTTAAAGAACTCATCAACAATTGACATACAATCCATACAAATAAACATTTTCAAATAAGTTTTTAATCAGTAATGATTTTAAACTGTAAAAGGGACATTCTGGGCTGTAAATAAACACAAAAGTTCAACTTTTATAATCACATATTTCTTTAGAATACTTATAAATGCCGAATTATTTGAAAAAACTGACCTTTAATTCTAACCAATAACTTATATTTGCCAAAAATGAAATCAGCCGTTTTAGAGAAAGTGTCTTAGATATATTACCGATTCTTCTGATAACTCAAACGTTACAGTGAAGTAAAAATTACACTATGTGTTGATACCACGTAGATAATTTTATATTTAAAACTGAATTTTAAAATACTTAACTTAAGCAGAATGAAGTTTCTCAAGGTCATTCACATCATGAAATATACAGACATGAGAGGCGAACTCGTAAACATAAAATTAGCTAAATCTCTGTCCTACTAGCATGAAATTTCAAATAAAACTCACATAAAAGGTTCATCAGTCATAAAAAGCGCTATAATTTCGTTACAAAGTTATTATTTTCCATTTCTTCATCATAATTGATAGCGGTTTTCCATTTATGCAATTCCCCAAAGCACATACTTTACTTTAATGAAAATAATTCTCTTGAGAATTTTGAAATACGGCACTCTTGAGAACTATTTAAACAAGAATGGGAATGGAATTTCATTTAACAAGAAAACAGCATGCTAAGACGAAATCAAGGTAAGCTAATTTGTCGAGATAACAAATAACATAATGAAAGATCTGTACTTATTTCACTTTATTTATTCTAGATATGTAAGTTTATATTATGAAAAACCAAGTCAGAGAAATTCTTCCTAAGATGCTGACTATACCTTTGCGGAGTTTGCTTGCAGAGGCCTCCTCAGCCAATCAGTAATCAATATCCCCACCACTTAGCGTTGTTTGTATTTAAGGACCAAGCTCGTGGACAGCGACCCATAAGTAGCTCTTTCGCTTGAATTTCTTACTATCTCATCTGATACGGTGCTCTGTTAACATAATAAAATTCTTACTATCTTATCGCCTACAAATCTATAAACCCACTCTACTTAACACCTTTCGTGTTCTCACTACTTTGGGAGCAGCAGACTCTGTTAGACGCTATCTGGACTGCTTAGGAGGATTACCTAGCTGTAGCAAAAGGGTTTATTTGTGTAGCATCCGCTATACAAAATGCAAAATTGTCATTGTTGGTTGTCAAAAGTCAATCAACACCTTAAGATAACATTAATGGGCTTCTAAGTAATCGGATATTATGCTGAATTTTAGCAATTATAATAACTTAAAGCAGCTACTGGGAAGTTCTTTTAATAGAAATTTAAAGTAAATACGGATATGCACTTTAAATCACGTTTTAGTAAAATTTTAATATGAGAAAGAGACTCAATCACACGTACCGGGATAGTTCGATATCCCATTTGTTGCTCTCTGGATAGTTATTTAAGCAATAAGAAAGACTCTTCATATTACTTCGGTAGAATTAATTGCATTGATGTTTTTGAAAAAGTCTCCATCAATACATGAATGTAAATTTGCAAACCAAACGCCGTTTAAACATAGCAGTGTGTTAAATTGTTTGTGGCTTTGACAATCAAAAAATAGTGTGAAATATGTAGCCTAGACTTTCAAACTCTTCAAACATAGGATTAAAATTCATCCCTTTATCACATACCCCCGTTATCCTCCTGTGCCCGGTCAATTGGGCATCCTCCTCAAAAAATTTCGGTTTCTAAATATCAATCAATGAAAAACTGCCATTTCGTTCTAATTTTTTTCTAAATTTATACATCATTGTAATTTCTTCAACCACTAAAGCTGTTGCTACAACGAAGGGATTTAAATAACCTTTTTAATGTATCTATATAATATCGTCATGTTATCGGAAAGAAGCCTGTGTTAGGTAGAATTGTATTGGCAGGTATTATTTTGCATAAGAAATACATTTTCCTAATAAATTTTCCCTCAACCCGAGCATTTAATTAATATGGCCGAATAACAGAATATATATATATATATACATATATATGTATTTTAAGGTATTGGAGGATTCTCCAGAAACTTCTTAGCATTTTGAGTAATATTAGTTAATTCATTTGGATCAAAGAAACTCGTGTTTACTTTAGTGGGTTTTCTTGAACTGTTTTCAATATGTTTCAATCAGAGGCTATTGATTAACGATTTGTACATACCTCTCTCGCGATAACTGATAATTTGTACATGCTAAATCTTACAACACGGTGGTTACAAGACGGTCAATACTCAAACTCCCCCTCATTCCGCATATTATTCTTTTCTCTCTTTCTACATTTTCCCATCTTTCTTCCATTGTCCTCGTGCAAAGTAATCTGGTTTATTCTCAACGCTTGACTTTCTAATTTGAAAACTGCGATTGTTTACCATTTGTGAAAGCCATTGTATCAGCCGTAGCTTTGGATGAAATGTGTGCTGCATGACTCTATTTCCTTTTATCAGGTCTTGATTTTCCGTTGCCTCATTTATGGATCCTTTGAAGTTATAACCATGATTCTCAATCTTCCCAAATGATATTATAGCGGCTAATGGTTAACAGCAGATGAAGGAAAAGGACACCAAGGATTGTGTTAGACAAGATGTATTGAACAAAATTCGGTACAAAGCCTCAAAGGAAAGTAGCGGCTTGGAAGAGCAGAGGGGTATGGCGTTTATTGAACTGTTAGTGTCCTTTTGTGTGTGTGTGTGTGTGTCCGGGATCATGGGTCTTTTTTTTATCGACGCTTTGGGTAAGGACATGCATAGAGATATGTATGCGTGTTTTGATTGGTCGGTACGATTGTGGTGGAAGGACAGGCCGGTGCAGGCGGGACCGATTGATAACTAAGCTGACTAAGCGATGTCCTTTCCGATCGATGAAAAGTAGGCCGGTTGAGGACACACGGTGTTTGTTTTGGAGTGCAGTGGATAACAGGAAAAGGGTGAGAACTTACAGACATAATAATAGGACAAGATAGTTAAGTTTGATGAGGAATGGGGATAATATAGAAAAATATTTCGGTGAGATGGGGTTCATCCTTCAATATCAACTTATTTGCAGTGAATATGCACCCGTGTATAAAAAAGCGTGATCCTTTTCTACCTTACAGACAAGCCCGTTGCTTGTAGAGTCTACAGAATTCAACGTTGCCACTTTCCTTTAAAGGTAGTGTTGTTGCACTCAACGCCACTACGATGGAAATCTGTCAATTTTACTCGCTATTTGCTACACATCGTATATATAGCTGTGACGGCTGAGGTGAAACATCTGAGTAATTTTGTGCTCAGAATTATCTGTATTTTTATATTTCGGTCAACCCCCTTTAAACCATCAAAGCTTAGAAAGTGTAATTGGGTGATTTGAGATTGTGATATTTAATGTTTGCCAAATGTGGTACGTGTATAAGGTGATTATCATTCTGTCGTTTCTGTATCAACTTGCTCATTGCCGTATTTGAAATCACTTAATAGGACCACACTGGCCTCCATATTGAGACGCCTAATTTAATTATTGCTTTTCTTGACTTAAAGAGTCTATCTGAAATCCCATTTTGGCGTGAGAGGCAAGACATTAAGACCCAGCTGAGAGAGAGAGAGAGACCAAGACACAGGAAAGTGTTTTTAAAGTCTTACTATCACCGCATATATTTTAGACTGATGCCAACACACAGGGGGAATCTGGATTCAGTCCAACTGGAGGTAGTGTGTATAAAAGAAACAACTCATCAACTAACACCTTAAAGTCGTCACGTTAAAATTTTGAACGTAATTGCTAACGCAAGTCTGTCACATATTTAAAACATTTGATCTATTCAAGTGTCGAAAAGTTGAACAAGATGCAAGAAAGCATTGTTATGCAAATCAGTAAGCATGCAGTTCTCTCGATTTGTAGTTAACCCATTCATCATACCACTGCTTATGTACGTAACCCTCAAGATCAGTGCTCGAGACACTGTCGTCACTAATCAGATTTTAGGTAACTGCGAGGTGATTGGTCCGTGTATTTTCAAACATTGACTGAAATTTAATTACTTCCCAACTTATACATATACATAGACATAATTCCAATTTTTGTAAATGCCCAAGGCCATCTAATTCTTAATCTTTGTCCCTTTCTTCATCACCTTTTTTCATAATTTAGTGTTTAGAAAGCTGGTTAGTAAAACTGAAGTCTCCCTGGGCCACGATTAATTGTGATTTGGGTCGTTTCTGATTAATACACACTACTGCTCGGAATATATCCATATAGCATTCGATATCTAAAAATAACATTATTTCCAGCAAAATAGGAAATGACGCATCAGAATTACTCTTGAATATATTACACACAAAACTCAAATTATGTGAAATTTTCCGTTAAGTAACTAGAACACTAGCAAAGTTTTAGTAGTGTGTTTTGCATGATTATTTGTTATCTAAATCTGGGACAAAGCGATTACTTTAATTCATGAAAAGGAAATTTTTTTATGGTGTAAACAAATCACTCTACAATCATCTTCCTAAAGAGGTAAAGTTGACCATTGTGTACCACCCCTGCTAGTTGGATCACTCCCGCCAAGTACATTTCAGAGTGTAAGAAAAAATAATTCAAAATTCCTAAGGAGGACTTTTTTGTGGTTGAAATTAACCAACAGTTGAAAAAAAAATAATTTGATCGATTAAAATATTCACTATTTAGTAGTTATTGTTATTTAATATGGGACAGATGAAAAGCCTTTGCGTATCATTCATTAGGAAAGCATATTAAGAAGGAAGGAACAGCAAACAGGTCCAATAAGGGTTTGTAATTAGGTACTAAAGTGAGAACATGACAATTTTTATGTGTCCATATTTTTTTAAGGGAAGGAGTTAATTTGCAATGCCTTTTGTTCAATCTTCATTATTCGACTCCCCGGTTCATTAATTTGGTTTTTTCCAAACATCAAGTGCTGAATGATCAATTATTCAATAATTAATTTAATACTTTTGTTCAGATATTGAAAAAGTCCGAGTATTCTTACATGATATTCAGCTTACGTGACCTTATCAAAGCAAAGTTGAGATAGCAACATAATGGTCTTTTTCAAGTAATGTTTGCTTTATCGATTCCCAATTTCTCAATTTTGCATCCCTTCAACTTGTCACCCACATTACTTACATACGAAGTTTTCTAACCGATTGTTTTATAAAACATAATATTAAAGATGATATCTAGGTTAAACTACCATTAAGGGAGCTCCTAACATCGCAGTAAATCCTGATATTTTAAAATAAGGTCATAAAATTGGCAAATTATACCTCTTACCTATTAATTATACAACACAAAATCAAAGGATTAAAACTCTCCTGATGCCTTGTATTTATTCTCAACTTATACTCAATCTCAGCTCTATCACTCCTTGATCACTTACTTTGCTGTTCTCAAATTTTCGATTAAAATTTGTCGGTTTTAGCAGTACCACGAGCAAAAATAAAATTTAAATAAAATTAACTTTTATTGTGAATGTTTTCATATATCATAGTTTCAGTAAACTGATTCTGCCAGTACTGTAATTTACACTTAATCGATGTATTTTGAGAAGAATTAAATGGTCTAAAAATTACACCTGAAGCCGCATCTATTACTAGACACCTTTTAAGGAACTTCAAGCGTCTTTTACACGCCTAAGTGCGATGGTTAATTAATAATTAATACAAAATTATTTGCAGCTTCTGCTTTTAGAACACCTGAAAGCAGTTCGTAATAAGTTACAAAATAAGAATATTTCCTTTTAATAATATTCTAATCATATAAAGAAAGGTTTACTATGAATTCCAGTTATAAGAGAGACTCGGACAAAATGTACGTCCCCAGAGACTTCTTAGAATTCATAAATTCAACCAATACGGCAGAAAATTCACGCATAGAAAACTCGCGTTGTTAAAAATCCCAACTGATGTTTTATACTGGAGCTGAGAAGTGGAAGAAAGGAGATTCAAGAATCAATACTACAGCTTCCTAATTCTCTTGGTACTAAAGTAAATAAAAGTATATTGTTTCTGCCTGAATGAAAGCACATAACTGACTTTATTAATAAGCAAAGGTCATGATGTTAATGTAAATAGTATATTCTAATATATCTAAACTGAACCAACAAAGCGGATAATTAGTATTAATAACAAGGCCTAATGCAATTAAAGTTATGGGGCCATGTGAGAGTGGAAATAAATTGATGGAAATTTATTTGTGAATTAGAGGAATGCTACATTAATGTAAATGAACTGGATATCAGATAGGCTTAATAAACCTTCGCCCTTTTAGACATACTTTTAAATCAATGGTTAGATTTGGATGGGGCAGCATAGAGCCCTAAAAATAAGTTTTTACCCTGGGGGTAGGAGCGGAGGGTGAGAAAAATGAACATTTCGGACTTGAAATCGTGGATTCTTGAATATCTCTGCGTGCGATATGTGCCATTTTCATCTCAGATCTGCCTGGCTTAGTATATCCGAAAGTGTTCTATCTAGTTAAAAGCGACTGGTAATCAATCGCGCTAGATGAATGTTTTCAATTGTGAAGGAATGCATTCTCTTGAATTACCCGATTCCCACATATCACTAATTAGAGCAACTATTTGGTACAAGTTAATATTTTAATGACTACAATAAAAACGCAGGTCACCTCTGTTAAGTGCACTTATAGTATTAAAATAAATCACAACATCGCATACACAGAGAATTCCAGAGCATTTTAATCGGCTTTCAAATAATCAAATCTGTCACGGTCTAAGTAGCTCCTCGAGAAGTAAAATTAATTGCATGTCGGTCATAGTTAGCAAAGGGACGAATTTAAGGAATGTAATTGATTCACATTTAATAGAAGCTCCTTTTAAGCATTTATCAAGTTGTTTAGGTCTATACATCCAGATTTGTCTACTTCGGACAATCACTGCCTTCAATGTATGTGATGTGCAATTTATTTTAAACATTACAATAGTTTAAAGTCATTTACATGAGTGGTGCTTTAAACAGCTATGCTTTAAAAGTCTGCATGTCTTAAAGGGAATATAAAATTTTGAATTTGACATTAAAAGCGCGCAATTCGCTATTTGATCTCGAAAACGTGTGAACACACGTGTATGTGGTGATCTTGTTTTTGCTTTTCTACAAATTATTGTTCTCTTGTACTTTGGATAAAAAAATTTGACCTGCAACTTATTGATTACATAGGTGACAATTGAATAATAACGTCTCTCAATATTCATAATATACACTAACCTTTGACCTATCGGAAATACGATAAATTTACTTTATCACAACAGGGATTCGTAGGCATTTTAATGAATAAACTAACTGTCAGATAAAATTATATTTTCATTTTGTGTTTTGAAAAAAACTGCATATTTAGCATAGATACATTACTCAGAAATCATTGACCACATGGTCACCTGCATTTTGACGTAATTGAGTCCGTAAAGTAAGGTAAAGGTGAGCTCTCCACAAGATCAAAAATTTATTAATGGGAAAGACATGATGTCAAAGCTCATCAAAACACTACTCTTAATTGCATATTTATATAAGCTGGTTATTATTGTCAGAATGACTGCTAGAATACCAATCTCTGAGTCTAATTGGCTTCTGTGAGCATTTCAGCTAACATCGATGAACTCTTCTTAAATAAATGTTAAAAGTGCCTGTGTGCTTTGTGCATAATAATATACTTTGCAAGTTATATAAGCTGTACATTTGGTGACACCATCGGCACATTTTAGGGTTCCGTTTATATTAATTAACATCATGATCTCATTATTTGTCCCCGTTCTTTATTTTTCACGTCTGATTATTTAATCTAGTTATGTTTGCTTTTAAACGAAGAGACTTTGTCCCAAGTGTTAGTGGGTGAATACAGTCATTATATAATATTTACATCATCCATTATTTTTGGTAAATCTCGCATTCAATTATCCCACGCTATTTGAATTTCATGGTTATACAGTCATAAATGCCTGTAATGAAACTTCGTATGCATCGAAACCTGTCGTAAAATGCTTTTATCTACCCAGCCTCCACAATAAAAGCATGGAACAATCAAATTTCGGAAAAATTGAGAACTTTGCTATGGAGTGTCTGTAAATGGCGTTTCCGTAAAATCGTTTAAAAATAACCCACGTATTAATACATAAGTCATGTTAGACGATAATATAATTAAATTATCATCAAACTATCAAAACTTATGATACATCCGATTCATTCCTATATGATTTAATTAAACTTTTTCATCATAATCCCCCTTTCAGTCTTGCTAATCTTTTAATTATCGGCTTACTATTCTCATTTACTCCCTTACTTACTTACCTACTCCCTTATTTCTTACAATCCTCTGATTTACCTCAGCTCTTTGCATTTTGAATTAGGGAAAAAGAACTTATTTATCCTGTTAGGCTTTAGAAAGGTGTTTTATTTTGAAAGAAAATGTCCCTTAGCCTAATTTGATTGGACTCCAAAGGCACCTCGACTTTTACTTTAAATGCTTTAAAGTCTCATTCCTCCATTATCGTAAATGAGATAAATCTTGTTTAAATATTGCAGTATCAAAGTGTTCTATGCTTTTCTGGCAGAGGGAGAAAAGGTATCTCTTAAAACTTTATATAGACAGCATTGGCAGATTTAGTCATCGATTTCAACTATTACTAGGATTTTGGCCAATCTTCATGGACTTACTAGTTGTTTGTATGTTACATCAAACAAGGTAGTTTGATATTCACTGGCAGGTTATTATCAGTCAAATCCAGCTTTTTAAGTGTTTTTTTTAATATGACATTTATTAATCATCTGAAATATGCTAATAATGAAACATCCATGGTTCCATTTATACTCCCGAATACTTGGATACAACAAGACAGAGGTTTGTAGCATCATACTCAGTTGTCCGAGTCAGTAATATTGATCACTTGCAAGAATGTGTACAAACCAGCACTACTATTGAAGATCCCTGTAATAAGAAACAGAACCTGAGATATACCTACCCATTGACCAATGCTGCTACTAAGCGAAAATAGCTATCATGACAAGATGATTGTTTCTTCTCGCCCTTTTTACCCTTTGAATTTGTTTCCTCAACCTTTTTATATCCTCTACTTTTTATCCCCCTTCGTTTCAGTTTACTCTATTTTTAGACCATGCTTTATTTGTCCACTCAAAGTTAAACTGACTATTCGAAACCCTTTTTAAGTTTCATCAATGACCACAAAGGAACCACAAAGTGATTGTTAGTTAAAGTATGACAGCTTTAAACTTGTGTCGAGCCCTTAACAGTTCTTATAGAAGTTCAGTATACTCGATAGTACAACAGAAGGACACTTGCCACTATTACCGTGTATATAAATAAAAAACACGGTATCATCTATTCTAATATCAGTTTTTAATCTAATATTATGCTGTCAAGTTTACGAATGTTTAAGGCAGCATAAAGAGTTTTATTATTAATTCGTCAAGCTGTCATTTTTAAATCGATATAAATGAAGATTGAATGCCGTCGACCAATCTTTCATGCGGGTATAATTTCAACTTTCTTATTCCTCCAAAAATATTTCCGGTAAAAGGCAAGATTACAAAAATTCATATGAATTTGGATTTCCGTTTATATTAACTGGCAACGAGTCGACTTAATTCGCCCAATGACTTCTGAACTTAGCCTTCCGATGAACTTTAATGCCTAAGTACCTTAAGTGAAAGGGTTTAATGGATATGGGAGCATCATATTCAAGTGAAAATAGAAAACGATCTCCTATTTGATTTTCTAAAATGTTGTACAAAATTAAAAGTAATAAATTTTACTCTGTTTTATAGTAATATTTGCCATTGTTAGTAAAATTGGTGGTTACATCTCCATCTTAAATTTACTCTGTCTCTATAATGGACTCATGAAGTGATTTCAATTTTGGGCGAATATCCGTTAATAGCACCTTGAAATCACTCAGTCAGTCTTATATTTGCATAACAGATCCGTTCATTCACTTTTAGAATTCTAAATTTGAGTAAATTTGGATTGATAAATTTTGGCTGTCCCAAGCTTTTATTTAGCAGCTCACTCTGGACATTCCAGTTTACAGAAGGACAATCAAATCTTAATGACCCAAAAATTATTTATTATTGATTAAAATATTAATAAGAATAATACATTTTAAAAATACAGTATAGTTCAGTGATTCACTTAAATTCTAGCATGTGTCAGACTGATTTCGTTCACACTACTGCTTACATGAGTACCTTCGTCATTCCAAAAGCCGCAACCAACAAGATGCCAGAAAAAGAGGAGAAGAAGCGCACTGACAATAGCTGTGAAAGCTGGCCAGAAGATCGCATGTGAGGCGACGGAAAAATTGCGAAGTTTGTTTAAAATCACAGTGTTATCACGAAGGTAGCAGGGAAAGGAATGCGCCTGACTCAAACTCCAGTTGAATAATCTTACACTCATTGCATTTTTCTCTCTCCTCAGTTTACATGGCCGAATCGAGCACTTTAAATAAAAAAACGGAGATGACTGAAAATATGTAATTGAAATTATTTGAGTATTTAAAAATATTACCATATCTAGGAATGAATGCAGAAACTAATTCAGTTATTATTAAGGCTGACCATTTTAATTGCTCATGGTCAGTTAGTACTGCATTTCATGGGCCGAAACTGTTTAGTAATACAGAGAATGAATCATGAACTGGGGTCAGTGAACGATCCATAAGGTTTATATTTAAAATCCAAATTCAGTACACCAAATGAAGTCTGAAAGGAGTCCTTTCAGAGTCTGACTTAAATCTTAACATTTTCCCATCTTCTACTCCTTCTTTCCTAACCGATTTAACTTATTTTCCATAGTGTAAACTACATTTTTCCACTTTTAATAGGCTTGAACATAATTAGAAATATTTAATTTTTAAATTAGAGAAAAAAACACTCCAGTGTATTAAGAAATTACTTCCCATTTATAGGGTAAATAATAGGTAGCATAATAATATGTTTGACTAATTAAGATCTATAATAATTGTGATCGACTTCAACGGTGACATGCTGACCTGACCTCACAGTTAAGCTCCCCAATATGGTTTTGGGCCAATGGTAGATGTTCTCTCAGTATCCATTTACTCATATTTCATTTACTTTCATTCTCCTAAAACATTCTAGCCCACTTTGCTAAATATCCCAGTTCAAACAGGCTTAGTCTTGGACGTTTCTCTAGCAGATGTCAGTGTAGATAAAGGCGTATTAATACATGCATTTGTGTTGGTCTTTTCTCATCTCGTTTTTTGTGATAACTATTGTTGCAACTAAATTCTTTAACCGTCTGCTACACCCGTCTTCATCCTGAAATTATTGTCTAGAACTGAAACGACGAAAAAATTTTTTTAGGCTACCCCATTTTGAAGCAAAAAATCATAAGTGGAAAAATTCCCCGTTTGCGTTTCTAACTGCGAACGAACTGATGATATCCAAGTTTTCAACCCTTTTTGGATAATATATTGCGGAAGTAAATTACCAAAATATCGCACCTGTATAATAATTATAGGGCATGAAAACGGGGTACAAAATAGAAGGGCATCAGTTAAACTTCCTTAGCATTAGAATTATGAATAGATGTAAATATTTTTTTCAATATAAAATAGACGATCCTTTTCGCCTTCATAACTCGATTGCAAAGTTTTTAAGTCTTACAAAGGGCAGCAAATATCTGCCATGCCCGTTTTGAAACATGGCGTCTTGATTTCAGTTGACCTCTACTAACTCTTTTTTTAGGACTTTTCGAAGTCCAGTTTCTGCTGCTATAATATATTCACCAACTAGATATCACTAGACAACATTTTACTCAGACGCAGAAAGATAAGACAGAATGCAGTTGCTCCAAGATATTTCATTGACTAAACAAAAGTATTATGTAGGAATGCGAGTTGTTTTCACGTTTTTGATGTCCAGTAATCAAAACACCGCAGGACTGATAACATTTATTGTCCTACATGACTGCCAAGCTGTCGGGAGCGATGGGCGCTCGAGTATTAATATTAATATTGGGCACTTAGAAACAACCTTCAAGAAAGTTTAAGACTCGTGTTAAGAAAAAATCAAAAGCTAAAAAGTGATGAAACACAGGTTCGAAATCGATGAAGATATCATTAAGCAAAATCAAGCCTGATTGGCCTGAAAGTTTAACAAGTAATTGCATGTGACAGCTAAACAGAACCCAAGATAACCTTAAATCGCCAACCTGAAAGAATGTAAGAGCAAATTAACTGGAAGATAAACACTGCACTATAGTTTGTCTTTTCTAATTTAATAAAAAAATTCAGTTTACTGGACTTTAAATATTTCTGGCTGTAATTTCACCTCTACCGCCTTAAGAATAATTGGGAAAAAATAACGCATTGTCAAAATTATTATTAATATTTGTAAAGTGATCGTGTTCTTATTAAAATTTGAAGTAATAGAACCATAGTAAATGGAAAATTTTTTTTGTTATAAATTTTAGATTTGAATATTTCAATTTCTCGACTTTTAAAAAATAGTGAGTCACAATAAATATATTCTACAAGTCCGTCCTCATGTAGATTCATTACTTAACCGTCGGATATGAGTGACATCCCTTGAAAAATGCCCAAACTTTCATGGTTAATTTTCAGTCTACTAGTAAAGTATGGTATTTTAGTGAACGCTATTTTTAAAGATTGGAAGGCGTATTATAACCCTACGAGAGGTCATTATATTCTATTCTGTTCTCTGGAATTTTATTCCAGTGTTTGAGTACTATAACGTCGTGAAATTCTAAAATCCGTGAGATATTATACCATCGTACCAAATTGATAAGTATAACGAAACGGTATGCAAAATCTCCTGAACTCAAAGAAGCTCATATGTAGGATGACTTATTATTAAATCAGACACGGAGATGATCGGAATATAGTTGAAGGCCATTTGGAAAAAAAATTCATTCACGACTGTTTTGCAATAATTTAAAGCACTACAGTTAAACTTCTCAAATACATTGCAAAAATGGTTGAAAATGATTGACTCAAGTAAGCGGAAGGTATTCTGGTGACAAACCTATGGGCAAATTATATTATAATATCCTCATGTTGAGGAGAATTAACGAGTTAGTTGGCCACCGATATCACTGGATGCTCACCTATGAAAATCAGTCTCGTAACCACTGACTACTACTTCACCGAAAGCAAATCATTCTAAATATCTATAGTTTTTGAATTTTACTTCGATTAATTAAGAATTTGCCGTTTTGTTGTTTAAACCTGCTTAATTATTATTTTAAAATGTGAGCATTTATGAAATATAATTTAAAAATTATATTTAGTCGGTTCTTAACTTACTGAATAGGGTTTTCTTTTCTGAAATGACTCTAATTGATCAAACAAAAATCCATAATGCCAAGAATTATTCCCCGGTTTGAGAAACATTACCCAAACAACAAGACAAGGAAATGCAGAGGCGCCTTTTGTGCACCGACTTTCACAGCGCTGCATCCCCGCACGCCTATCATAGAAAGTCTTGTACAATACGCACTGTGTAGGGGAAAAATCCGACTCTCGAAGGTAGGGCACGAATAAGATACGAATGAAAATTCCTTCAAGTAACAATGCACAAGTGAAAATAGTAGCTCCGCCGATATAAAGGGCTTTAGCTAACAAGCGACATCTTTTTTTCCTCTTGTTGGTTGAGAAGTATGCCGAGGTTTTGATTGTTAAATTCTCCAAGAAGTCACATTTGTTAAACATGCCCGTCTTAACCAAGCTAATGAGACAAAGTGGAACTAAATGAGTGAGTAGCAATTTTCATTGGAATTTTGATATCATTGGTTAAGTGAACTCAGCCAATAAACATCGTCTATCCGATTATATGAATTTTATCAATCTTACGGCCTATTTAATTGCCCGCAAAATCCAAACTCTAGCCATTAAGTCACTGTAAGGTATTGCTATGCAAGTGATTAGAAAAATGAATTTTGAAAAGTAACTGTCAATCTTAAATTATTCTGGCATTTTCTTATAGTTCAAATATCTTTTCACATATTTCATTTGTTTCTTTCGTTGCCTAAGACGCACTTTAATAAATGTCACTCGCAGATAAAATGTATATGCTCTACAGTAAAACCAAGTCCCCACTTTTATGAAATCATATTTCATCGGATTTCAGGCGAGAGAAAACGGAAAGGATCTTACCCCAAGATGATTATTGGCCCAATTTTGACCCTTTTTATACCAATAAACTATATTTTCATTGGGTGGAGAAGACTGTTCTAGACAATACTGTTAATTAATTTTCATGTGATAGAATATAATTAGTCAGATAATGGATAAATCGATGAAAATTCGATGAAATATGGCTACGTCTTAATCCCCTTTGATTTGATTTGATCTGCTAAGATGTGACGTAGATGTGTCATGCCCGTGAGTGTCCTGTGAAACATTTTTCGCTTTTCTATTGATCTAGCTTAATAGAGCTGAAATGAGAGTAAGGTTTCCATACTGATATTCAATATTTATTGATCATTATAAACTTCCTGATTTGAGCAGATGTTTCCTTGATATTCTTAGACATTCATATAGACCACCCTTATGCTTCCTTCAGAAATAATTTTACATCAACTAAAATTATTTCCCGAAGAGAGACGAGAACAAATTTTAATACAGAAAAGTTGCGGATTGTATTCTAATGAATATTTCATCGAACAGCAGGGAGAAAATACCTGATAGAGATTTGATATTGGAAAGTATTTTCGTCTACTGGATTTCTAGTAAACAAAAAATTAATTTAAGTGATTGAATTTGAGTTAATATCTATCTTATAATTCTTCGATAGTCTCGTCTAAATTTTTTTAAATGAAAGGAGATAGGAATAAAAGAAATGGGCAAGATCAGCATGTTCTAAAAATTGGTCTTCAGGGGACTTGGATAATGCGAAGAAAAGTATTAGTCTAATTTGATAATGAACAGTTCACTTCTTTTAGAATGTAAAGAAAGTTTAACTCTCAATATTTTCATCTCATTATTAGCTTCTGTTCTGCTGCCTATTCCATATTCCATTCGTCAGCCTTGTTACTTCCCTATTGAGATGTCATAACATTATTAAAATTTGCAACTTCATTATCATGGATTGCAAAATTTTAAAGATTAAGCTAAAGTTTCATTATACTGAATAAATAAAATTTTTTGCATCATGACCGAATTTTCAAAAGTTGACTTTCTGGATATCCCCTTTTGGTTTCTAATTGAGTTCGCCGTCACGATGTCCAAAAATCCTTTGACTCGTGAAATTCACTTTGAATAAATTCTATTCAATCTAACCATCTTAAGACAATTTAGTCAAATTTCATTCGTTTATGTCGAAAATTAGGTAAAATACTCGCAAACTAGTTGCAACTAACGTCTGCATTACTGCTAAAATGGGTGTGACACCACCATAAAATTTACTAAAAGTGGAAAATTGAGCGCTTGCGTTGGCTGCGTATGGAGGAGGTGGATTGTGAAATGAGAGATTTAGAACATGCAAATGGGTGCTATGTTTTTGCTCTTAAACCGAAATCTACCGAAATCTTCAATCACTTGTCTTGAGATCCAAGTACCGACCAAAAAATCGGAAGGAATGACGTTTTCATCTTTATTTAATGAGTATTATTTAAGCAGTTTGTATCTCATTTCAAGTTTCACTTTTAATGGGCATTTTTAGATTTTTGGCCTTTGTAAAGATTTAATAAAATTTACTCCTTCATTTTTGGTGTGATTAAGGAATCTTAATAAATTTGTCTCCTTGTGAGAATAACGATCATTATACTATTTCACGGTCGTCTTCCTGTCAGTCAAATCAGTGATGTGAGTTAACTCCGAACACAACGACGGTTTTTATTTTTTATCTGGAAAACATCTGTCTAACATTTCGTCCTTTTCTGCAGTCACTTTGATCACCAGTCAAACTCCGCGAAGTGACATTTGTGAGAATAATTCCAACCCAATTTAAGCGACAACTCACTCCTGGATGAAACTGTTCGGTCAGTCTTTGAGCAGTTTCCGAAAGTGAACAACCGGATCTGTATAAACTTCATCTGTAAACCTAAACATTATCCACGACCCACATCTTTATATTCATAAAGCTTCTCTTTCTGTCATACCTCTGAGCTTCCTCTTCGTGCTCAATAGAACCTTTTAACACGGTATTTCTGCATTCTCCATCCTCTTGTGTTGGGGAGAATCAAATGCAGTTAGAAGGATAATGGCTAATCTAAACCTTGAAGTGACTATGATTCTAAGCTATTATTTACTCCTTCTAAATCCTGTTATCATCATGTCCTGTTAGGCGATTTGAATTTAGGTATATTTTAATACAAAGGTTTGCTTATGACGGACTCAAAAGAGGATATTAGCGTCAAACAGCTTTGTGCTCCAAAACTGCATTAAAACGTGATACCACTAAGTAAAATGCTATTATGAGACAAACATAATGAAATGCGAGTTTTTCTAAAAGCAATGCATGCATTTTTACATGATTGCAGTCTTCCAGTGGAGCATTAGTAATATAACGACCATAATGATAAAATATTCTGCTGATCAATGAAATAACTTTATTTACTTGAAAATGAAACAATTATCATCCAGTTTATACTTTTACCACTATTTTTAAAAGGTTTTTAATTTCCTCATCTACCTGCACAGGTCTGGAAGAAGTTATCAATGAATCGAAGAGGTGAAACGCCTGGTGGCGACGCCATTTCGAACTGATAAGTTTCGTAATCCGTGTCTCATATTAAGAATGCAAAGTTTACCCTTAGAAACCTTTAGCATATGAGTTGTCTGTGATACTATGTGAAAGGGACTCTTCAAGACACGGCCTTAATTGTACCTAACCTGAATAGACGCATTCAGTTGTTCTCTAATCTTATAACTTTGAGCACAATTTGGCTGGAAATTTAGCGACCGGGGATGAGAATTTAAACCGTCCCAGAATTCATGGTAAGTAGTTGTTCACACGATAGTGTCATGTTCAATCATTCAAATACAAAAAATAATTAATAATCTTTGAATATTAAGAAAGATGATTATCCATTTTCTCAGGAGTCAAATCATATTCACAATTCAAGGTTATCACAAATCATTACTTCGTAATTTATTATTCTAGTATTCTAATTTCACATTTGCTTCCCTAGGTTCCTAAACTGACTTTCTGCCACCTGTGTCCACAACTTATTTGCAAACTGGTTAGCTCATATAACTGATCGAAAAATTTCGATGTATGTCCTTTCAGTAGCCCATTTTAAAATAACAGAGTTTACTGTTGCTGAAGTTAATTGTAATTAAATACAAAAGATATATTTAAAATAAAGTTCATTATCCATGCGTTTATTTAAACGGAATAGTTAAATTTTGAATTTTCTAGAATGTTCTGAAATATAAGACACTGATCAAACTATTTTGAGTACAATAGAGTATACTTGAATTAGTCAACTCACTGTCAACTTAGTTACATTTCATCTTTTATCCCGTGCTTTTAAGTTTATGATAATATTAATTTAATTGCTTGTTACATTTTCCATCATAAGCGTCATCAAAGTAAAGCTAAGCTCCTATTGGTCTCAATTACCTCATTTCATTCCCTGTATAAAGAAACGCATGAATAGCAGTGTGCAATTGTGATCAAGTGTAGTTTCCTGCTTACTTCACGTTTTCGGACAGTAACTTTGATCAATACATCTTAGGTGTTAACCGATTCTTCAGTCATGCTTTCTATTCTATTCTGTTTAGTTCGTGGATGCCATCTTGTTATCATAATAATACCAATGAAGTTCTTATTGGTGCAGTTGAAAATACCTCAAGTACGCAGATGTTAACTTTCTGCATGTAAATTTTAATGAGTCCATTAAGTGGAAAACTAACTTTAGATCGGTTCCTTATTCAACCTACAACTGGTAAAATCATCCTCTTGTTGATCTCTATTGGTCCACCTAATTTAATAGACAGAAAAATTTTCTGCCGCAGTTGGAACACGTCCAAGCTAACGCGTGTTATTATCACTAGTTGTTTTGCAGCGAACCTGATCCTTGGAGAATTATTTAATTTTACTTCTTTGAAATCAAGCGGCCGCGGAAAATACCAGATTAAAAGGATTCTGGGGTGGGACATATCTGATAAAAATAGATTCTACGCTGAAATAATATAAAATGTGTGTTTACCGATGGGACTCAATTATATATAGCATAAAGACTAACTTTCTCAAATAATGTGAGTGGTGATTGATAATAATAACTCCTTCCCAGTTCCTTAAGTTCTGCCCACCAAGTGGAAAATGAAATAATGATTTTTCATTTTATTGTTCAAGTGTGAATACGAAAGGTTCATGGAAATCTTTCATTTCCTAAAAATAATTTACAAATTCGAAGAAAAACAAAATAAGATTCATCATTCGAACTCCGCGATCCGCAAATTCTGAGAAGTTCATTCTCATCTCATCTTAAGATTTTCAGAACAAAGTGAATCCATATTATGACGTAGTAAATAATTAATTATTTATGAATTTTATATAATTTTCGTTGAGTATTGAAATTCATCAAAAAAAAACATTGAAATGAAGCAAAAATTGTTTTAATTACTGTTGAAATCTCTTAAGTGTCGGCAAATGTATGTTTTAACGAACCCCACCAGAAGTTAAACAAGCTATTTCAAGGACTTGAGAAAATCGTAAAATGATCTGTAAAACAAAATAAAAACCAGAAATAAAGCTGATTGAATGAATAGAGTTACTGAAAGGGAAGATACTGAATAAAAGCCTAGAACAAAATCCGGACATCAAAAGAATTTTACTTCATTTAAATTCTGAGCATTAGTTTGCTCACTTTTTACACGGAGGGGTTTGTGGACTGAGCCTAAATCATTCACAACTTTATCAGTTACTTTAATACAAAAATTACAACTGAATACAATTTTTTTCTACATTTTGCAAAATTGGTAAATTGATTTAAAGTTTTCATCCCCTCCCTTCATTAAATTATTTCTTAATATCTCCAGATTCTAATTGTAATAATTTATATCTTATATTTAAATTAAAAGAAATCCACTATTAAACAAACAAAAGAATGCTAGTCTCCGTTTTTAAATGCTAAAAGAGATCTACAGTTTTACAATTACAGGTATATTTATCAATTATTTGATTAGTAAAGTAATTGTTTCTATTATTAGTAATGAAGAAAATCGATTGGCTGTCTGTTTAGCCGTAAAAGCAGTAAATGTTGCTGTTTAAAATCGCTAATCGATAAATTAGTGTCCTTTCAAAGGCACCACCAATACTACAAACTCTCTTATCAGACTAATATGAATGGTTTTAATAATAAAGCCTGCAAATGTAAGGTAGTATAACACTTTTAAATATGTCCCATAAAATTTTGTCGTTGCAGGTATTTTTCTATTCCTAAAAGCACTTTTAAAAGGCAAAAGCTTGGGGAAAGATACATATCCGAGACAATGGACAAGCTATTTGCCTAATAGAATTTATAAAACATGAGTACATAGGTATTAGATGTACATCTCCAAGTTACTGATGATTGACCTTGAATAATATTTCATTTTAACTGTCATAGACGTTCTGATCGGTGAAATTAAGAAGATTTCTACAATATAAGGCAAATAAACGGTTGTATTATATTTTACATAAAGAAGAGTAGATGAAAAATCTTCAGCTCAAATAATCTCTGTATTTTCTACAATAATTGAATTATGAAAGTTGTCCTCTTCATGCCAGACGTTACAACCGACAAGGCGCCACAGGAGAATAAGGAGAACAAGGCTGCAAAAGGCGGTAAAGACAGGCCAAAGGAGAGCATGCGATGTAGTGGAGAAATTGTGAACCTTGTTTAAAATAACCGCATTCTCACGCAGATAGCATGGGAAGGTGTGTTTGTGGCTGAGACTCCAGTTAAAACTCCACACCATCAGGGAGTTACTTTCTTTTCGGAAACTGCAGGGTCTGATTGAACACTGAAAAGACAGAAAATATCTCCCTTATTATTTTGGTAAATCTACTTTGACGAAATTTATTCAAATGAATTTTTGTCCATTTTTCTATTCTAAAGCAGCGAAAACACACATTTATGCATTAGTAAACAGGTATGATTTCAAGGCTGCAGAAAATTCACAAATATTCATGTAAAAAGATGAGTTTAGTAAATTTAAGTCAATTAAACTGAGGAATTCCCGCTAATCTCTTAATAAAACAGATAAGAGAAATGAATCTGGTATTTGAATGACTGAAGACGAACGGGACATAACCAAACGATTTTCAGAGATAGCCTAGGTCGAAGCACGAAAATGAAACCAAACCTATACCTGGAAGAAACTACAAAATCATTCTTCCCTCCTAAGCGTCCAGTTTCCTTCTCTGTTATAAAATGCGTAGTGGAGGTGGTTGTCACTTCTTAAAGGAATTGGCGTAGTGTAAGACCTTTTACTTTACTCTAAATAGACCTCGCCAAAACAGAATGATAGAATTCGTTCATGTGCCGATCTTTCCACTGGTCTGAATGCAGCTCTTGAAGATTACCATCATCCTCCTCCAGTTGCTGAAGACATATTTTGCCACTGTCAACGGTGGCACATGTTTTGAAAAGTTGAATTTATTACTGTTTTATCTGCAAGTCAAGATCGAACTAGATTGTTGAGAATATTTCACCATCAACACACATCGGGTATCAATTTGCTAGGCTTCCAGTCTGAATGAAAACAGCTTCTACTATCTAGTTAGTTAATTAAAGGGTGCAGCTGCATATTTGGATGATATCGTAATAGTTAGACAAACGGAGAAAAAGCTTAAAGAGTGAAAAGAATGTTTGTTTGAACGCGTTACCAACTAAAGATTCCTCTTGAGGCCGGAAAAGTGTGGTTTCTTGAAACCCATAAAATATCATGGCTTCATTTTTGACTCGGAAGTTTGTCATGCTTATCTCCTCCAATCGATGCCCAAATTCTTCTTTCATTCCTGGGATTAATAGGTTACTGCAGCAATTTTCCGTATTGTATGAGGTTCTTAGACCACTGAATCGTTTCCTCCAAAAAAGCACTACCTGGCGCTGGTTTGAGAGACTAAAATCCACGCAGCTATCAGATATGCTTCTGACTATGATCCAGTTTTGTCGATAGTCATCGCAGCAGGTGAAGCGGTAACCTCACCTATTTTCCAAATGGCTCATGCCCCCGTTTGGTGACATCAGCAGAAAAGAAGTGTGGACAAATTGGGAAACACTTACTATTGTCTATGAAGTGAAGATATCGCATAAATTTGTCTGCGGTCGTCATTTCTTTCTTCTGATAGACCACAAATCTTTGCTATTTATTTATGAATTCAAGGCACTTCAACATGTTTGGCTAATGGTCTTCAGTGCTGGGGAATGGCCTTGATAGGGTGTGAGTTCAAAATCAAATGTGGGAAGACTACTGAGTTCGAGCAAGGCGATGGATTATCACTGTTTATTGTCAGTCAGCAAACACCTCTGGAAGAAACGGTTATCAACAGCATATCTCTGGAAAAGAATGTACACTGCATTCTTGTCAACTCTATCCGGAATATTCCTGTCACGGTGGCAGAAATAAATTACGCTTCAGTGGAAGACTCAGTCACCAGAATAGCCATGGTATTTTTCAAAACGAAATGGCCATCCTCATCATTAATATGAGGACTTGTCGGATCTCTTCCGCTATTAAAAGACATTATCTATTGTCCAATCCTGCTTGACGTTTAATAAAAGGGCTTTAATACATGCAGCACTCAAGCAAATAATTGTTGGAAATTTTCGCTCTAGTCATCTAGGAATAAACTTAATGCAGACGTTAGCCGGGGAATGCACATACTGGCCGAGAATGAACAAAGACAATAACTACTTGTCAAAGGGTGTCTCAAATTTCAAAATGCTGTTATTTGAAAAACCAATGTCCTGGTGCTAAACGGAGACACCATCAAGTAGAATGCTGCTGATTCTACTGGTCCTATTAATGACGTTGTCTACTTAGTATTGGTGGATTCACACTCTATGTGACCAGAAATAATATTATTGCTTTTAACAAATTGTGCAGTTACAGTCAGTATCCTTTACCGTATCGCGACGCATTGCTTCTCAGAAAATCTAGTGTCGGACAACGAATCACAGTTCTGTTCGACGCAGTTCGAAGAACACTGTGGACAGAGAATTATTAATCACATCCGTAAGCCTCCATATCACCACAATCTAACGGCCAGGTTGAGCGATTTGTCAACACATTCAAAAGGGCTCTAATGAAAACAAAAGGGGAGGGGGAAATTTATTTGAAAGTTCCTACGAACCAATAGGACGACTACTTATCCGATACTGGGTGGTAAATCGCCTGCAGAATTATTAATGGAGAGAACAGTTCGAATCATTAGCCATATTAGATACCGAAGGGCAAGACAAATGAACCAGCAAAATTTCATAGAGGTGTTTAACTGCTGGCGATCTCGTGTCCGCTCGTGCTTTCCGAATCGAGCACTCCTGGACAGTTGGAAATGTTGTCATCTATGAAATCCACGTAAATAATGCTATTTGGGTCGGGCATAGAAATTAATTGAGGCCACATATTGCGGGAACTAAATCAGTACCAGCATCAGCCTACTTTACTCCTCTTGGACACTTTCAAACTTCCAGCCAAGGAAAGGACTCTAGAAAACAGACGTAGAACTCAAAAAGGGGTCATATAGAGCCCAGAGGACTTCGGATGAACTCGAAGCTGAAGTCATACAAGGAAGGAACAGCTTAAAGAAAGTCGAGGTGTCAAGGAGAAAACGAAAATAGGCTAATTATTGAATGTTTTTACCTTGACGATATTAATGACTTATTTTATATTTTCTACCCTCTATATTGAAAATAACATTTGCTTAAGAAATTATTTACTCAAACTATTGAGTAAATTTGTACATTGTACAACTTTTCCAAGGCAACTGAATATCGTTTTAAAATCTTCAAATTTGTCTTCTCTTTCGTCTCTATTACTATTTTTGTGAATATTTTGGGGTAAATAGCTGCAATTATATTATTTTTTCTTTCAAACACATTTTGGCTCGATATATATACATATATGTGATATTAAAGTATAAAAGAATTAGTTCAGTTAGAATGACCTTAAAAGTTCGAGAGAAGACACTTCAAAATTGTACTTTAAGCCCTTTGTATTTTGATATTTTCAAATCTGCATCATTGTTCATTTAACAGAGAAAAGAGGGCTTGTAAATAAAGCGCCAATTTAGACTTAGAGTGGAGAAAGAAATGAAGTTTGACTAATAGGAAAATAAATCATGAGACTCAGTTGAAAATATTTTTCGAAAATTTTCCATTTTTGCTGTCAAATGTGCAAATTATTTAATCTACTGCTAAAATGGAAAAAGCTAGTATTAATTTAATAATCATATCTCTTATTGATTAAGACAATATGCATTACATTGGTCGGACAAGCGGATGTGAAGGAAAGGTTCGGGAAAATGATAGGGGGATTCGATCCGTGTAATTAGGGATTATTGTTTCTTTTTCTCAGGTCGAAGAACATATTTTGCGACCTTTTGAACCATCTTTTGAAGAAGTTTGCGCTGAATCTAATTCCAACCTTAAGGATGAAATTCTGATGTGCGGCGTTTTCACCATCCTTGCCTCCAACAACAATCGGGAATCAGGGACTGAAAGTCCTTGTTGATCATTGCGCCCAAGGTAATTTAAAACTATTTAAATAAATTCTATAAATTCGAATCTTGCTTCAATTGAAGTAACTGTGATATTAATACTGGAATCGTATAATAAAGTGGCTTACGAATAGAGGCAAAATATAATTTCTTTAGCAAAGTAAATTCATTGTTCCTCATTTTTGCTTGTTTTAAGCGAACGCTCATATGTAATTATTACCCGTATCGCATAAAATATGCGCAGTGAAAGCGTACAAGGATAGAAATGCAACTCTTTTGTTGGAGGGTTGACATATTGACACTTATTGTAACGATTTAAAACGACATAAGGAGACCAATGTGGCCTCTTTATTTAAGAAAACTTTCAATGTCACTTGAATAGCGTCAAATACAGTAAATTGAAAGCCAAAATGGTAGGTATTTGAAAGTATTTAAAGACAGTATTGATTTTACGGCGATAAAAAAGGAATAAAATAAGAACGATTTCGTGTAAACCGAAGTTATTATTAGTTGCAACGAGTAGGCATAAAGAATAAAAGAAGAATAACAATTCAAATTTTAACAATTGTTGACAAGACCTCAAAGCCTATTTTAAAATCCGGTGTATAAAAAATATGTAAGAATAACAATTTATAATTATTAAAAATGACGTTACCCCAAAGTTGAAATTAATGCAAAAACCACGAGGAAAGAAATCTGTCTCTGTGAAGAAGGGAGTGGCCTCATCATCTAACTTCCTATACTTATATATTCCGAAATGCAGTCTTTTCTGATTTAAAAAGAGTAGGAACTGATTTGTGAAGTGAGTGAAGTATCAACCGGAAATGTCATGAAGAACTACGCCAAGTTGGATAGTTTTCTGGTTTTCTTCAAAGTGAAGCGATAAACAAACCTAGTGTGGATTGATTTAACAAGCTTAAAAGAAATCCTAAACTTAGAGATACCAAGCAAAAATCAAAATTAAAAGATATCTCTCTAAACCATCGTAATTTTTAATACATTTCCTTCTCTTTTAGTAACTTGAAAGCTAGCAATTAGATCTTTCTAATATCAATTAGATTCAGTAATACAAAGCTGGTCATATATATAATTCGACAAAAGATTTATCACACACCAAAAATTGATCAGATAACTGGACGGAGTAATGAAAGATAGGAATGAAATGTTAGATTGAAGTAGAATGTGGAAAAGTTTTAATCGAGGAGCGAGATTTTAATTTTCAGGTGCCCTCTTTAATATGTTTAAGCGCAATTCTTTCGAAATAAATTAAATTCTATTTGATGTTTTATAACGCAAATGAAAAATCTTTCATTTAGCTCAAATTTCGGTATTTATAAATTTTTTTTATTCTCCTAATTAACGCAGAAAATTTCTTTAACTTTTTCTTTATTTTCTAGATTTCCACAGAAAACTAGCGCAGTAATTGGGTTTTTTAGAATTTTCTTTGATCTAAAAGTGATAGTCTATGCAGAAATATATTACATGTCATATCTAAAATAAATATCTGTGTTTGACAATTTCAATAAGATAAAATTTAACAGAAAAGCGAAATGCAAAAAGTTGCTTTAAATGACTATCAGAAATATGATTTAATTGAATTAAAATTCTCTAGGTCCATTAAAATAAGATTTTGTGACATAGGTAGAGAAAGGGTATCCTAGAACTGCCAAATTAGGAAAATCACCCTTTATCCTCTCTCTTACTGTTGAGTATTAACCGGCGTAGCTAAACGTGGTATTGTCACGTCAATCTTGGATGTTTTTAACGCCATTTGACCGTGTGTTTTGTACAGTTAATATACATTGCATGGATCAGATGAGTGAATACTCAGTTTTAATACCTCCATAAAAGATTGAAGTGAATTGCTTTGGAAATGTTTTATGATTTTTCATTAACTTTTATTTGAGAATTAATTTTACTCTTTACCCGAAGGTGTCTCAAGGACTTGCAAGTACAGGTATTTAAATGTCAAAGCCCGAGGTTGACATTCTGATAGGTACCAGTATAGCCCCATGTGTCATTTTATAGTTTGCAGCGTTCAGGTAAAAGCTGTTTTTCACCAAATCGAACACCTTTAAAAATGAGTTTTATAATAAAAATGGCAGACCAATCATTCCTCAGTCAATTTGAATGCATAAAATAAAGAATTTATCCAAAATGTATAAATATTTCATTTAATTCTTGCTAAAATATCTAAATTAAAAAAGATGAATATAAACTAATTTATAAAAACTGCAATATTCTTTGTACAAAACTATTCAATCCATTTTTCTAATCATTGAATTGGAAGAAAACAGGTCAAGCTGTGAAATTTCAACGAAATTAATGAGAGTCAAGATAAAGAAACAATATTAACAATGGAAAATGAGCTTTATATTCCTCATCCAAAAGGTGGATTTATTTGTTTGATTCATTTGAAATTTTGCCATATTAGACCAGGAAGTTATGAAAAAATATATATATATTTTAATTAAAGGTAGTTTAATGTTGATGCAATCGGAAGTAACTTCAGTACTTGTTTACTTTAAATGACTTACGTGGTTACAGTTTGCCCATAAATAACAGGCGAACATTTAAATTATTTCGTGGATATCAATTCTACCTATAGCGTTAACAGCTTAAAATAATTCACTTAATTTGATTAGAAAATGAATACAACTCCCTTATGGAGCATTTCTTCTCCGAATCCTTGTGTTTTATGTCAGGTTGAAAGCTATCAAACACGATAGTTTAAAGCCAAAGGAAACAAGGCCAAAAGTGCACAACTTTTCTTATGGCCCAAGGAAATAAAATTCCCGCAAAAAATCCATTTCCATTCTGAATAAATCTTTAGTGGTCTATTATTAGCTTAAAAGCTATGGGGGTGAAAACGTTCATTTTAAAATGTAAATATCAATCAACAATGTGGAGAAGTTAGAGCTTAAATCCATCGCTTTACTACGTGAAAGCACAAATTGGTCATGAGATTCAAAGCGAAATGCTATTAGAATCTTTAAGTCGTGTATAATGTAGAATACAAAATTATGGTTAAAAACTGCCGAGATTTATTCCAAGCACAATAAATTTTCCCTTATTAAATATTCATCAAGTAACTAAATTCAAAAGCAAATATTTATTAAAATGTTATGGAGGAATATGATTGAAAAATTTTCCCTAGGGCGAAACCATTAGAGGAAATGTTAATCACACCAGATTTAGGTAATGAAAAGGTACTCTGATGGGAAATTCATATTTCACAACCCTTTTTATTTCTCAGAAATAATTCTATGCTAGTGCCCAACTACAATACAAGATTTGCCTAGACGAACATCAATATCTTGGCCTCTAATTTGGCGGACGTCCACTTTAATCAATGCTCCGAGAGTCGTTAAGGTTAAAATTTTCCAACCTCTCCAACAGTGGAATTATTTTAATTTGCACCTAGTTTGAAGTTCCGCAAGCACTTTTTAAATTACAGCCATACGTGCTTCTGGATAAATATAAAGGCACTAATCCATCCCTTTAGGCAATTTTTCCTTCGGATATATACACATTCGTCCATAATCGAAATATTATGATTATTTTAATAAGGATTTTAGTATAAAACATGCGTCATTTTAGAAAAATTTAATGCTATGTGCAAATTTTTAATTTCTTTAATCGTCAGATCAGATCACTGCAACTTTCGCAAACAGATATGGCAAAAGAGCAATCGATCACTGCATCTTCAAAGTGCATCTTTGTCCTCCAATAGACGTACCTTTGCTTCTGTGATGTTCATCTGTAAAATTTTGCTTCTTTGTGTAACATCCACTTTTTCATCGTTTTGACAAATAGATTTGCCCATGTTCATTCATGCTTACGGACAAATTTATGTCAGCTTAGATGAAGTTGAACTTTAGTTAAGAACTAAAATATATGAGATAAAATATAGAGTAATAAGGACCCCTTCCTGTGAGAAAAACGGCCATAATAAGATGGAAAATGGTTGATAGGTATCGACAAAACATTATTTAGAAAGTTGAAGTTTTTCTGGAATAATTGACGGTTTGTATTTAGTAGAAATATTAGGACGCTTAGAAATTACCTTTTTTTATCGAGGATGATTTAAGTGATATAAAACATATATCTTTGTCCAACTAACGACTTCGTCATTATAGATTTAGGAATTGCATTGTCGCCAAACAAGTCTAAATGCAGGCATTCGACCTTGAACTAGAACTGTTCGACGAAATCAGAGGAATACAAATGAATGCAAATATATATGTATTACATTACATTACCCAGTGCAATTTTCACTCAAATCTAATCCCCTGCCCGTCAATGCACTCCCAGATATGTCAAAATTTTGAACGCTAAGGATGAAAAAGCGTTAATAAGAACTGTGAATGCCTACAGATCTAGGCAAGGTCTCGTTTGGCTTAATTAGATAAAAAAGCTTCCTCTAATCTCAATTTTTTTCCCAATTATATAGAAAATTATATCACTTTAAATCTCAAGAAATCACCATCAATAAAAATATATGAATTGCTGAAATGCATAATAATTTTTGTAATTAGTAAATGTACAATTTATAAATAGCCTACCAAATAAGGATTTCGTTTCTGATATGACAAAAGTTGATCAAACAGGTGTCCTGTTTGCCATGAGTTGTCCGTTAGTCTGTGATACTGTACCCTCACCACCAAACAAGGAAACGCGGAGACCAGCTTTGCGCATCTACCCTCACATCTCTGCATACCAGCACGAGATTCATAAAAACTATCATGAACTACGCAATTTGTAGGTAAGAAGTCGGCTTCGTTCAGGTAGGGGATGAGCAGAATCCGTGTGAATATTCCTTCAAGAATTACTGCACAGGTGAGGATGATTGCACCGCCAATATATGCCACTCTTCCAGCCACCCGACATCGCCTTTTAAAAACACCTTGGGACGACAAAGGGGTTGACGAAGTCTGTCTGCCTAAAATGACATTTTTCTGCCAGCGTCGTCTGCCCAACATGTGTGGATGTGAACATAGTACGTAGGAGTTGAGTAGAGGGGTTAAGATGGCTACCACTCACATGCTCTTCGTTTGCACAATTTCATTGGCTATGTGAGAGTAGCCAATCAAAGGCATTTGGCCTCGTGGTTAATAACTTCAGGTCAAACTGGCATCGCACAGTTAGATAACGATAGGGTATGAATAAGTAGGGAATTATGATTGTATTGAATCAGCTATTAATTTCTAGAAAATAATTTCATTTATGTTATTTTCAATTAGTTAAATACATATTCCTCGATCAATCCTCTCACGATTATTTCGTGCGGTTATTATCACAAATAGATAATGATATCTCATACCACTTTCGGAAAATCAGCATAATTGAACTTCTAATAATATGACATAGATCTCCAATAAAACAAAATATCACTGACTTTCATTTTCCTAAAGAAGATAAGCGGTTTATATTCCAAAGGGTTTGAGTTATCATAACAGGAGGAAAAGAAGGTGTTCCTAGCTCCTTAATGCTCTCTGGTTTTTAAGATATTTAGCTATTTCGTTTAGAAAATTGATTTTTAAAGAATTGAGCTCAATATCGGCCTCACAAAAATGAAGGTTGAATACATTCATTTCTCTGACATTTCCTCAACCAATGTCATCCCATTCGGCACCAGAGGAAAGCATGCTCATAAAATGCACAAACCTATGCAGTTTATTGGTGGTGCCTGTTCTATATTCTCAGTTTCATAGAGCTTTTTATTACTTCTCCACAGAAAGCTTCCTATCTTTTTACAGTTAATTTTCTGACACTCCATTTGAAATGAATTTGATTGCTCTAAAGCTCCTTTATTACACGTGCAAATGGAATATTTGTTCATTATTGGTCTGGAGTAAAAGCATCTTTAAACATTTCTATCCATTAAAGAACTCTTTTGGGCTCAGTCTTAAAAGTGCCAATTATTTTCTTAACGACTCTGTTTTCAGTTAAGTTAATTAACTGAATAAAGGCCTCATCGTTGCTAATAATTTTCCACGATAGAGGGGAAAAAGCATTCTAAGGTATTTAACCTTGAGAAAGCGTCTGAGCAATGGAAATTGTAGAATAATTCAATGAGGTAAAGAGAATGGAATCGGAAATGAATTAAGAGTATAGCCAGATCGAATATTTCCCTGCTCTATGCTCCAGAATTTCAAAGTTTTATCTCAGTGTATGTCTCGCAGAAAATTGCATAAATTCACATCAGTAAATTTCTGAGATAATAATCGGGTTTATAATTTTCATGACAGATTATCTCGTTTCATTGTATTTTTTACACTTTATTGTTAATTATTTATAAAATTTGCGTATTTTTTAAAGTGTACCAAGTTGCAGGGTCGTTGATTTTTAGAATTTTGGAGTAAAGTCTATCTGTAAGGAGATTACGAGTTATTATTGAGTTCCAAAATTTGTGAATATTTTGGAGGTTTCTTAGGCTATAACAATTCTTTACAAAATGTTTCAGAGTTTGTCCGTCGAAATAAAGGGTCTTTCTCCTAAAATTGAGTCCAAAATGTCTCTTTTTTCAACCCATCAACTACCAGTGTTTCTCTGAATTCTTCTAAAAATTCGACTAATTCTCCAGGTGTACCTGTCTCTCCCAAGGGGTTTCCTAATGCAGCTCAAGATTAGGCGGACAATAATGTCATGAAATCGCACTTATCAGTCAGAGAGAGTGTAGAAGAAACGAATTTCATGTACTCCATGGAGTCTTCAAGTGAACATGTGTAAAGTGTCCAAGCAGTAACCAGTGCCGAAATCCCCTCTGCTTCATTACCAGACAAATCAAGTATACCGTCTAAAAGGATAGAAAGAAGGCTTTTGTACTTTTGCCACCTCCAGACCTGCTTATCAGTACATCAAGATCAAACCTCCTACATTTCCTGGTCAATGCAACAGCGTTCGAGTTTAACCAAACTTCATTTCCGTTTTGAGCAATCGGCACCGTTGGATGATAAGTGCAAGCAATCCGAGGAGACTGGTTATGCTAGATCTCTTTCTTGCCCAGTTGAATAGTGTCAAAAGCGCTCACACAAAATGCAGGCGAGACTGTATTTCCCTATCATCGGAATTTTATATGTTTTGGACCTAACGTTCTCATATTATTCTCAGTCTTGCTGGATCTCTCCGAGGAATCTCTATTTTAATCCTGGTTGATTCGTATTCAAAGTGGTCTGAGGTTATGTCACAAACGGTACAGTCATTAACTGCCTTTGCCAGGTATTCTCCAATCTGGGAGTACCAAAAGTTATTTAGTCTAGAAATGTCACCCAGTTCATTTTTACTCTATTTGAGGACTTTTGTCGTGGTCTAAATATTCTCACTCACTCACCACTAAATCTCAGTAGTCAGGATGAGCAAGTTGTCAACAATGCGAAAAGTCAGTGCCTCATGTCACAGTGGAAGAGAATCTCATACCATTACAAATTAGGTACCTCACGAAGCCTCATGTTGGTGTCCAAACCTGTGCACACCACCACAAAATATCTTTCTTCTCGGTATTCTGCTTCAAAAGGCCTCGAAATATATGCGTGGTGGATCTAACGGTCAAGCCTATGGATAGACAACTTTCGTTGGAAGGTGCCGAACGAAAATAAAAAAATTTTTATCCAAGAAAAATTCAATCAACTATTTATTGTTCGTTTTCCATAAAATTTGCGCATTTGTCAAAGTGTGCTAAATTACAACTTTGTTTCTCTGCCGTATTTTGGAGTAAGGCCTACCATTTCGCCAATTATGTGTTGTTTTGAGCTCTGAGACTTGTGGCTATTTTGGGAGACTAATTTAGTTACAGCATATTTTTATCAGGTGTGGATCTAACTGCGTGTAAGAAATGGAGGGCTGGTGAATATCGGACTGAATTTTGTGTCTGCTTTATTAATTAGTCAAGTGTTGGAAGTGGTTATTTTCCACATTCCCCTGGGGGTATTTTCAAAATTTTCAAACCCCCATTAATTGTTTTCACTACAAAATCAGGTAAGCATAGCACTTTAGTAAAATCCATATCACTGCTGTTTCTATTCATGACAAAGCAATGTCACTTAGTAATGTTCAGCCATTTGACAGCATTTCAAAATTGGAAGTAGTATATAGTGCACTAAAGTAGGAAGAGGAAGGAGATCTGTAGAAACGGAAAATAAATTCTGCGTATCCATAGGAGTAAACTTCGTCGGATGTCTTTTAATTCAGATCATTAAATTTCGCTCGATGGATTCAGGTAACTTTTTCATATTTTTACCATTCCAGAAGTCTTCACTAATTTTCTAGGTAACTCGCTTTTTTCGACCATCAGAATCTACTGACCAGCTGATTAATTTGAGTACATAGTCGTATCGTTCCCTAAAACAGGTAAGTAATTCACTGTTGAGTAGTTCCATTTGATCAGCCATTTTCGGTTATTTTCACGAAAGCAGATACTTGACAGTTCAGCTAGAAAATTCCTTTTCCGGTTCCTTAAATCAGTCTTGCATTAAATTAGAAAAATAGGAATAATTTGTTGATCACTTTATTTTCGATGTTTTAAATACTAGTTTTCGAATGATTTGGAAAATTTAAACAAGACGGTCTATATACATTTACCCAAATTGATCCAAATGTAAAAATGATTATTTGCTATTTATGGCCACAAAAAGTGTCTGACAAATTAATCATTCATAAAATTCTACCGTTAATTGATTAAAGAGAAGAAAACATATCATTTGTAATGATAAGCATTAGCATCGTATATAATATTGAATTTCCGCATTTGTGAAATTTTCAGACGCTTCAATGTTTATTAACTAGCAACGCTGATGTTGAAAATAGTGGTTCAACAGAAATTTATTGTCATTATGTTCTGAATTATGATTTGCTTTGCAGTTTTCTTTATAGTACTGTTAAGCCAAGTAGATTACTACAATTTCATTACTATCAGCAGACTTTCAGATTTCGGATTACATTGATTTTGGAAAATTTTAAGTAAGTTAAATATCCTGTCTATTTAAAATAATCTTGTGTACACTATTTATAGTGGAATGACTTGGTAGTACCTATGCCCCCTTGACGCATTAACCTGTTCAGTCTCTCTAGGTATTGGGCGCCTAGCGCCGCATACCCCCCGCTCCAACCATCTATTAATGAGCAAAGTAGTCGAAATCGGTCAACCCCTTTATATTACCTCATCGGGCCTGTTTCTCAAAATCCTGATTATCCTCCCTCAGTACTGACGCCTCTCTCTTGCTTCTCAATTTCTCTCCTAACTCCTTCTTCTTTTACCTTCTTGCTTATTTCCAATTGTTCAGTACTAATTTGTCCAACCCAATTTATATTCTTCCTACTCAGGAAAGGTTGCTGTTATTTAGAAGAACATTAGTTTTAAGAGGATGCATCAATCCCAATTCGATACGACCCTTCAGGTATCTTTATTTGCGAATAGAGACACTTTATTGGCGGGCATCCGTCCCCTTGGCCTAACCAACTGCTTTAGTTTTAAACAAGCCATTTAAAATAAATATTAACAGAAAAGACTGAATTCTAGCTATTCCTACAATGAGAAATTTCCACGATGTTACTGAAACTTTTAGTCCTGATAATATCAAAGACGATATCGTTAAGACTCTAACGGTGAGCAATAAAAAGTGGTATTTATTGTGGAATTAAGAGTAGTTTGAGCAAATAGAAGTAAAGCTTTCTAATCAGTATTAGTTGTAATAATGGTAGCTGAAATGATTGTGGGCGTAGTAATATTCGTACTACAAAAAGAATTAATTAAAGTTACAGTGCCAGTAGAGGTAACTATTGCATTTTAGTAGTAGTTACCAATTTGAAAAGAGTTTCATTAGCAATAGCATCATCTGTTCTCATTTAAGCAGCATTAATATTAAGAAAATGTTTTTATACGATTAGAAGTTATAAACTGAGAAGCAGTGTGGAGGACGTCTGTGATAATGTGCACAAGAGAATTCGCATTAGATTATCACAGCAGGACATCCTATAACTCCATGAATATTTAAACTTCTTAGAGGAATCTCTAGTTTTCTAGGTATGCATGAATAACCTATCGTGGCATATTTTAAATTAATAAATTAATTGATTATTGAATCGAAGCGGACTTTCCGAAGTTCCCAACTATTCTGTATTCAGCGATAAACACGCGTCCAATTAGAAGTCACCAAATTTGTCCCAGTGGTAATGTCCCTAACTGTTATTCCATTTCTGACTGTTATTTATGCAGTTAAAACTCATATTTTTATCATTCAGATAACTCTCTGCTTTTTTTCCTGTCAAAATTGCTGTATATTTATAACTTGTCACTATTTTCCGAGTCTGCGTCATATTCTCACACTTCTAGATATGTTTTCCTTCAGCGGATTAGTGCGATTTGAACATCCGTTTGTGAACATTTCAAAATGACGATATACCTTTTGAATGTAACATTATGATATTTTTTATCATTTTAAGTTTAAATTTGCGGTTTTGTTCGTATACGTAAGAATGTGGAGTTTTTAGAGAACAAAGAAACCAGGTCATTGTTAATTGCAACTGTACCTAGAAATCTAGACTTTAATTTTAGCCTAATAATTGAAATTTTAAAAATATGAAGTTAATGTTATTTTGAATACAT
This sequence comes from Hymenolepis diminuta, assembly GCA_900708905.1. Classification (NCBI taxonomy): domain Eukaryota; kingdom Metazoa; phylum Platyhelminthes; class Cestoda; order Cyclophyllidea; family Hymenolepididae; genus Hymenolepis; species Hymenolepis diminuta. The sequence goes on along the minus strand of CAADRB010000005.1, from coordinate 2,072,348 downwards.
GCATTGCCATATTTATCGTAGGAAAGTGTCCGGTAAGAGGATATGGAGAAAGGATTGGGTGGAAAATAGGAATAAAGTGAGTGTCAAAATTAGTATTATATTTACTTACTCTCAGGAGGCATCAGCTCATGTGTTTTTAGTTTTCCGAAGAGCATATGATATTTAAATGCCCTTTCCTTATAAATTAATCGAATTCGTACATTTACCGCTAGTTTACGTTTAAACAAACCGTTTGAGGTGTGGGTTAAAAGAATATGTTTCTCATATAAATTATCAACCTGCACACAGAACATCCTTATTTTTCCAATGTGTTGTCAATTGAAATCTCCTCAGGCGTTTAAATGTCCATGGTAATTATAAAACCAGTCTTAATCAGGGGAAGAAATAAAATCTATTTACAATTTCATTGGGACCATTTTGAATGTTCCTACCACTATAAATTCTTCTAATGTGAATATGTCTGAATTTTACTATAAATAAGAATTTTTTCATCATAGATGTTACTCGCCTTCTACTTTAATCCTCGGGAGTAGCATTTTTGCGCTGCTTACGTTAATCAAGTGCCCCCTTAGACTACAAGTTTGTTACTATATTAAAAACGTATCAGTCGATTTATTAATAAAGATGGCGTAGAGAAATAGGACAAGCAGATTCATGGTTGCAACAGATGGGAAAGGGTTCTGGAAAACAGTAGGGAGGTTTACTTTTCTCTTCTAAGCCTGAAGAACATGGTTTGCTACTTCTCCAAACGGTGCTTTGAAGAGATGAATCAGATGCCAACATTATAATGACATTTTGCTACTGGAGATTTTGACTCCTTTATTTTTTATAAGACAACCGAAAATTGAGCACAGGAAGTCCTTATTGAGTATCGCACTGGAGAAACAATGATTCTAACGATAGCACAAGAGCATTGCTCTCTTTTAAGCAAATATTTGCATACGGGTGGCAGTTTCGTCCGTTATCGTTTTTGACAGATTTCTCTTAAGGTAGAAATTAACGCTACATACGTCATAACGGCCTGGTCAGACTAAGGAGTTCTTTAGCGTCCTGATAGATTTACCTTAGCCATCATTTTGCGTAAGCTGTCCCTTTAATACCTCACGACGTCTAATTATTTGAAAGACGTTTTAGAGTAAGAGAACCAGAAAGATTTGTCATAGCAGTCCAAAGGTGAAGTGTTCTTCGTTGCAGCTTGACTGCAAGATTTCCTAGAGGAATTCTTTGAGCCAGCTCCCCACACGCCATAGTTCTGGGAGGGCGCAGTTCTAAGGTTAGTCTTCTTGTATTAACATTTTTGGTACCATTATGTTATACACACAAAGTGAAGTGCAGAGTCGACTTAGGCCTCTTTCTGTAACTGAGGTTGGGAGGACTAGTGGTAGTCTAAAAAATCTTTGGTAGCAACCATCACCAACGGGTTTGGAACAAGACCTATTGAATCAATATATTTTTGAATTTATTTCCTAATGTCTTTATTTAACAGTGCAAAGCGTTAATAAAGGAGAAAATTAAGATTTTCTCATCTTAGAAATAAATGCTCACTAAGGTTTGATGTTTTATGAGCAATGGCAGAGCTACCTTAGAAGTGGCGAAGAATGCCTAATGGGGAATAATTTGCGGAAGAGGAATAAAGTGCAAAAAGTACGCAAAGGTACAAATCAATATAAATAGAATAACATAATAAGAATTTGAATTCAGGGAGAAATTAAGGAAGTCTCCGGCGATTTTTGGTATAGAGTTAGTAAGGACATTAATATGATCGTTCAGAATGGATAGTGCTAGACTCAACAAAATGCCCAGCCTGGTACCACTTTCTGTCATTCACATAACTGTTTTTTATCAAAATTCCCACAGGTATTACTTGTCAAGATGGCTAAAATCATACACACTACCTCTTGTTCTCATACAGCGGGCCAGATGTTTTAGTTGGAATTATCTGCTCAAACATACGTTTTAGGCAGCCAGGGAAGTCACCAGACATGGAAAAGCATTCGATTGATTGGCTGTTAACGCTGTTTTAGGTTATGCTGAGATTAATTTTGTGATTTTCGTCCTGTTTACAAGCATGTTCGGTGGAAAATAGGAGAATCACAGCGAGGTTTATTTACAATTTCGCTCACATTTCCAAGTATCTATTTTGTCTGAAAATTGAAATTTTGAAGAATTAAAGTTAGTTAAAAGATCAGAGCTAATATTCTCAGTGTCAAGCCATTAAATCTTGCGCGCCTTTACTGAATTCACATAGGACTTGTATAGTACAATTTTCTGTTCACTTAACGCGATAATTCCATAGGAATACCTTGGTCAACAGGACCAAATATTTCATCACAATTAAAATATGATACGAATTTAATCTTTACCTAACTTCATTCTTGAGCCCTGTTCTTCAAACCATCTTTAATTACGTCGTTCTCTACGATTCAGGATGGATGTAGGACGTGGTCGAACTCCTCCTGATTAAAAACTTAAAGTAAAGATTTTATTTTCTTCTTGAGAAACCTTTGCAATCCATTTGGACTGAATGTAGCACACTAATAATATACAAAAATGTTATGTTAAAATGTTGGAAACCATTGACCCCACATCCGAACCAATCGGAAGATAAGAGGTGTACGCATATGCATTGTATGCAAGACCATATGGAAGAATTGAGTTAAACTGACAGGTGGACGAATATACCCATGAGTAAGAGTAAGAGAATTTAATTGGGAAAAACAAATGGGGAAGATAAAACATTTGAAATTATTGGCGTATAGGTTTAAAGAGCTATCATTCTGCTTCTTGACTAGTGGTCATTCTAGGTCTTGAACGTATATATGATGTGCATTTAAATAAGACAATTTTAAAATGAATCAGCAGACACCGGTTCGTGAACTCATTAAATTTGGGAGGTTAAATGTTATTAATCTGATTAACCGGCAAGCAAGTTTGTCAGCAGAATATTATTACTATTACGATACCGTCTATTAAAGAAAATAAGCCGATCAGCCATGTTTGGAACTAAATTTACTAGCTTTTACTCAATAGAGATCCAGTATACGAATGTCTGCTTGTGCTGTATAATGAGAGCACTTCGTTAAATGAATGTTCTTGAATAAAGTTTAATTTTAAAAATTTAGAAATTTGCTTTCGTCCGACCACAGTTTCTCTAAGAATTACCTCTCACAGCATCTAACCATATCAAGTGCTTTAACCTTACTTTTGACTTATCTATAGAAATTTTGCTATTCAATGACTGTGTCTTCTTTGTTCCCTCCGAAAAACACCCATGTTGTTTTCAAATGCTTGAAGAAACTCTTAAGGATGTAATTGCTTTTCCCCGTTCTATGCTAGTGAATCCTAATCAGTGACTTTTATCTCACAAACTGAATTAATGCATTGGAATTTATTCTTGATTTACTACTCTGCTTTCTATTAATACGACTGGTATTTGATCAGAATGCATATATATGATTATATAGAACGTGGCATGCTTATTCCCATAGTAGCACTCTTAAGAAGCAACATACCTCTAAGGGACACCAGTACAATTTAGTCCCACAAATTTACCATTAGAGTACACTTTCACCTTTCAAACAAAAGTATGTCAATTTCTTTACCCAACACTTTCAGTCTGAAGTGAATATCGCGTTTCAAAGGAATCAACAGTTTAGCTAGAGCCATCATTTACAAAGAATCGACATCAATCACCACAGCTCAAGAAAGAGTAAAGCTGCTTTGGTCTCTTCCCTTAGAGGAGAGCGAGAAACTATTTACTATATCCTGATATTCTTTCAATAAGAAGAGAAAAGTATAGAAACGTTTAAATTAATCAGACAATCGTATAGAACTGGGTATAGAGTGGGCGTAAATTGAGCAATCTATTGAACAATTTTAGAATTCGAAGCAGGGAACCGTCCGTGAATTTAATATTGCACAACCTTAATTCAAAAATTAAATGAAGATTCTTTTGACTTCTTCTTCTTATGGGATTTGTGCCGGGTTTGATGGTATATCATAATGAACCTGACCACTAAATGCTCATTGTTTACTAATCAATGAATAATCAGTGATAAGCCACATCGTTTGTAAATGTTAGATTTGAAATCCCATCAACAGTCAACTTGTCGTTAATTGATATCCCTGCAAACTAGTACCGTGGCCCTATCCTATATATGTTTTCTAGTGTTTTTGAATAAAATTTCCTTATTTTCTACCTATTAGATGTTTTCAGTCTGCTATACAGGTTGCGCCATTTGCAAATCGTCAGTTTTGTTGGTTTTCATTATGGGAATGTTAGACTTTCTATTGCTAAATAGATGGAAACTTGACCCCAGACAATTGCTAATTATCTAGAAATCCAGGTGTATATTGCTAAAACGTTGGTGATTCTAAAAATTAAATAAATAGATAATAAGATTTATTAAATATTAATTCTATGAAGGATTACAGTAGTGAATTTGAGTCTATAACTCTGCAATATAGTTCAAATTAGTTTTATAACGAATCCATACACTTGTTGCTGTTCTGCACTTCTCTCTAGTCCCTAACTCCTTACTTACCGCATTCTAGGCCTCCAGTAAATGCTAATTAAACAGTGAGCGTGGCCACATAGATTAAGGTACATTACATGGATATGGGCAATAAGCACGAAAGGGTACAAAGTCTATAAGGTGTTTGAAATATACGAATATAAGCACCAAGAAACGGAGTACAAATTGTGGGAGAAGGCGGCCATCTCACCTATGTTCACAAACCTCACAGATATGGCCTTTTCTAGCCAATGATCACTTTGAGATCATAGTGGTCAGGCGTGTATGCCTAAGTCTGGTTCGTCAAGGTTATGACCCTACATTTACCACGTTTACGGCTAACACCATTTCTAATGGTCTAATTTTTGCTTACTTGTTTCTGCTTACTGTAAGTATGTTTTCTGTAACCTTATGCCGTTTTTGGTTAACCAATGTCTCGATTTTTATGATTGAAGGCAGTCTAAATAAAGATATGCTAGAGAACAACTAATAGACAAATCAAAATAGAAGGATAGGGTATGAAGTTCCATCAGAAAATAGATAGGAAGGTGGTTCAAGAAGCATTTAACATTAAAAGAGTGGGGGGAAGCGACCCTAACGTCGCAATGGTGTTGTAGCTCAGTGAATATCTGACCCAGTCTTCTCATTGGTTCACTCTGCTCCCCTGAAGGTTTGGGTAGTGATAAATATGCAAGAACGTAATTTCTTAACGGTCTCATGGAGATTTCACCTTCGGATGAAATGAACGTAATACTAATTTACGAAGGACTAAGTTGCCTCTTTCTTGTATAATCATATTTCAATCCATTGTACTTTCGTGGCCTGCAGTAGTCGACCACTTTCTTATTAGTTTGGCCTGTCAAATTTTATAGAACACTCCTACCCTCAGTAAATCGCTCAAGATGGCGATTTTTTCCTTATACACCCGTATAAACTCAATTTCATATCCATTTTCCTGAATAAATAATAATTGCAATTTTTATCCAGATCCTTCGTGAACGGAGGTAATTTAGGATATCCCTTAATCATAACTTAATGGTTCACGACTGGAATTCAATCAAAGGTCAGTCAGTAACTTCTGTAATGGTAAACAAAATGTATATTGAAAAATGACTCCTCTGGATTTTCCTACTTATCAGTTATTACTTCATTTCTGCCTACATATGATTGGTTTATGACTCCTTGTCAATAATTAATGGAGTTAAGTTGATTTCAATAACGCAATTTCGTTCATTTCAAGTGTTCTACTGCGTAAAAGGTCCCATCTGTCAACTTAAATCCCAACCATTGCAGATGAGCACAATTTCAGCGCGAATTCAACTCGCCGTTTATCTGAAAGAAGATCTTAGTAAATTAAAAACAGTTTAACTAGAACACGGAAAATTATTTTTAAATTTTGTACCAAGTTGTCAGACCACGTGATGAGATCAGTTGAAAATGTACACATTTAAACCTCAAATTTTGATAGTTTGAAGAGCAAGTAGTTACCGAGATAAATGGGAAATTATCGTTAAATAAACAACGAATTTTATTTTTTTGTAATAAATTAAGCTATTTTATTAAATGGGTTTCAGAAATACACAATTCTTACAGATTATTAGGACTATCGTGCTTCTAAAGCAAAATTTATTTAGACAAAGGCATTTTATGTTTGTATCATTTTGGTCCCTCGTTTTAACTTGAAACCGCTACTGATTGGACGGGAATGTCAGCTCTATGTTAACAGTTACGCAGTTGTTTGTTTGTAGTTTCTCATTACCATCTTACGCTACATTCTAAAACCTTTTCGTATGAGAAAAATGTCGGAAAACACTATCATGTTAGTTCTTTGGTTCTGTTTAACTTATTGGCTATCCAGACAGACTACAACTTCTTTAGTCATCTAATATTCTTCATTGTCTGCTAATTTTGCCTTTTGACCTGTCACCACTTTTAATTCCAAAGTCAGAACTCAATCTAGGAAGATTATTTGTTAATTTCTTTGCTGTGAACGAACTTCCCCAACTTTAATTAAACAGAGGTATTCAGCTATTCTCTAGCCTTAAATCAATTGCAATTTAACAATGCTGAATGAGATTTTTTCCAAAACCAAAACCAAAATATTTCCAAAAATTTAAATAAAGGTAGCTTATTTAACATTATAACGGTGCTCTCTAAAGGAAAATAATCGAAATTTCATTTTTTTGAAGCACTTGAAAATAACTTGAAAAAGGTGCTATTATTAATCTATGCTTTGCGCTTCAACGTAATTTAACAACCAGATTAAAATAAATGTATAAAATGCCCAAAATATTTTTAATTTCACCAAGTAATCCTAATTATACATGTTTTGGGTTAGAGAAAACAAATTCTTTAAATTTTCGCTTAATACCAAAGGAAATTGTCAAAAAATAATAGAACAACTTTGTTGCAGGTAAATTAATTGAGTTCACATAAACATCCACTTGTAGAACGGTACTACGAAAATAAGCCCTTATTTAGTCCTTCGTGTTCCTCCAATAGAATGCTTTCAAGATCTAGACTTAGCTAACCCTAAGAACCAAGATAGGAAATGTGATTAGGTAGTAGTAGTATTTATATTTATATTAATTTATATTCTAGCTGTAATAGCATGTTAAACGCTGTTGGATCTTATGGATTTTGAACTCTGATTAGCTGAAAAAATTTGCACCCACGTCTGTGATTGGTCGATGTGTAATCAATTATATGGTGGCACTTTCCAGAATGCACGAAAATGTGGTCGTCCTTAATGTTTGAGTGGGTCGAACTTTCCAGAATGTTTCAGCTCCTATTAGACAGTATTTATACCGCTGTAAACTCCGCACATTCAATTAATTTGCCTTATCAACAGGCTCAGAATATTGCCGGCATAAACTCTTCTAAAAATTCACTTTGTAAATATCTCCATTTTGAAACAAATGAAATCATGCTCTTTACATAAAAATAAACGGCGCAAAAGATTCCAGAATTTAAATAATGTAACTTTTTGGTGTTCGGGCTTTAGTACTTATGATTGCTTGATTCTGTTTTATTCATAACTGGACTATTTCGCCAATTCGCGTGTAAATAAGAAAGCGAAGCGATATCAACTGCAGTATCGGTACACCGATTCCACGCCTGAGAGTGACAATAAGCAAGTCACGCCATTTATCGATTGGTATTGTGTCAATTTTACCATATTTTATCACTTCGGCGAGGAAAGATTAATCATTTATTAATAACTAGATCAATCTTCTCTGACCAGTCCGAATAAAATTCAAAGGTGTAAATAGAAGTTTATACTTATCCCTATCCAATCTGGTCTGATCGGTCACAATTTTATGTAAAGTTCTCAGATCCTTTAACGGAACCCAAAATTGTATGTTAGCATTACCAATGAGAGGAAAATAGTTAAAAGTCAAGTATTATCTTCATGTTTGTGTCTACATGTTGTGAACTTCGATCATAATATCTAATAAAAGCCATACAACCTTGAATATGGAATTCAAATTCACAATACTTCGATATAATGATACCATTGGATTCTGATTGGCTGAAAATCAATTATTAAAAAAACAACTGATGTCATTTTCAGTTAAATTAGAATAGTAAAGTTGACTCAAAAAACACAATCATTGGATGAAATCGTTCCTTTTCCAACTGGATTTATTAATAATATTACATTAAACAAATTACACATCATATATGTACATTGTTTTTGTGAATTTGAGATTTGCAAAGGTTCACTTAATTTTATAACAATCCCAAATGGTCGAAATCCAAGTTAATATTCATTTTTTAGAGTTGGTGGTGCATTGGTCACTGTACACGAGTTATTTCAGACACACACCCAGTAAGCGGAATGGCCAACAGCACAGTTTAATTAGGGCTAACACAGTCTCTCATCAAAGAGGTCCTATAATGCCACTCTCAACCTAAATAGACTTGGAACCGAAAAAAATACATTTAAATTTGTGCCATTTTCTCCATACAGAGACGGTGAACAGGAGATAATTGAAACTAACGTTCTAATGTACACTTTTGATATCAAGGATAAGGAGACCTTCATCGTATGCAAATTTCAGAAGGTCGCATTCAACTGTAGTAATTCCAATCTGTAGGCGTCATTTTTCGATATTTCGTCGAGATATTCCTATGCTTCAGTATTTAGATCAATGGCTTTTTCAAGTGTGAAGGATTTTGAGGGAGATATAGGATTTCCTTACATTTTCTAAAAGCTTAATTAGCCCAATGAAAGGAGCAAAGAAAGATAACTTACAATCTGAACTCTTTGTTCCAAATATGGATGGAGATACATTATTATCAAGCGTCAAACGGAACCAACTGATATATAAAAAGGTTCAATAATTAGGCAACGGAAATAAGTGGTAAGGTTACCGTTATCCCTTAAAAATGATCCAGATGTATTATGAAATTACAAATTATATTTCAGTGACACGACTTTATTTTCTAAAAATAACTGAACAATACTTACAAACTAAATTTTAACACTATTCTTTATGTATTTTGTTTCATTTTTAAGTTTTGAATGAAAAATTACCTTGATTTTAAAGCGAGAAGAGAAGATGCTATTTTGCTACATACTATCTAGAAAATCGGATAAGAATTTCGTGTACTTGCTTATGACTATAGGGCTAAATTAAAACAAATCACCAGAAGCAATAGAATAAGCTTTGTCTTTATGCATATACGTACATATATGTTTTGTCATCCACCTGTGCCGATTGCTTAGAACGGAAGCGAGATTTCGTTAAAATCGAATGCTGTTGCACTGACCGGCAAATGTAGGAGATTTGATCTTGGTGCACTAATAAGCAGGTCTGGAGGTGGGAAAGTACAAAAGCCTTTTTTCAATCCCTTTCGGCGGTATACCTGATTTGTCTGGTAATAAAGCAGAGAGGATTTCGGGACTAATCGCTGCTTGGACGCTGTAGATTCAGAGACAAGTCGTTCTAGAACGACTTTACACCTGTTTACTTTAACTGCAAATAGGTCTGAATTGATCTATGGTGAGTCAGCTCGACAATAAATATCTCTTTTGACACCTGAGACTCTGTACCACTCTTAAAGTGCGATTAAGAAACCCGAACTGCTCAAAATATTGAAAACTCGGCGCTGTTCACTCGTTGAGTCAGTGTTTTCTGCCTGATCGAGTGTCTGCACTCGTCTGACCCTATTTGTTTATATTCAATCATAAAGTATAAATACCCACTTTGTTATCCCACATATCACGCCACTGTGCCTATCGGACAATCCTCCGAACCCTCTTTTCGTGTCCTACATATCTCTCATCTCTCCGTCTTATTGTGTAGTGGTAAGAAATTAGTAGTCACTTAAAATAACTTGGAATCACTTGTTACGGCAGCTCCTTTTCCTTCATTTATTAATGAAGTAAAAAATTGTGTATGAGAGTAGCTGGCTACCTGGTTAACCAGAAATCCCGAAGTAAAACGGCTTCATTCACATGGAAAAAAATCTTGTACCCGTAAAAATGTCCTCAATAGAATATTTCATGAGTTCAGTGAATTGAAATATTCCCTTCTGCCTTCTTTCTATCATTTAAATATTCCGAATACAAAAAACTCAATTATTGCATATCATGATGATAGCATAGAATTAATATCTGATTTGAAATATTGATGGAGCAATCCTTCACACGGAAACAAAGGAGCAATATATAAGCCCTAATAGTAATAAAAATAAAGGAGAAATAGATAATATAGCCAGGGTACGAGAGTCCTACTTCATTTAAATGTTGGGTTTATCAGGTTACCCGTTTCTTTTAACTTGATGAGCGCAGTTCATTCTGTCAAATTTCAATAATAGAATGCTAGAAAATTTCAGTATTTAATCCCTAGTTTCCTGCGTAAGTTTATGTCTGCAATGCTTCTAGTTTTTTCTTATCTTGTCATCCCATCTCGATTTATTTGTCTCTTCGAATAGCCAGGACTAATTGGTCGTTATTAACTAAGATGCTTTAATATAGAAATGATAATTAAAATCTCCAAAGTTCATAGTGGTTAGAGTGTGGCATTATGGAGACTGCCTGATGCGAGACTCGAAATCGACCACCCTCTAAATTAGCCCGACTTAACCAGTGCGGTTGGTCATTTCACTCAATGGGTATGTGCCGATGGCGTGGCAGACGTGCAGTGTTCAATACTCTATTGACACACACAATACAGAGATAATTGGAGTGTAGTCAAGAAGAAATTGACCATTTCCAATTTTGGTAAATAATTTAAACATGTTATCAGAAGTAAATGTTTGAAAATGAGCTGCTTTTATCATTGAAGATTGATGGCTGACTTAAGTGAGAGGGGTGTTATATGTTCTCAAAACCTCTACTCTCAGTCCAGTAGTGCTCCTGCTCATCAACTATTACCCTATCTGTCCTCCAATCTCTTCATATGGATGGAATTTAGAGCCTTGACTATTGCTGCCGATATTTGCCCGATTTCGAGCAAGCAATTCCATTCACTTCTAGTTGTTTAATGCAAAGAATGTCGTATCTGTCAGCTCAACTGTCAACGCAAATTCGACCTCCATGTATTTTATTTCAAAACCTTACATGCGTTAAATGCTAGACTTCAAGCCTCCATCAGCAGTCATCAACATAAGACGGTGAGGGGTTGCGAGCCTCACAAGGTTAGGATGTGAATATCAAAAGTCACGAGGCCAGTAGCCAGTTATAAAGTGACACCACCGATGACATGGTGTGATCTGGATCTTTGAGGACAAATCCATTTATTGTTGATCTAGACCGACGATGGTTTGCACTGTCTACCAATCTTGTGCTTTATTCTCTTTAATTTTGAACTCATTGGCTGACCTCAATCTAGATCAACCATCTGTTCATGTTTTTGTTGTAAGCAGAACCCCAAACCAGTTAGCGTATAGAAACATCAATCCTGAGACAACGCACACTTATAATAATTCATATTATATTTAACTCACTTATTTTTGTGCCAAGGGTAAAAATGGAAACCGAAGCACGCACGTTTTTGTCAGCAAAATGTAAAAATAAGGTACAAAATCTAATTATAAACTTAATGTCAATTCCAATGTTGTAAGTGAGTTTGATTGTCCATTCGCAATTTGTTTGTGAATGCTGACGGTTTTACCCGAGCACGGTATACGCCAATTAAAAGCTTCTGAAATTTTCGATAGGCCTAAAAGAAAGGACTTTATCCATATTAATATATAATGGTGCACAAATTTATTGAAAAGTAATTATCGATAAACAATCCTAGGCATTAAAGTGTTCACTGACGGATCAAATAATCAGTACATTATGAAGCTCAGAAATCAATTGTTCGACAGAAAGAGTGGCGGTGGATCAAACCTAAAGTACAAGCTCATATCGACGCAAAAGCAGTGAAGAACGATTATAAGGAATTCAAGACCACCGGCCCTACGATAGAGCTCCGAGTGGTTCAAGAAACTGCTGACGAAAGCTAATGTACAATCTAAATTTGATTTAAAAGCTCATTTTACGTTTATTATTCCTACGTTCCATTTTCAACAAAAAAATTGATGTAAAATGAAGGCATTTGACCTTTGAGAGTTACCGTTCACTTAGTAAAAGTGATAAGGCAGGACGATTTGTGGTTTCAATAAGCAATTAAAAGTGGTCCAATTTGATCTTATCATTGATATTTGGCAAATTTATAGCTACTAAAAAATTACTGAAGATATGTTTAATCAGCTTCATAGACAGGATAACCAGTGAGCAGAAATTATCATAAACCCCAATAAATTGTACCCAATACTACCCTCACTCACGAAAGCAAGACCACTTGGGGAAGAGCTTTCAACACTCGCCATGGAGTGAGGGTTAGAACCATAGAACAACTTTGATGAGGAAACCAATTTCTGTCATCTGATTTTAATAGACAGACTTAGACAGCGCGGTTGACTATTCTACTGATATGCATCGAACCTGTAACAGCTGACTGCAGGTGACCACGTCAACCGCCAAGATTAAAGCTCTTACCAATATGTAGTTATACATGCTTGAAGATTTATAATAAAATTTTCCTAACCTTATTAAATTCCACTGCCTGTGGGGAATAATCAGGATACAGGGTGATTGAGTTCAATCCACCATTGTTGAGCCTATTACCGAGAATGAATATCCTAAAACCCGGTTGTTCATAAGAGTCTTTGGAAGTTGCATCACCACCACTTGGTGTCTTTGACTTTTTCGTGGGTTTTATGCAAAGTGCATAATTGTAGGATCCATTAAATGATGCTGCTGTATAAATTGGCATAGATTGCTTGCAACGAGGCGGAATAATTTTCCCTTCCTAGTTTAGGCGGAAAAATAGTAGAGATGGTTACCATAAATCAAAAGGTCCAAATCGGCAGTCCCAACCCCAACCTAAGCAGCACAGTATTCATGAGAAGAGAATTGCGTCTTCAACTAATACAAATACATGTTACAACTAATATGACGATACTTTGTCACTGGTCCACTCTAGAATGACTACGATAGCTCAAACCCAGAGGAAGAATGAAATTGTTTTTAATTCCATTTATTGCTGTGTAAGAGCTTGCAACAGTTTTAGAGCGGAACAAGAGCTGATTAGATCAAAATGTATTGAATGAACCGCAATAAGGAATCAAGACGATAAGAGAGATGAGGGATAGAGAAGATGAGAGAGGAACGAAAGAGTGTGTCACCTCCCTCCCCTCCCCCGATGTGTGTATGGTGTAAAAGGCATTATAGTCTCATATAAGAGGGGTAGTATGAACAGGTGGAATGATTCCGGACATCGCCAAGGGGAAAGTGAACTCCTGTAACATTCATTTAAGACTATTTAATTAGTTTATTGTGATAGCTAAATAAAACACTTGAAGACGCACGATGGTTATTCACATGGAGGTCGAGGTTACAACAGGGTCGCCCACCTCAAGCCGAGATAATTAGATCACGGTGATTAATAATGACATAGATTAAAACTGCGGAAACACATAGGGATTCATTTTTCAACGCTTTGGATACAGAGTATTAAAAAATTTAGTATTTGGCCGGTAATACAGCAGTGAGAAGACTTAATTCAAATAGGACCATGCAGGAGCAATGGTAGGAAAATCTAGCGCCATTGTAACGAACTCCGTTCACATAATCTGTATGAATTATTTCTCCTTTCCCCTAGCAAAGATGTGTTTAGAAACATGAATGAATAATACTAATCTATGACAGTAAACCTTCATGTCGGGACACCACCAATCGGCAAACACCTTCGCTCTTCCCAACATTATATATCGTCCATTATATTGATTGACCTCAATTTAATTTGATTACTAAATAAATATTTGCCGTAACAAAACCAATACTTGTCATAGGCTATTATAAAATACCTCATATTTACGACTTACATGCACTCAGTCTCTCTTCTGACTTCTAATGGATTGGCAATTTCGTCATTCTGAAATGAGGGTTTAGCCATTACAAGATTTACAGTCAACAGCTTGATATTATGGACATTCCGGTCGGCAATAGGAAGCTCTAATCATGAGTCGTGACACAGTTTTACCTGTCCAAATGACTTTACTTGTTCACAAAAAACATCTTTCCTTCACATTATACCAGATAGAAGGGATCCACTTACCTCTAAATCCACACAAGCCACATAGAGCAGGATTAGTTCATCCATCGCCGGATCATTAGCCTCATTAGCCAGACGGCTAAAATGATCGGAATAGCCTGGTGGAGTGCTAAAGGTCAACTGAAGTTGTTGATATGTCATAGAATGCGAGTTGGACACTATCTGAACAGGGATGAAACTGGCGGATTGAGGAGCTATTGACATTTTTGTGACAGGTGGGTGACCCGGATTTACGAGTGTGACGTCAGGAGTCATCGTACTCTTCACCAGTTGGAGCATGTATTTGTCCATTCTGCAAGAGAGAATAGAATGACCATACAAAACTTAACAGTCGCAATCGTAGATTTTGATAAATAATATCTCTGAAAAGCCAAAAATGGAAGTGACACTACCGTCTAATCTTTTGGAATTGAAAAATTCGAATTTTGCAAATCAGACGAAATTTTACACTTATACTCCATCTTGAGACGTATATATTTAATACGTTAAATATCGGGAATTAAATTTTTCATTAGTTGTATGACTAAACTTTAAATACAGCATATCAATCAGCAGGATCTCACTGCTATACCTACCTTATCAGATCCATAGATCGACTCAAGTTCACATTAGATATAAAACGCACCTCCCCCTTGTAACTTATGCTCACTCATAAACTTTCAAATAGACTCCTAAATGTCTTTTGACTACTTCAACGGTCTTTGTTAACTCTATACCTATTATTGTCCTGTTAAAATCTTCCCTTGGGCCCGACTCCGATGCCCCGATTTCGGACATATCTACTGAGTACCCTTCTCTCCAACTCTATCTGACTAATTATTATAGCCAATTACTTCATTCAGCTCCACCTACCAGCTTCTATCTCTGGCACTTCAGATGACTCAACTGTTATTTCACAGCAGCACCTATGCTACTACAACAATCCCACTAATGACAAGTTTTAACCTATATATGTCGATGAGACTTTAACCATTTGGTTTAGACATGACAACCACATGCTATTTTAAATCGAACATGATATATATGATAGGATTTCCCATAAAAAATACGGGAAATTTCACGATCTACTTCGAATTTTTAATGCCTTTGAATGTCCCCCACAAACGCGACACCTATTTCTGGGAGATTATGCTGACACGGGACCCCAATCAGTTGAATTATTTACCCTACAATTTGCCTACAAATGCCTCCATCCAGACGCTATCTACTTACTTGGGGGTAATCATGAATGTTTCCGACTAGCAATGTAGATATGACCTCCGAATGGAAATCTGTTATTGTTTCGACGATTTCAATCCATTTTTAATTAGTTTATAGAAGCATTTGAAAGCATGTCTTTAGCAGTCATTGTAAATAAAAAAGAATTCTGTGTGCATGGAGGTTTAAACCCTTGGCTAGAGAATAAATGACTGGAGGAAAATCAGACACTTCTGAATAGCATGCAGAGACTTACAGATGTACCCTTTACATGGGCTGATAATTGATCTCCTCTGGTCTGGTCCGATAGAGGATTATACAACGATTTCTAAAAGTGGGTAAGGTTACCACTTCGGTTTGCTCAATGTCGTGAATTTTCTTAATCAAACTGGGCTGAAAAATATCATCCGAGGGCAAGGGTACATTCCATCGGGAATTACCCTTTACTTCGATGGTGGATTGAGAAAACCTGTTTTCTGCTTCAATTTATTTAAACCGGTCAGATAGCATAAGCCCTATTATTAAACTTGCCTAGAAGATAAAGTAACCACAAATTTACAATGCGACATTTCGTGGCCTCAGTAAGACCAACTTATTTTTGTTATACATTATTGTTACTCACAAAATGAAGTAGAATGTACATTATATGATAAGAATGATTTACTCTCTATTTGCTGCGAAAAGGGCATTTTGTACTTCAGTGTTTTGGGTGTTTCGTGCCACTTGAATAGGGAGTAAGTAGCGAGTGTTGGGACGAATAGCTGGAATTGGGTTAGGTATGGGATTAACTCCAAACATTAACAAATACTTCACCACTGCCGTATGACCACCACGAATGGCCTGTAAATAACACAAAAAACGTTGGGAAATGCATTTATTGCAATTTATAGAGCTTTATCATAAGACGAAAACAAATGTACTATGGAAAGAGAAAATTGCAGAAAATTCAAATAATAGCCTTTTTTCAGAAATTTTCGATCATTTTTAAAAGTGCATATTTCAACATTCATCTTAGGTAGAGGAGCAGAATCCGAGAATCACTGACAAGAAACACTAATTCAGGAAAACGTTTTTGCAGTTAGCCATTGCGATGGGAATCGAACCTATAACCTCTGATCGAGTCAATCAAAGTCTAAATTTCATGATTTGTCTTCTGAATTGCCGAGCACATCCTTGTCCATGATATCCAGTGCTTATTGGTAGGTTGATTAATTGGAATGATCGATTTTCCACCTTGATTTACCGAGAATAAAGAATGACACTAGTTGACATATGTTTAACATTTTCTCTTATCCTTACAGCCAGATATAGCAGGTAGATGTGACTGGCAATGCAATTTTAAAGTAAAGCAGCTCTCACTAGAGTTCATTCACATTGAACTATCGCATTAAGAAGGAGTTCTTGGAAAAATTAACTAGATTCCCAAAAAGTCATGCAAATGAGTTAAAATTTCAAACCACATCGACTCTCTGCCTTGAAAGTAAAATCTTAAAACTATGCAATAACTTGTTCAAATATCGGAATATACGCTACGTCATAATTAAAGTAAAGTATTAAATCTGCAAAGTAATAAACCCTGAACCCACTTATGAAAGCATTTTCCAACCCTTATCTTGATTTGAGGGGTAGCATCATGAAGCATCTGTATCGAGAAACTCGAATTTTACCACTGTTCAGTGCGGTTAGACGCACCTTAACCTTGCACGTGAGCATGTTAACCAATGCCCCACCGGCACATAAAGAATCTTAACAATGCACTACCAAATTTGCTCAAATAATAAAATACTTTCCCTATTCTAGTTGTAGATTTTAAACCTATTTTCAAGGTAATACTCTTGAAACAAAGTGGAATGAATGAATATTAAAACCTACCACTATAAGGGGAGTATCAAATTTGTTGTTTGTGGCATTAGGGTTAGCCCCCCATTGAAGAAGGAGCTTTGCGACCATCGTATGACCCTGCAGGGAAAAAGAACTTTGGGTTAATTGACCTTTAATTATAGGTCAATTATAAGTCTGCTTCTCTAGTAGAGATTCAAGTTTGGAAGAAAAATAAACTCACACGTTCGCAAGCTAAAAGGAGAGGAGTGTTACCCGACTTCGGCGATTTGGCGTCAAGCTCTGCCCCGGCCCGTAAAAGCATCCCGGCGATGTCAGCATAACCTGGGAGATTGAGAAAAGTATTATAAGATTATAATAAGGTTGCTAATCAACCCTTCTGTCGAGGCACACGATTAGAATTTCCAACAACCAACTAAGATATCCATAGTAATAACCTGCTAATCGTGAGACCTGCGATGACATGATTCCCCACTCTACAACAGATGAATTACCAGCCTCTCGAAAGTAGGAATGCCATCCTTACCCTGAAGATGTAGGTGAGAGGGTTGTTGCTTACATTGATTTAACGGACAACTCATTAATAGAAGGACTTTGGAATGTATTTGGTGTCGAAATTTAAGACAAGGAAAGACCACAAGTATAATGAGTGACATTTCGCCCCTTTGAAGCTATTAAAATAACAGATACCACCACTCAATTTTTCATCTGTGCCCTCTTCTACTTTCACATGATTTTGTGATTAGGTTTCAGTGAAAACAAGCCATCCATGTCTGACTGAAAAATAATGCAGGGTGAGTCAAGCAGAGAAAAGTTGATTTGATTCACAATAACGATAAATCAAGATTTATACTAACGAACTGCTTTGCAGCACTGAAGTCAGGCAACACAATCAACCGTTTAAACTAGGGATATTTCAGGTGTACACCTTCTTTTATTACCGAATGCACTAGGATTGGTTTGTGAAATGCGTAATCGCAAAATGTACATGAAATTAATTTTCCCAGAAAATTTCCATTCAGTATAATTGTTCAAAATACAGTTTAGGCCAAACCGAATGGAATGTTCCTACAAATTTCAAAGCATAAAGATTTCAAGAAGAGAAATCTTAAACTTCCAAAAATCACCTCTCTCTCTCTCTTCAGTAAATATAACATTGAAAATGCACGTTTCCTTGATAATTTTCTAGTGATCAAGGTGACTAAATGAATAAAACTTGAATAATAAAGTAATCAGTAAGTTCCAAGCCTCCCGTAGAATTTGAACTTACATAAAGTACTAAGAGATCAAACGAGTCAATTGATAATAAACAATGACTTGCAAAGAGAAGCGCACAAGTAGAAGTTCTCACGATATATTCAAACAAAATTCGGAACCTTCAAAAAATCGCAAAGAGACTGTTATTCACCTTATCTACAAACTCCGATTCATATTTAATTATCCATTTGGGGTTGAAAGACTTGTCGACGATATGACCCAATGACCCTATAAGCCACATGTTTTTTTCTCATAGTCAAAAGAAGCAGAGGACAATCAACTCTGATGCATATTTAATTGGTTAAAAGGTTTACCTTTCATCGTTTCATAAGACGTACCTTCATAATTCAAGATGAATGAAGAAAACTTCCGCCAATGCAGATCCTTTCACATTTTGAACCAAGGATGTAGCGACTGTCACATTGGACAGAATGGATTCGATGACCAACAACGTTCATTTGTTAAGCAGAATGACCACAAACTAGCCCATTATGGGAGTATACAGAGGAGTGAAAGGTGAAAATTGTACAAGTTAAAGAGGCTCTAAGAAATCTGCTGTTTTCCCAGGGTAAACATTTCCATTCTTCTTTAACAAGCAGAGTTTATTTTAACTTTAAATGAATCAGAGCTGGTTGCGAAAATGAATTTGAATGTGAGTGGTTATTCTTGAAAACCAACATTCAATCCTACTGACCACTAAACAAACCTAAAATTAATCTCAGCGGAAAGACAACACACGAGATTCCATAGATCTGTTCATTAAAATTTGGAGTAACTCATAAACGACAAAAAATTACAGCCTCTCTAAGGGTACCTAATTTAGCCTTTCGATATAATCTCTAACACTTCTTTAACATCGCTCAATCCTAATTTACCACTGCAACTTTCAGTCTTATGATCTTGCTGCATCCTGCTACACTTAATATCATTGGATTCGTATGGGAATCGATTCTTAAAGTAGCTTTGCTGTCGAGATTAGCAGTACTTTATTGGCGAGCACGTCAAAGGTCATAAGAGCAAAGAGATCAAGAGGAATCAACCAAAACCCACTCTTCTCCACCTATTATAAGTAAATATATGCGCTCAACTCGTACTTTTGCTACAAACTAAAATTTCCGATTTAATCATGGATAGTAATTGTGAAAAGTGCTTAAGAAACAATATTCGAAATAATACAAGTATACATACCTCCCTTGGCCGCGAAGTAAAGATACTTCTGACTAACATTAGGAGGTTCAGGGAAAGAAAGAATCCGAACTACCTCATCACAATCCCCGATTGTACAGGCATTAGAGAGGAGGACCTCAGTGGGAACTAAAAAAAGAGGAAAAAACCGCACATAAAAACATTCTGAATTACAAATGGAGGGTGTGATAAGATTAACATACCGTCTTTAGTAATATCTGACGAATCAGTCTCGACAGGAGCGTTTAAAACAGTCGGTGTTACCTTGAATAAAAATTAAGAGGAACATTCGAAATAAAAAAAAGATGGACATGAAAATTTATAACGTCACCAACTTACGGAGCACCCGGTGCTTGGAGTCACAACGTCAGAAGCTATATTAACGAAAGATATTAAATAATAATATAAACACACTAGAACTGTTATCAGCCAAATCAACATCGGTTCTGACTTTTAGTTTATTAAGAAGAGTTGGTGGTTGATTTTCAGTTTGAGAATTAGATAGCACCTGCGTAGAAAAGTACATTATGAAACAGAAAGGGGTATAAACAATTAATGAAATTTAAACACACATTGGCATTTAATTGTTCGTCTTCTTTGTGCTTCAAACGTGGATCACGTCTGTAGACCATATCATGTGATAATCAAATTTATGTATCTAAAAGAGAATAGGCAAAACAGACGATGTAACAATTAATTTGATTTCAAAAAAGTATGACAGGCAATGAAATGTTTAGGTAATTAAAAAAGAATATACTGAAAAGATACATGTAAGTCAAATTCGCACTTAAAGACCTAAGCCAAAAAAAAACGTGAGCAACGCTCAATTACGTTTATTTAGTTTTGGCGCGAAAAATCAACTAAAAATCGCAAGGGCATTCAAGGTTGATTATTTTATAATGGTGAAAAAAACGTTTCTTATTATAACCATTAAGAAAATTATAAAGCACAGATTTTCTGCCTTGATAGATTTTTCAGTCTGTAATTATGCTACATATAGTTATATAATTTCTGTCTAATAAGCTCATGTGTAATACATATTTACGGTATTATGTTTGCTCTTTCATAACGTTCTTAAGGCTCTATTTGATATTAGTTAATACATTTTATCAAAAATGCGTTTATTCTATAACAGACAAAGATTGTTTAGTCTGTTATCACATGTATTTTTGAAGTCGTGTATCTTTCATCAGCTGTATTACGTTTGTATGTTAACCCGGAAATTTCAATACAAATCTGACTTGATACCGTCATTTTGGTGTCAAAATTAAATTAAGTCAATCTTATTACCTATTTTCGACCTACTTGGTACTAGCATTGGTGTAACCAAATATAGTACCCAGTTTAGAAACATTTTTCTATTAGACATGTAAATTTATCGTTATCAACATTCAAGTCAAAATTCACCAAATTTAGACATGCTTTACATGAAATGAAGTAGCTGTTATCCTTAATGACTGAGTAGTAATCTCGGTGGTCAAAGCAACCTGGAAAAAACGGTAATATGTCGAAACAGCAAAAAAGGCCAATTTATCCAGATTAGAAAGTAAGGCACGTTGCAGAAAATATACGTGTACCAATGAAATTGAAACTGAATTTAAGTAGTCTTAATTAAATAGGCATAATTAAAAATTATCTTTTATCGGTGGAGAAATAAAAAGGAAATTCTATTTTATCAATAGTGAAAATATTGGGAATGATGATCTATTATTTTATTTTCTAGTATCTACAGTCTTAGGTGTTACAGACAGCAACAAGGAATGATTGACTTGGGATAAGACCTCGACTACAATGTCAACAAGCGACCCAGATGCATGCGCGTGTTTCCTTATAAATACCAATCATCACCTCGAAACATTAACCACGTGACATGACTGACGTATAATGAAGAAATGTCTTACGTATAAATCTGATTTACCTATAAATAAATTCGGGTGGCCTCCCGACTGTCTCCTTACTGATCTATCGGCATGCGCGACTTGCCTCACTCAATCTATTCGATCGATGTGGCACCGTTAGACATAATGTTATTACAGTCTTCGAAGACGGATAGACTTGGAGTCTTGAAGGTTTTATACTTCTAGCCGTACACCAAGCAAGCGTTTATCTGAAATCTAGGCAAATGTGAACGAGACTGAAAATATCAAGTAAGGAATACAAGGAAGGATACCATATCACATGTGGGTTCCGTCAGCGTTAATTTTGGTGGAATACTCACTTGTTCTTACCGACCTCAACATCATAAGTGTTAGAAGAAATGATAATTATTTTCCCCCGTTCCCAATATTTCTTCTA